>JANRMT010028174.1:29217447-29256577 GCA_026402145.1 Polypterus bichir lapradei
CTTAGTTTGTGTTTAAAATATCAATAACACAGAATTCAGCTCTGCTCCTCCAAAACATTAAATATGGCACTATTAAATGTTAAAGCATTAACTAACAAGACTTTTTTTTTTTTTTATCAACAATCGTATTAGTGATAGAAAAATTGATTTTATTGCACTAACTGAAACGTGGCTTCACTCAGATGGGGCAGCTGTTTTAATCGAATCTGCGCCTCCGAATTAGCTTTACTCGTGCAGATCGCCAGTGAAAAGAAAGGCGGTGGCACTTTGAGCTACATTTGTATGAAAATGTGCTTTATAAATAAATGTTATTAAACAAAGTTATTTCTCTTATGCGATTTCTTATGGCTGTATTACTAAGGAAGGAATATCGCCTCTTAATTAACCTGAATTTAAATTAATATAAGAAAGATGCCACAATTGCAAAACGAACATATTTCCAGGGAGCTAGCACCTCCTATCGGAAAATACTGACCATTACCTTAACAGTCAGAAAAACTATTCAAAAGCATTTAATGGCTATTGTGTATCTGTGAAACAGAAAAGTTGAACATTAGGCACGCTCTAAACCTTAGGGAGGTAAAGAAGGGTTCCTTTTTTCTTGATGGCTATGTCATAGTTACCGATATTCTGAAATGCCTTTGAATTTGCTGGCTGCTTTTACCATTGCTGTTCAGAATGCTACAATTAAACAGTACCCCCCTCCTTTAACCCGCCTGACTGGTGCAGTTATGTATCAAAAATTGTAAATACTTCAGACCAAATTTAATCTCGATATGCATGTGATGTGGAAGCATGAATGGGAGACTATGAAAAAACCATCTCCGATTAAAAGCTTTCTTTAAACATTGCAATTTCCCTTAACATAAATCCAAGGGAATCCTTTTTTTCGGCAGCTTTACCAACGCCATAAAATTGTACCACAAGGCCGGGAGCTGTGAGCAGATTCACTATTACGATTTTACTAGTTTGTACCCGTTTGTTAATAAAACAAAAATGTACCCGATCGGCCATCCCATGATCATTTTTCAGCAATTTAGGGATCTCTGTCAGTATTTTGGTTTAATTAAAGCCACCATCCAACCTCCATGTAGTCAATTTTCCAGTCCTGCCTCTCAAGTTTTGTTGGAAATTGATGTTCACCCTCTGCCGCATCTGCACAGAAACAGAAGCCCAGACTGTGGATTTTCATCACACAGAGGATGAGACAGCTTTAACCGGAAGTTGTGTGTAAACAGTGAAGGCCATTGACAAAAGGTTATAAAGTATGAAAAGTACTATAAAATTTGGCATTACCCCGAACGCACTTCTGAACTGTTCTTGGACTATATCAAGCTTCATCTAAAGGGCAAACAGGAGGTATCAGGATATCCTACCTGGCGTACTGAAGAAGTTTCCGAGATTGGTATATTATAGAATATTATCAGAAGGAAAGCATACAAATGGATTGCGATATCACCGTAAATCCAGTTGAGACAAATTTCAAAGCGGTTTTTAAAATTCTCTTTGGGGTAAATTTGGGCAGAAGCCTCTCACTACTAGTTTAGTCAAGGACAGAGAGGAATTCTTGCAATACATATTTTCTCCAAATAGTACAATGTTTATTTTGAAATTATTGGCGATGAGATTGCTCAAATACAGTGGAAGTATGCCAATGAAATGTACACCCAGCCTGGTAGCACTAGTGTTATTAATGTTGCTTTAACAACTGCCTATGCCCGGTTAGAGTTGTACGAATTACTGGACAGATTGGGGGAAGGTGTTTTACCATGAGACTGACTCGATTGTTTTAACTTCTCAATCTGGCCAGTACAATCCTCCTCTCTGACTATTTACGAGAGCTCACCAGCGAGTAAAATCCTGGTGATTATATTACAGTATTTGCCTCAGGTGGTCCAAAGACATAAGGGTATAAAACAGCTCAAAGCAAAACATGTATGAAGGTAAAAGGCATTACCATTAACCATGAGACCGGTAAAATTGTAAACCTCGAGTCACTAACCAAACTAGTTCAGAATTTTGTGGCTCATCCTTAAGTGTTACTGGTTCAAGGTAATCATATCCATAGAAATAAATGCTTCACTTTAGAAAACCAACCACTCAAAGAAATTCAGAGTACTGAACAACAAGAGGATTCTCCTAAAAGACTACACTACATGACCGTATGGATACTAAGATTTTGATGTTCGCCTTCAACACTCCTTCGCTAAAATTCTGAGCCATCCTGTTTCGGTAAATTCCATTATGAAAAATTACTGGAACATTCAAATCATGTTGTGTCTCATCCTTTTCAAAATACAATTTGGTTTTATAGTTGTTGGTAGAAAATGTACGATGAGCTATCTGCTAAATTTCAGCAGTTAATTTATTGAGAGGCTCCTGAAGTCTTTATGCAATGATGAACTTTTCCCTCCTGAATAAATGTGGTCATTATAGATCTGATGGAATTGGACAGCGAAAGCCAGGAAATATACCCATCGTAATCTGTCCATCATTTACTTGGTTCAAAATGTATTCTTTCATAGGAAGAAACTCCAGATGATTAATCTGAACAGCAATTATATTACTTTTTAAAAACCCCAGGGACAAATTGCAGATTACTACCTTGGCCCGTCAAATGTATCTGGGACATTTGAAGTT
Organism: Polypterus bichir lapradei; assembly: GCA_026402145.1. Taxonomy (NCBI): domain Eukaryota; kingdom Metazoa; phylum Chordata; class Cladistia; order Polypteriformes; family Polypteridae; genus Polypterus; species Polypterus bichir. The sequence goes on from JANRMT010028174.1 coordinate 29,220,088, forward strand.
CTTTTTGGAAGCTTTCGAAGATGCTACAAAGTTACCTTATAGTTATGTCTTAGTGGATCTGAAAGCTCAGACCCCTGATGAACTGCAATTAAAAACCGGTCTGTTTCCACCCAATTGGCCAGTCGTGTACACCATGAACAGATAGAATAAGGAACTTTGAAACCGAACGGCTTCTTTTGTCAGCATTTCGGGGTATGTGCAGTGGCCTGAGCAACACTTGGGACTAATGATTTTTAGCATGGTTTTCACAGCCCATGTAACGCTCAGGTCTAATGCTAAGGAGGTTAACCAACAAAATGTTTTATATCAATGATATTAGTGAAAGGAAAATAGGCTTATATTAAGGGAAATGTATCTCACTTCTGAGGGTGCAACTGTTTTAATTGAATCTGCACCTCTGAATTACAATTTTACCTGTTTTCTTCACAAAGGTAAAAGAGGTGGAAGCTAAGAGTTGTGATGTAGGATTTTGCATATAACTTGATAAATGTTTTGTATATCTATTTATAATTTAGGTGAAGTGATGTAATTTAGTGTTACTTTGGTGAGAGGCATTCGTGTTTGCCCTCCCGTTTACGACTTTTCTTTGTAATTTTACGACAGGATTTGGGGGATGTGTCTTAAACCAGTTTGATGAGTGTTTCTTCGCTAAAGTCTCTCTAATCCCCCACACAAAGCCAGGTTAGCTTAACATATGGTCTTGGGGGTTGCAGGTGTTAAGATGTACTATTTTCCCCCATTGGTCTGAGATATGGCTGTCTGGATTGGCTGTAGGGGTTGGACAGAAAACCTATAAATCTGCTTGCTCAACCACATTCTCTCTCACACAAACATGATGAATAAGCATCTCTCTTGCTAACCTGTGATGATGTAGAAGTATCTTTCTCTTGTTAACTGATGGAAGACCATCCCACCATTAACTGACAACAGCACAAAGAGCACAGTTCAGCAGACATACTGAACAGGCTTGAGGCCTGTTCTGAAGAAAGCTGAGCACCAATGATGCCTTAACTAGAGACATTAAGTAACTACAAGTCTCTGTGCCACCTGAATTACATATCACCATTTTATCAGGTTATATGGTTGCCAATATTCAAATGTACTTTGCATTTTATTTATGAATATTATCAGTAATACATTATTTTATCCCCTCCTTGAACCGTCACCTTATTGTGGTGGAGGGGTTTGCGTGTCTCAATGATCCTAGGAGCTATGTTGTCCGGGGCTTTATGCCCCTGGTAGGGCCACCCAGGGCAAACTGGTCCTAGGTGAGGGATGAGACAAACGGTTCAACAAACCTCCAATGAAGAGTAAAAACTGTGGACGACGTTTTCCCTTGCCCAGACGCGGGTCACCGGGGCCCCCCTCTGGAGCCAGGCCTGGGGGTGGGGCTCGATGGCGAGCGCCTGGTGGCCGGGCCTACACCCATGGGGCTCGGCCGGGCACAGCCCGAAGAGGTAACGTGGGTCCTCCTTCCCATGGGCTCACCACCTATGGGAGGGGCCAAGGAGGTCAGGTGCAATGTGAGTTGGGTAGTGGCCGGCGGCGGGGACCTTGGCGTTCTGATCCTCGGCTACAGAAACTGGCTCTTGGGACGTGGAATGTCACCTCTCTGAAGGGGAAGGAGCCTGAGCTAGTGCGTGAGGTTGAGAGGTTCCGGCTAGATATAGTCGGACTCACCTCGACGCACAGCTTGGACTCTGGAACCAATCTCCTTGAGAGGGGCTGGACTCTCTACCACTCTGGAGTTGCCCCCGGTGAGAGGCGCCGAGCAGGTGTGGGCATACTTATTGCCCCCCGACTTGGAGCCTGTGCGTTGGGGTTTACCTCGGTGGACGAGAGGGTGGCCTCCCTCCGCCTTCGGGTGGGGGGGGGGGGAAGGGTCCTGACTGTTTGTGCGTATGCGCCGAACAGCAGTTTGGAGTATCCACCCTTCTTGGAGTCTCTGGAGGTGGTGCTAAAGGGCATACCTTCTGGGGATTCCCTCGTTTTGCTGGGAGACTTCAATGCCCAGATGGGCAATGACAGTGAGACCTGGAAGGGCGTGATTGGGAGGAATGGCCCCCCCCGATCTGAACCCGAGTGGTGTTTTGTTATTAGACTTCTGTGCTCGCCACGGATTGTCCATAACGAACACCATGTTCAAGCATAAGGGTGTTCATATGTGCACTTGGCACCAGGACACCCTAGGCCTCAGTTCGATGATCGACTTTGTGGTTGTGTCATCGGACTTGCGGTCATATGTCTTGGACACACGGGTGAAGAGAGGGGCGGAGCTGTCAACTGATCACCACCTGGTGGCGAGTTGGCTTCGATGGTGGGGGAAGATGCCGGTCAGACCTGGTAGGCCCAAACGTGTTGTGAGGGTCTGCTGGGAACGGCTGGCAGAGTCCCCTGTCAGAAGTAGCTTCAACTCCCACCTTCGGCAGAACTTCGACCACGTCCCGAGGGAGGTGGGGGACATTGAGTCCGAATGGGCCATGTTCCGTGCCTCTATTGTTGAGGCGGCTGACCGGAGCTGTGGCCGTAAGGTGGTCGGTGCCTGTCGCGGCGGCAATCCCCAAACCCGTTGGTGGACACCGACGGTGAGGGATGCCGTCAAGCTGAAGGAGTCCTATAGGACCTTTTTGTCCTGTGGGTCTCTGGAGGCAGCTGATAGGTACCGGCAGGCCAAGCAGAAAGCGGCTTTGGTTGTTGCTGAGGCAAAAACTCGGGCATGGGAGGAGTTTGGAGAGGCCATGGAGAACGACTTTCGGACGGCTTCGAGGAGATTCTGGTCCACCGTCCGGCGTCTCAGGAAGGGGAAGCAGTACAGTGTCAACACCGTATATGGTGGGGATGGTGCGCTGCTGACCTCGACTCGGGACGTTGTGGGTCGGTGGGGGAGTACTTCGAAGACCTCCTCAATCCCACTAACATGCCTTCCAATGAGGAAGCAGAGCCTGGGGACTCTGAGGTGGGCTCTCCCATCTCTGGGACTGAAGTCACCGAGGTGGTCAAAAAACTCCTTGGTGGCAGGGCCCCGGGGGTGGATGAGATACGCCCGGAGTTCCTTAAGGCTCTGGATGTTGTAGGACTGTCTTGGTTGACACGTCTCTGCAACATCGCATGGACATCGGGGACAGTGCCTCTGGATTGGCAGACTGGGGTGGTGGTCCCCCTCTTTAAAAAGGGGGACCGGAGGGTGTGTTCCAACTATAGAGGGATCACACTCCTCAGCCTCCCTGGAAAAGTCTATTCGGGGGTTCTGGAGAGGAGGGTCCGTCGGATAGTCGAACCTCGGATTCAGGAGGAACAGTGTGGTTTTCGTCCTGGTCGCGGAACAGTGGACCAGCTCTACACCCTTAGCAGAGTCCTGGAGGGTGCATGGGAGTTTGCCCAACCAGTCTACATGTGCTTTGTGGACTTGGAAAAGGCGTTCGACCGTGTCCCTCGGGGAGTCCTGTGGGGGGTGCTCCGGGAGTATGGGGTACTGGACCCCCTGATAAGAGCTGTTCAGTCCCTGTACAACCGGTGTCAGAGCTTGGTCCGCATTGCCGGCAGTAAGTCGAGCCCGTTTCCAGTGAGAGTTGGACTCCGCCAGGGATGCCCTTTGTCACCGATTCTGTTCATAACTTTTATGGACAGAATTTCTAGGCGCAGCCAGGGTGTTGAAGGGGTCCGGTTTGGTGGACTCAGGATTGGGTCACTGCTTTTTGCAGATGATGTTGTCCTGTTTGCTTCATCAGGCCGTGATCTTCAGCTCTCTCTGGAGCGGTTCGCAGCCGAGTGTGAAGCGGCTGGGATGAGAATCAGCACCTCCAAATCCGAGACCATGGTCCTCAGCCAGAAAAGGGTGGAGTGCCCTCTCAGGGTTGGGGGCGAGATCCTGCCCCAAGTGGAGGAGTTTAAGTATCTCGGGGTCTTGTTCACGAGTGAGGGAAGAATGGATCGTGAGATCGACAGGCGGATCGGTGCGGCATCCGCAGTGATGCGGGCTCTGCATCGGTCTGTCGTGGTGAAAAAAGAGCTGAGCCGTAAGGCAAGGCTCTCAATTTACCAGTCGATCTACGTTCCTACCCTCACCTATGGTCATGAGCTATGGGTAGTGACCGAAAGAACGAGATCGCGAATACAAGCAGCTGAAATGAGTTTCCTCCGCAGGGTGTCTGGGCTTTCCCTTAAAGATAGGGTGAGGAGCTCAGTCATCCGGGAGGGGCTCAGAGTAGAGCCGCTGCTCCTCCGCATCGAAAGGAGTCAGATGAGGTGGCTCGGGCATCTGATCAGGATGCCTCCTGGACGCCTCCCTGGTGAGGTGTTCCGGGCACGTCCAACCGGGAGGAGGCCCCGGGGAAGACCCAAGACACGCTGGAGGGACTATGTCTCCCGGCTGGCCTGGGAACGCCTTGGGATTCTACCGGAAGAGCTGGAAGAAGTGGCCGGGGAGAGGGAAGTCTGGGCTTCTCTCCTTAAGCTGCTACCCCCGCGACCCGACCTCAGATAAGCGGAAGAGGATGGATGGACATTTTATGTGTAACTTACCTCCTGCTTATTTTTACTACATCTAATTGCCTGAGGTTATAGATATAGAAGGGAAGTTGGGATAAGTTATATAAAATACCTTATAAACAGTGATAAGTTTGTGAGATTAGGCATTCTAAGGCTACATGTTAATACAATAGGGGAAAGTAGAGCAATATATATATATTACTCTACCAAGATAAAATTGGCGTAGTCGGCAGGATTAACGTAGTAATCATGTGTTGCATTTTCGTGTGTTTGGTTACATTTTTCAAAGACAGGGATGGATCGTCCACAGGCAGCAAATATGATGTAATCGCATGCTGGCATACAGCCGGCACATGTCAGCGTGCATCAACAGCATTTCTAAAGTTTTTTAGGTGTACGGTAGAGTCAGCTGTTACAGTTGTGTTTTCTCCGCTAAAAACGGAGGCAGCAGCAGCTGCAACGTTAATGGCAATAGCTGTAGAGTGAAGTATCACAGGCCGTTGTGCTTTCCTCAAGGAGGGCCGAGTCAGGCACAGCAGCTGCTCTAGTCAAAGACGCAGAGAAGCCGTCTTTGCATTAAGTGGAGGCAAAGGCAGCTAAAATAGAAAGCATACACTTGTCTGCTGGTCAGACAGGTTGTGTATGGTTAATGATTACAAAGCAGTTAGTTGAGGAGGCAAAAGAGATAAGAAATAGATGGCCAAAAAGTCGTGAGCAGCTAGCAGTACACGTAGCAATGTATAAAGAGAATGCCATACAGATTAAGTAACGATCGCTCAGTATTAAAATGTGTGCTTTGATTTCGGGGTCTTTTGACCCTGAGAAACAGGAGATAAATGCAGGAGAACTTAGTTTGTCGCAGATCACTGCACTCACATCTGCTTGCTGATAAGGGAGCTGCTTTTGTTGAAAGGCAAGGACGCGCAGCTCTTACGCCGCACAGCGGAGCGCAGTTGATAGCAGAGCAGATTGCTGATGGGACAGGAGGCAATCACTCAAGTAGGTTGTTAGTTGTGCAGGAAAAACAGGAAGAGGTGTTTTATAGTAGCGAGCGTCTTGGTGACCGCAGCTTGCAGCAGCAGAGAACAGCGGGGGAGGAGCAATTTTCAGGTCTCAGCGAGGGGTATCCTTTAAATCTCAAGTCCTGGTTCACTAATTTGATTAAATTAAGAAATATCCCAAGGAATTGCGTATCTTTCTAAAATTAAGAAAATAGTCTTATTGAAATATGCACTTATCCTGTCTGTGTCTTTAAAATTCAATGCAACTATAAAAATATACATTTCTCTTGCTTGCTTGTAAGCGTGTATCTCCAAAATTTAAAGCAAATGGGAGTACAATTAAAATAATCATTTTCAACAAATAGAAAAATTTGCAAACGACTGTATGTACTGACCATGCAACCTGAAGCAGATGTCCTGATCAGTTACCGAATTTAAAGTCGTATGTGGCTTTATGAATAAGCATATGGCAACTATGGGTAAACAGTGGGAAAACTTTCTGTAACAGCTACTAAAAACAATTACAACCATGTGAACGGATCCTTCAGTGCCAAATCTACAGCTGCTAAAACACTTATGATCACAGAAATGGAGCCTTTAGTTCCAATTGTTAGGGATATTAAGACAAAAGGAAGCAAACGACATATGGCCAAACAATTCAGGTTTTGTTTAACAAGTTCAGAAATTACATGCCTCCTACATTTTAATATCATACGATTAATATAATTTTCCAATTTAACATCAAAGATATCCAAATCCATTCAGGGGTTTAATGAATATAGACTGCCTTTTAAAGTAATTTGATTATATTATCATACATGTATTAAGCCATTTGTTTTCATTTATTCTTTAAATACCTGAAGGAGTTTGTTAAAATTAGCAAAAGCTCTAACATCTTTTCAAAAAAAGTTAGAACTCTGTTTATATACCAAACTTGGCCCCTTGTTCTTTACGGCAGTTGGTAAAAACACTGTCAGAATAAAGCGGTTTATATTCTGAATGAGGTCCCTGGCTCTTTGCAAGCTTAATCCCGGAGGCTGATTTTAAAAACGTGTTAATCAGGTAAATGTCAATTTAATTTTTTACATTCAGCTGGTTTGAAAACAAAGTTATTAAATGAACTTTTTCCTACTAACAAATATAGGCTGCCTTTTGATATGAGAGATTTGTTTAAAATTAACAATCAACTTTAAAAGATTGTAAGAACTTATTGAAATACATGTGACACTAAGAAATGGTTTTACACAAAATCTCTGCTGTTCAGCAGTACGATTAGCTGGGGTGGGGGGCGATTAACTGATGCTTGTACCTCACTGCTTTAATCTCAGTAAAAAAAAAAAAAAAAAAAAAAAAATGAAGCTAACTTTCTAGCAAAGAGTCGAAATAAAACAATGGGGGGCTTTATCTTATTGCCTAGATCAGTGGTTCTCAATCACAGTCCTGGAGGGCCTGCAGTGGCTACAGGTTTTTATTCCAACGAGTTTCCTAATTAGAACTCAGTCCTTGCTGATAATTAAATCAGACAGTTCTAGCAATTCATCTGACTACGAGCATTCTCCAAGACCACTTTCACCCAGAGGTGGGTTTTCTGACTTTTAAATAAAAAACTGTACTTGGCTGTAGCGTTCAGAATTTATAAATGAAGTATTTAGTCTTATTTCAGAGGGTTGTAGTTTCTGACAAGTTGGTTGCACAAAAATTGTGTAACTTCGTACTAATAAGGAAAATTTGATTTAAAAGTATGTACAAGATTTTGCATTTTAAATTGTAGAAGATTCGGAGGCCAAACTGTTTTCTTCTTTACATCTAACTAGCATGCAGTTGATAGAACTAATCTCTACCACAGAGTGTCACCAAGACTAAAAATCCTGTCCCCAGAGCCCCGTTTAGTACTACTTGAGGGTCCTGTGGTGTGAAAAAAGGCATTGTGGGTTGAATATATAATTAACAGAAAACAAAGGTTCCAGCCAACCTCTGGAATCGGCACAAAGTCCCTTGGACAGCCTCTTATTGAACATCTTTCACACAGCCTGGAAAGTTGAGCCGATTGTTCGAGTGCGGGGTGAATATTTGTTTTAAAGAAAACTTAGATCTTGTCTTATGGAACCACCATTGTCAGGATTACCGACACAAACACTTTAGGATTCACCTCAGTTTGCATCATCACCTGGCTTTCTTTCCCCAAATAGTACGCAAATCCAAGAGATTTGTCACCAGAGCTAAGGCTGCGATCGATAGAGTTCTGTAGGATTTTCAAAGCGTTACACTTTGCAAAAATCAATCTTTTAGAATCCATACGGTCGTGTAGCGTAGTCTTTTAGGAGAATAACTCACTGGTGAGCTCTGCTAAATAGTCACCCAGAGGAGGATTGTACTGGCCAGATTAACTACAAATAAACGAGTCTGTGTCATGGTACAACAACCTTCCCCCTAAAACACAGCCAAACACAGGAAAGCTAGGGTCATACGTTGTAACCGGTCAATACTGGCAATTTTTGATGACCTTGTCTCTAAATTTGATGTGTGCTGTTCTAAGAATTTCAACATTTTTACAAACCATGTTTGATTCTCTCATACGTGGTAAATTCTTTTTACTTTCGTTGTCATTCTCTGTACGCCATAGCATTCGGGCTCGGGATAGTGCCCGATTTTATAATCCTGGTTTTCAGCCATATTGAAGAAAATAGCGGAAATACCCTTTTCACCTTCAAATCCCATGGCTTTATGTATTTTACTCAACTTCATTGTTAAAAAATTGAGAGAATCCTTAAAATGTAACTGATAATCCGAATGTGTGAAACACATCAGCTTATTCCCTTGAGGGTTCAATCAAATACCCATCATAACCTTTTGAATTGTGGGCTATGAAGGTATAGACTTGATACTTGGGGCAACGGTATCTGGCAAAGAACTGGTGTATAAAGTCTTCATTCTCCCAGAACCAAGATTTCCCACGCAAGGACTTACAGTATACATAATTCGGAATGTTTACACCTGTTTGCCACCTTTCAAAATCATGAAACACATTTTTCACGCAGCTTCCCCAGGCTTCAAGGTTTCTATAAAGCATTGATGCTTTTCTACACTTTCAGTTTTTGATTTAGAAACACTGCATTCCTTGGGGCGATATTATGGGTTTTTAGGCGGCGCTCACCTTAGGTAGGTTTATAGGTTTTGTGACACAGGGGACTTTTTTTTTTGCAGGCCGCTTCCATGTCATTGTTCTTGTCATTACATTTAGGAACCGTGTATTGTATAAAACAAAATTGGGACCAGCAGTAACAGTTGCAGTCATCACACTTGATGATCTCTTAAGGAATTGGCCTGCAATCGGGGGAGAAACGAACATTGCAGTGTCCTTCACAGCAATAGCTAAGGTTTGATTGGTAGCCTGTGTTACCATAGTCGCACAAGTATTTTACATGCAGAAAACCCTTTATATTCAAAATACTGTAATGGTTATCATGCAAAAACATAAAATGTTTTAGGATTTTTACTGCCGAAGCTTTCAAATTTTAAAGATTTCATTTCTGGGGCTCTTTACCAGATGACAATTTTAATATCTAGTATATTTTCAAATTTATAAACATCCGCAAAGGATACATTTTCATGCTCAAATAATCCAGCCCTGATCTGAAGGTTGTGCGTTTCACGCATGCATAACTGGATTTTGCCTGTACTGGTCTTCCATTAACACTAGAATTACCAGAGCCTACGAAAAAACTTGTAGATCCGTCCCACCTTAAATCGCTTCTTAAAACCGCTCTCACCTCTCCGCCAGCCTCCTTTGTCCTGTAAATGTGCCGATAAAAACAAACTGCAAGCTGCCGGCTATTCCATCCCCCCACCGACTCAAAACGTGCACGAACTTCTCCGAGCTCATGCCTCGATTATCTGGGAGTAAAGTGGAGTTTTAGAGTGGAAATAAATGATTGTTATTTGGAACACACGCATTTAATGCGTGTTCCGTTTCTACAGTAATCGGTGTAAACACAATGTTAAAACAGAAATTTTTTCATATTTTAGTAATAAATGTCACAAAATGTAGACATAAACTATAAAATGTGTGAAGCCTGACAGCCAAAGAGCAAATACACTTTCATAAAAGGTTAAGGACTTTTTACAACAGCTTCCGTGGTGTACTGGTAAGATTTTGTCACTTAGAACACAGCAGACTTGCTGTACCTCAAGAGGTCCAAGTTCGAATCTCCGCTAGGGAGAAACTTTATTTTTAACCTTCGCCGTTCTGCCTGCCTGAACTCCCTGTCTATCTATATAGTAATAACAGTAATTTTATTATATAGGAGCTTCCCTGTCTGCCTATCATATAGTGCCTTTCCTTCCTACCTATCTATATATCTATCCCCTTAGCTGTTTTTATATATCTATTATACAATGCCTTCCCTGTTTATTTATATATCTAGTGCCTTCTCTGCCTGTCTGTCTGATTGCATATAGCGCTGAACTTACTGCTCTGTACTATTCTGTCTTCTGCATGCCCTGGAGTACAAAAGAAACAGCACCATACAGCAACATGTGCGAACTGGCAAGATCGGGTAAAAAACACGCGGTCACTGATTACAAACCGCAAGATGAATGAAAGAGACAATATATGTAAAAACATCGCACTAATGCAATATTATTTGAAAACAAACAGCGTCAGATTGGGTTTGAAAATGCGCCCGATCGGACGCTGTTAGTTTTCAAATAATATTGCATGTACTGTGCGTTGAAACTGCTGCACTGAATAAGCAGACTCCTTCTGTAACAGCGTCAGCGTGTATTCAAACCCGATCTGACGCTCTTCTTTTTCAAATAATATTGCATGTATTGAACTATTTTAGAATAAAAACATACATTTGATTTAAGTCAGTCTGTAAGAGCCAGTGTAAATGCATGATAATTATAAAGGTTAGCTTTTTTTTTTAATTCAGTTCCATTCTCTCAGTCGCGTCCACGATCCCCCCCCCCCCCCCCATCTGACACTGCTTTTTTTCACATAAAGACGCACTATAACTCAAATGTGATTTATTTGAAGACGCACTATAGCTCGAATGTGATTTATTTGGAGATGCGCTATACTCGAATGTTATTTGTATAGGGAAGAAAGTACAATGTCAGGTGCTCATTCAGTGTAATAGGAACCATAGCACAGAGAGATGTGTACACTGCAACAAGTACACATGTTGTGAATGTTGGAAGGGTGTGAGGGAATTGTTAATATTTGAATGTGATGATTTTATATAGCACGGATCGGAAATCAGCAGTTCTTAGAATTGCACCACGCAAGCTGTCGTATCAACTGCCTACTGTAACTTTATTTTTTCTTCACGTATAGTCTAGAAAAGTGCACTTGTTTTGTTATTCTTGTACACCAACATATGTTCCTGTGTTTGAGCGACACGGGCATGCTCAAAAAAATAGACGTGTAATGCCACGAAAAGTGCACGCAGGCACTTCAGTTCACAAGCATTGGTACGAGAATGCAGTCACAAATACGCTGCAGAGCTATAGCGCATCTTTATGTGAAAACAGCATTCTCAATTGGGGGGGGGCCGGGGTAGGGAAGGATCCTGAACACGACAGAGAGAAAGAAAAGTGAATAAAAAAAAATAACCTTTACAAGTATCAAATTACACCGCCTGTTACACACTGAAATCAAATGTATGTTTTTATTATAAAATAGTAAGAACAACAGCAGTTTACGTCTCAAAACTGAATCGCGCGGGATCGAACTTACGATCTTCTGAATACTAGTCAGCGGCTGATACCATTATGCTACCGTGGCAGTTGAGATACGTATGTGTCAATGTGGCATGCTAAGGTGGCTTTTTTCTGCAGTTATATTTTTGAATAAAAGCATACTTGTTCTGTTATATTTGTACCTTTTGTAAATGTCTTTGATATTTGGACTTCAGGCTTCATACATTAGTTTATGCTTACATTTTGTCATTTACTACTACAATATAAAAAACGTTTCTGTTTTAAAAATGTGTTTACACGGATTACTGTAGAAACAGAACACACGTGAAATGCGTGTATTCCAAATAGTGATCTATTATTTCCACTCTAAAACTCCACTTCACTCCGAGAGAATCAAGGCATGAGCTGGGAGAAGTTTGTGCACGTTCTAAGTCGTTGGGGGGATGGAATAGCCGGCTACTTGCAGCTTTTCTTTTATCAGCACATTTAGATTAACAAAAGACGCTGGCGGAGAGGTGAGAACAGTTTTAAGAAGCGATTTAAGGTGGGACGGACCTACGAGTTTTTTCGTAGGCTCTGGTAATTCTAGTGTTAAGGAAAGCAGACAAATGGTAAAAAGCGGATTCCTGTTAAGAAATAACTGAATGCCTCATTTTCTTTCTATTTTGTGATTGAGTAGAGTGGATACCTTGTGAGCACCGTTACCTCCGCCACTAGGTGACCAAACAATCTGTAGTACTTGCATCTGAAACGCACTTGCTAATACACTTACATGACTCGGAAGATTCTCTATCTTGTGAGGAAACTCTTCTAAACTAAAGATTAGTTCCAGTCATCTGTATAAAAACACTTGTAGGCAAGGAATCCACATGCAATTCTAACTGAACAACATCATCATTTGAATCTAAAGTAGCAGAAAAACCTATCCAGAATTCTTTGCAGCATCTCATGAATACTATCAGTTTTTGCCCGTTGCTTGAACACTATAGACCCATGCTTAGACTAAAGTAACACAACTTGAAGCTTTTGTTACCATACCTCAAACACATGTACCCATACCTTACACAAAAGCGCTGCTTTGCACTCTAGTTGCAATTATGCAACACACTTACTCCTTTATGCAACACACATGGTCCTGCATACTACACTATTTCATACATAAGACACTTCGTTCAAAAATGAAATCTCAGGGTGCCATTTGGAAAACACATGTATCCAAAATACAAAACACATCGGGTAATTGCAACCACTCAAAATACACACCTGAAGGCACTTACTTGCAAAACTGAACACTAATTAGCCAACTACAAAAAGCCCTCAGTTCAGCCATTTCAAGAACTTTGCAAGCATGGATGGAGGGAGAGCAAGAGGAAGAGGAGGAGGAGGAGGTCGAAGAGGCCATACATGGACCCATATTTCTGATGATATAAGAGCAACTTTGGTGGACCATATCATCAACCATGGCCTGACTATGAGGGAAGCTGGGCAGAGAGTCCACCCACATCTAAGCCGCTTCACAGTGGCATCTGTAATAAGAACATTCCGACTAGAAAACAGGTATGTCTTCACCTCTCTACCTTCTACTCTACTCAGATGGTTTTTATAGCACTGTTCTACAGTATATCACAATACCATATCAAGTGTACAGGGCATTGCAGGGTGCTAATGCTCCTTTTGCAGCCAAAGTGGTAGTTTTTGTGAAACATACCATGATTACTTATATTGAAGTACAGTGTTGTACAGTGGATGATACAGTATATACAGTAAAGTACTGTAAGAAAAATAAGCAAACCGATGACAATATGTGGTTGTATTTCTCTAGAATGACTCAAAGACCTTCTGGGGGAGGACGCCAACGCCTGTTCACACAACAGCGGGAACTTGCCGTTGTGGACCTAGTGAGGGCAGACAATGCCATCCGTCTCCACCAGCTACGAAAGAAAATACTTGCAGACAGGCAAGTGTTCAACATAAACCATGTGAGCATCACCATCATCAGATGCATCTTGGGAAAACACAGCATCACCATGAAGCAGCTCTACAGAGTCCCATTTGAGAGGAACAGTGACAGGGTCAAAGGACTTCGAGCTGAATATGTACGGGTAAGTGTAACTGTCCTTTACATTTACAATACAGTATTGGTGAAATCCAGTAGCAGCTGAATATGTACCATATCAGTACCACATGGATCCATTCTGAGAGCTACACAGGTACCTGTGTGCTGGGGTGAGGGTTCTGTATGTGTAGCACTGTAGTAGAGTAATATGTTCTCTTTTTTTTTTTACACAGAGAATCTTGGCCATGGATGGAGCTGCAAAGCCTCATGAATTCATTTTCCTTCATGAAGCTGGATTCGACCTGAGCAAAACAAGACGGGGTCGTAATATAATTGGCCAAAGGGCAATTGTGCACGACCCAGGGCAGCGCGGGGGAAATATCGCATTGTGTGCCGCCATAAGCCTTCGAGGGCTTCTGCATCATCATGCAAAACTAGGTCCATACAATAGCCAACATATACTCACATTTCTAGATGCTCTCCATAATATAGTTGTACAGAACAGACCAGATCAGCCCAGGTTTGTGGCGATATGGGATAATGTCAGTTTCCATCGGGCTGCTCTGGTCCAAGCCTAGTTCTCCAACCACAATCAATTTGAAGTGGTATACTTGCCCACTTACTCACCATTTTTAAACCCTATAGAGGAATTTTCGGCTTGGAGATGGCGTGTATATGACCACCAACCACATGCCCGCATGCCTCTTCTGCAGGCAATGGAACAGGCCTGCGGCGACATTCAGGTGACAGCAATCCATGGATGGTTTCGACATGCAAGAGGATATTTTCCCCGGTGCCTAGCAGGAGAAGACATTGCCTGCGATGTCGATGAGGTCCTGTGGCCAGACCCCAACAGACGGCGGGATCCATGAGCCCACGTATGCACAATTGTCATGATCTTTTGTGTTTACGGTATAGTGTTTTTTCTATTACTGTATTATGGTTTTTTTTTTTCTAGCTTTATCTGAATTCATGGTACTGCAATGTACAGTGCTGCAATGTACAATACTGAGTAGGCCTATTTGCTTTTTTGGTTGTTTGAAAAATGTGTCTCCTGAAAATATGCCTTCTGAATAAACAATGAAAATCAAAGACTGCAGTGTTTTATATAAAGTAGACTAGTGTGTTCCCCCTGATCTGATAGTGTTTGCATATGATGCAAGTATGTGTCATTTTGTCAACAGAGTTACATTTTGACAAAGGAATGTTAGGTTTTGATAGCAGAGTTTAGGTTTTGGGAGTAGAGTTTCAATTTGGCACAGATGTGAATGGTTTATTTCCCAGTGTTGTGTCATGTTTACTTGTGTTTAGAGTTTTGGCACAATGAGCGAAGTTTTGCAAAATGTGTTCAAGCAACGGGCAAAAACTGTAAACACATCAGCAAAATTTAAGGGGTGTCTTATTTCTGTATTAAGCGATGGCCTGTATTTGATAAAAAGTGTTCTGATTGTCAGCAGTAGAGAAAGTTGAGGGATCTGCCACCACTGGTTTGCCTGAAGTAGAGGTGGTTGAGTGGTTAGCCGAAACAGCCACAACAGAACCACCAGACATAACTGGTATGACTGAGGAGGTTGAAGGAAAAGCTACACCTGGAGATGAAACCGAAACAGATGCCGAGGATGCAGTGACTGAAGCAGAGGGTTTAGCTACACCTGGCATGATCGGAGATGAGAGTAGACAGAGGGGTTAACTACAACTGGCATGAATGGAGATGAAACAGTGGCTGAGGATGCAGTGACAAGCAGAGGGGACAGAAGGTTTAACTACAACATGATCAGAGATAATAGTGACTTAAACACAGGAGGACGCAGACGTAGAGGGTATAAATGATATGACCAAAACTGAAGTAGCCGAAACTGAGGTAACCATACTCAGAGGCACCAGCATTCGCAGGGGATGGAACAAAAGGCTGAGCATTGGCAGAACTCATTGTTTGTTCAGCCATGGCCCATTTGAACATTCACATATTCAGTCAAAGACCTCTGAACTCTTTTTAGCAGATTGTTAACATTTCATCTCAGTTGGCTGCTGTACACGGTTTCTAAAAGGCAGTCAAGCTGGTCAGTCAATGGGAGTGAAAATTACTGAAGTAACTCTCACAGTAGCTATCATATTATTCATTTGGATATTTTGATTTTGCCAATTAATATATTCCAATTTATTAAAAAATTGGGGAGAAGGAATAAGCATTTTTGGGGGTCAAATAAAATAAGTTCATTCACCATATCCTGCAATAATCTGACATTTTGAAAACCGCTCCCAATATTTAAGTTCATTTGAATGCCTTTTCGTGCTTTTACCTTTGCAACTCCTATTGCTTGCCATTATTTTGGGAACAGGTTTTCTAAAATAAGTACAATAAAATAACCTTTTCATGCAAATCTGAAGGGGTAAATTCTGGTAATAAACCATCCGACATCTGAAGTCGACATATCAACCCCACCTCGTGCCGCTCAATTCCAAGGACAAGTAAGCTTCACCCCCGTGCCTCGTAGGAGCGACAACGCCGATGAAGACCTCAGCGTGTTTCAGCTAGGCAGATGGGGATTCAAGGCTAGAACACCTCCATCGGCACAGGCGAGCATCTCAATCCAGAACCGGTTCAACCCTCTCCGCATCCCCAGTTTGCCTTCAACCCTGGGTGACGTAATCGTTGGCAGGTGATTCGATTGTACGAAACCTCAATATCACATGCCCTAATCGAAAAATCTTTTGGTTTTTCCCGGTGCTCGAGTCCGAGATGTGATGAGATGTGCACCGGCCATCTACGAGAAGCCCAAGAGGGCAGTTGGATCCATTATTTTACACACCAGCGTACACGACATAAGGCACCGACAGTCTGAGATTCTCAAGGCTGACTTCGCAGCACTAATTAAAGACAAGAAAGAGGACCCCATCGGCAAAAATCTTCATCTCTGGTCCACTACCTCTTGTCAAACGATCAAATGAATACTACAGTCTGCTGGGATTAAAGAACTGGCTGAAAGGCTTCTGCGAGACTCAAGACATCGGGTTCATCGACAATTGGGACCTCTTTTGGGAAAGGCTGCATTTCCTCAAGTGGGATGGCCTGCACCCAAATAGATTTGTGCCCGGGTCCTCTCCGAAAACATCGCTAAGGTAATTAGTCTATCTTGACTGTCTATTTCTACTTTAAACCCCTTCCGTAATGCTACTGCTTTGCTAGGAAATAATGGCTTAACGAAGTCTTCCGTAAAAGTGCACAACATTAATAATCTAATAACCAATCTTAATGGATGTAAAAAATCTAGGCAGTGCGGCATAAACACCAATAATTTAATTGCAATTACTACTTTAGATCAACAATGCATTAAAACTATAAAAACAGATTGTAGATTACATAAAAAATAGAGCGGCGCTAACAAAAAAAAATTTAGTCTGTTCCAAATACCAATAACGCGCATAGAATTAGGCTCTACCCCTCCGAAACATTAAATATGGCACTATTAAAATGTTAGAGCTTTAACTAACAAGACTATCAATGATTTTATTAGTGATAGAAACATTGATTTTATTGCACGAAGTGAAACGTGGCTTAACTCAGACTGTACAGCTGTTTTAATCAAATCTGCGCCACCGGATTACAGTTTTACTCGTGCAGACCGCCATGGAAAGGGCGGCAGCTTGGCAAACATTTACTCGAGCCGGTTAAAGTATAAAGATGTTAGTTTTGGTAAATTTAAGTCCTTTGAGTATCTCGTCGTTATTCATGGAGATTCTCACGTTCTAGTTTTATCCATATATAGACCTCCTAAATTTAACACGTCTTTCTTTGAGGAATTCTCAGACTTAATGTCAATTTTAATTACGAACTATGACACACTCTTAATAGTCGGCGACTAACTTTTATATCGATAATCAGTGTGACCTAAAAGTAAAGGAATTCATGAACCTCTTGGACTCTTGATTTGAGACAGCTTGTTAATCAACCTACACAAAGCAGGTCATACATTAGACTTGGTAATTACCAAAGGACTAAAAGTTGATGTGAAGCAGATCATTGATATTGGTCTATCAGACCACTTATTTCTACTATTTAATATAGTAATGTTAGAAAACATTCATGAGAAACATATTGTTAAACACTTCTTTGCCTCATTAGCAGCTTTAAAACTTACAAACATTCTAAGCAATCAGTCTGTTTATAGTGCCAACTATAATAGCGAGGATAATGTAAATAGTAAGGTGGAGAATTTTAATTCTAAAGTAAGAGCTGCTGTTGACATAGTTGCACCTGAAAAGACAGTTAAATTTTCTAGCATTGTTATTCCATGGAAGACCCAAAAAGTGTCTGATTTAAAAAGAACATGTCGTAGAGCTGAGCGTAAATGGAGGAAAACTAAACTATCCATTACGAGATATTGAAGGTTAAAATAACAGAATACAACAACAACAGTCTGTCTTGAGAGGCGCTGCTATTTGTCTAAGATTATAAATAATGCTAAAGAGCCAAGCAAAATGACACCTTTTATTGGCAAACAAAAAGATTACAATATGCAAGCTTTCGAGGCAACTCCGACCCCTTTTTCAGGCAATGTTTACATTTTGCCTGAAGGGGCCCGAGTTGCCTCAAAAGCTTGCATATTGTAATCTTTAGTTAGCCAATAAAAGGTGTCATTTTGCTTGGCTCTTCACTACATTCATAATGGCTAACACGGTACAACACCCTAGTACTAACAATGCTAGTAATCCCAGAGTCTTATTTTCTACAATTGATCGTCTGTTAAACCCAGGTAACACAAAGGAATGCCCCCAAAATACTTCCAGTGAAACCTGTGCGAACATTGCTGTATTTTTCAATCAAAAATTTAATGATATAAGAAATAACATAGTACATCTCCAACACTGCGGAACCTCCTAAGCCCCAGTACTCCGTTATAAACAAATTCAATTCTTTCACCAGGATAGATTTACCTGATTTACATAGAATAATCTCTCAACGGAAACCCTCCACCTGTGTCCTTGACCCAATACCAACAAGGTTTTTCAAGGAAGTATCAGGCATGCTAATTAATATTCTTGACATAGTAAATTCGTAATTAAATACGGGGTCTTCCCAGACTGTCTTGAGACTTTTGTAGTTAAATCCCTACTCAAGAAAAATAATCTTGACCCCTCTGCTTTTGAAAATTTCAGACCCATCTCCAACCTGCCCTTAAGTGAAATTCTAGAAAAGACAGTCATTATGCAGTTAAATGACCACCTCAAACATGCTATTGATAAATTTCAGTCAGGTTTTAGAACAAATCACAGCACAGAAACTGCACTCATTAAAGTAGTAAATGACTTGCGGGTAAATGCAGACAGGCCATTTATCTGTTCTCATCCTCCTCGATCCGATTGCCGCATTTGACACCATTGATCACAATATTCTTAGAAATCACCTTAGTCAATGAGTGGGCCTCTCTGGCAGTGTCTTAAATTGGTTTGAATCCTACCTGGCAGGGAGAAAATTGTTAGTTGAGGTAATCACAACTCAGACACGATATCCGATATGGTGTTCCACAAGGCTCTATCCTGGGTCCGCTGCTATTCTCAATCTACGTGCTTCCGTTAGGTCAGATTATCTCAGGGCACAATGTGAGCTACCACAGCTATCCTGATGACACACAGCTGTACTTATCAATAGGCACCTGATGACACTGACTCTCGATTCACTAACACAATTTCTTACTGTTATTTCTGAATGAATGAATAGTAATTTTCTCAAGCTAAATAAAGAGAACTGAAATTTTAGTGATTGGCAATAATGGATTTAATGAGGTTATCAGAAATAACTTTTAATCCTAATGCATAGAGTTTAAGACGGAAGTAAAAAAAACTTAGGGGTAACTGTTGACTGTAACCTGAATTTTAAATCGCATATTCAGACCACTAGGACAGCATTTCTTCACTTAAGAAAAATAGCAAAAGTTAAACCTCTTATATCATTGAAAGATGCTGAGAAGTTAATTCACGCTTTTGTTTTCAATCGCTTAGATTACTGTAACTTACTCCTCTCAGGACTACCCAAAAAAGACAAATCATTTGAAACTAGTGCAGAATGCAGCTGCTAGAATCCTAACTAGGAAAAGAAAATCCGAATATTTCTCCAGTTTTGATGTCACTACACTGGTTACCTGTGTCTTTCAGAATTGACTTTAAAATTCTGCTTATGGTTTATAAAGCCTTAAATAATCTCGCTCCATCTTATATATCAGAATGTCCGACACCCTATATTCCAAATCGTAACCTTAGATCCTCAAATGAGTGTCTTACAATTCCAAAAGCTAAACTTAAGTCGTGAGGTGGCCTTCTGCTGTTATGCAACTAAAATCTGGAATAGCCTGCCAATAGGAATTTGCCAGGCTAATACAGTGGAGCACTTTAAAACACTGCTGAAAACACATTACTTTAACATGGCCTTTTCATAACTTCACTTTCTTAATCCTGATACTCTGTATGTTCAATTCATCATAATAACTATTCATGGTGGCTCCAAAATCCGTACCAACCCCTACTCTCTCTTCCGTTTCTTTTTCCGGTTTCTTTGTGGTGGCAGCCTGCGCCGCCACCACCTACTCAAAGCATCATGATGCTCCAACATTGGACTAAAAGACAAGTCTGTGACCATCATCATCATCATCAAGTCCTTCCGTGAGAACCCTTAATACAAAGAGGACCGTTTCATTTATGTTAGGTAGAATGCCCAGAGGGGACTGAGCAGTCTCATGGTCTGGAATCCCTACAGATTTTAATTTTTTTCTCCAGCCTGGAGTTTTTTTTTTGTTGTTTTTTTTCTGTCCACCCTGGCCATCAGACCTTACTCTTATTCTATGTTAATTAATGTTGACTTTTTATTTTCTTACTGTGTCTTATTCTTTATTATGTAAAGCACTTTGAGCTACATTTTTTTGTATGAAAATGTGCTATATAAGTAAATGTTGTTCTTACTGAAACCTGGCTTAGTAAATGTCACACTTCCCCTAGCTGAGGCATCACCAGATGGATACTCGTTCCTTCATAAGTCTAGAGATTCTGGTCGAGGAGGCGGCCTTGGAATAATTCATTGTAACAAAACGCAAATCACATCTAAAAATCTAGTCATCTTTACATTCTTTGAGGCATTCATTTTAAATTTTAAAACAGATTCCAACACAATTATAGTGCTAGTCTACAGACCACCAGGGCCATATTCATTGTTCATGACTGAATTTAGCAACCTATCCAATTTGGCTATAAATTATGATCACGTAGTAGTGATGGGGGATATTAATGTACACATTGATGTGGAAACTGACACTTTCAGCAAATGTTTTACTTATTTGTTAAATTCAGTAGGATTTTGTCAGATTGTCAAAGCTCTAACTCAATCATAACCACACATTAGATTTAATTATAACTTAAAGTTGAAATTCAAAATTTAAATATTACTCCATTAAATGAAGTTATTTCCGATCACTATTGAATTAGATTTGATTTAGTTCTGCCCTTGCCAAAGCACTCGCAGATTAAAACAAGGACAGTGCGACATCTAGATTGTAATTCTGCTTCAAAATTTGTAGATACTTGAGTAAGTCTAGTGCAATTATGGAAAACCATTTTGATCAGTTAACAATCAAATGTAAGCGTGGAAAACAATTTAGATCAGCTAACATCACATTATAATGTGACCTTGAGATGCGCTCTGGACACAGTGGCTCCCCTTAAAACAAAAGTGATCAAAGCACATAGAAACTCTTCCTGGTTTAATGAAAACACTCGCGCTCTTAAATTAGAGTGTCGAAAACTGGAGCGCCGATGGAGAACAACAAAACTACATGTCTTTCAAATTGCATGGACAGAGTGTTAATATAAAAAAAAAAAACCTCTTTAAAGCTCCCTCAGAATACTATTCTGCATTAATAGATAGCAATAATAAAAATCCTCGGGTACCGTTTAGAACAGTGGCTAAATTAAAAAATGGGAATTCAGATCAACAGTGCAAAATACCAGACATTAGCAGTACAGACTTTATGAACTTCAATGAGAAAATTAAAAATACAAGATCCCAGATCTCTGCATCACAGTACAAACCAAATACTAGCTTAGAAGACCCTGCCGCACATTGCATTAAGCACTTTAGTAATTTAGTAATTTTAATCCTGTAACTGAGCAGGAAGTCTTAACTTTCTAAAATGAAGCCCACTACTTGTTCCCTAGATCCCGTGCCAACAAAACTAGTAAAAAAGTGCCATGGATGTTCTTGCAGCGCCTATTCTAAACATTATCAATAGTTCATTATTGCATGGTATGTAATGGGCTAGAACTCAGTATAATAAAGAAAACAACATTTGTGTGTTGCTTAGTGTAATGGGCTATAAACCACTGTTTTAAAGAAAAGGCAGAATTTCTGTTACAGGTTATTGCTGATGGCTATCTACAGGACATAAATATTTACTTGTCTTGGTAAAGAGTCACCTGTTTTGACTAGTCAGACTGCTTTGATTTAGTATCTCATCCACAAACAATGTGGGGATACAGAACTGTCTGCTTCCTTGGAAAACTGGTTTCTAATCAAGTACTCAAAGTAAATGTGTTTACACTATTTGTTATGCAGAGGAAATTGGCTTGCACCATTGTTTTCACCGATTGCCATGTTGATCTATGCAGAAATTGAAGTATATATATTTCTGGGAAAAGGAGAATAAAGAGAACAGAAAAGTATGCTCCAAGACTCAGGACTGCTGTCTGTTTTTTATGCTTCACACCATGTCACTGTGGCTACACCCTATAGATAGATAGATAGATAGCAACAGTGGCTTGTACCTGGCCCAGATTCCCCTAGGCCTGAGGTCGGTAACAGGTACAGTACTTGAAGCACTGAAAGTGTCAGTCATTAAAACCATTACTTAAAAAGTCAGACCTAGACCCACACATAATTATAGGCCTATTTCAAATATATTGTAGTGACCCGGCAGCCAGCGCTGGCGACATGATGCATTGTGGGTAATTTATGTAAAAGCTTATTGTTGTGTTAAATTAACAAGGTAATCGAATTATTTTCCTGTTGTAATTGTTGTATGTGTTTGTGCTCAACTGGTGGGGTGGGTTATTGCCGTCCGGGGTTGTTAAATTGTAAATAGTCATCAATGAGAAAGATGGCTTCGTTAATGACCTTGGCAATGGCTATGCAATGAGTTTGAGCTTTGTTTTCTGACTATCTGCTCTAATAAAGAGATACAACAGGACAGAGCTGTGTATTGCTAAGATTTCATCTAAGCAATTATTGCCGAGACACTCGGAGTCGTGCGATGTATGGGACACGAGTGCTCACTACTTAGAGCTGGTTGTAGCTGCGTGCATAGCGCTGGCAGTCCGCTAGCCGACAGCTTGCGAGAGGTGCACGGCAGAGTTCGGCTCTGAAAACTTTAAGACTCAACCACGGGTCACTACAATATCCTCTCTAAAATACTAGAAAAAGTAGTTGCCAATCAGCTTCAGTCACATCATACACATTACAATTTGAGAAATTCCAGTCTGGTTTCTGCAATGGTCACTGCACAGAAACAGCACTAATGCAGGTTATAAGTGACATTGATATCCTCTGATGAAGGAAACTCCACTGTAATTATGTTGTTAGATTTAAGTGCAGCATTTGACACCATTGACCATTCTATTTTACTGCACAGGCTAGAAAATGTTGGGCTTACAGTAACTGTGCTCGTTTGGTTTAGTTCTTATTTATCAAATTGATTCCAATATGTACAGAAATGTGCTGACAGTACTCCATTATACACAGAAGTTCAATATGGTGTCCCACAGCACTCCGCACTGGGGCCTTTACTGTTTTCACTTTACATGCTTCCACTGGGATCTCTCATTATGAAACAATGTTAATTTTTACTCGTTTGCAGATGACACCCAGTTCTAGCTTTCATTTAGATCAAATGAATCTTCTACTTTATGAATTGCTTTATAAATGGTATGGTTTAGAAGGTGGGCGAGGTAATGGATGCCCATGGTGTGTTTGGGCTGAACTGCCAGGTCCCTTGGTTCTGTAATATATTCTCTCTAAAACCTTGTACATCCTCTCTGCATGTGTCACTTATGCCCTGTACTCTCTGTACATACAGGCACTGTACACACTTAGGAGTAGGATGCCTGCTTCCCCCCCACCATTGCCGATTTAAATTTGCCTCCTTACAGGTCCTCCAAGGTCATCCTTGGCTTACAAAGCTGAACACCCCTTCTCTGACCACAGCCAAGATGGAGGACCAATTCCATTTGGACGATTGCCGAAATGCCCGATGCCTGTCAAACCACCCCACAGGTATAGACCAGAGGGTGGAACTTACGTTAACTAGGCTGCATCAGGCAGGTAATGGAAATGCAAAGGGGGTGGGACTTACATCTGTCAAAATTTTGATCATATTGGTGCCTTTTTATACTACTCATGGCTACTAAATTTAAATTTAACGACAAGACCAATGTCATGGAAGTGGCCTGCGACACTGCAAAAATGTGTTGTGTCACAAAACCTACATGGTGAGTGCTGCCTAAAAACTCCATAAGTGTTGCCCCATGTTTGTAATTCAAAAATGGAAAATGCAGAAAAGCATTAATGCTTTATAGAAACCTTAAAGCCTGGGGAGCTGTGTGAAAAATGTGTTTCATGATTTTGAAACTCAGCAAGAAACTGGTGCACACATTCCAGATTATGTATACAGTAATCCCTCCTTGATCGCGGGGGTTGCATTCCAGAACCCCCTGCGATAGGTGAAAATCCGCAAAGTAGAAACCATATGTTTGTACGGTTATTTTTAGATATTTTAAGCCCTTATAAACTCTCCCACACTGTTATTATTAGAGCCCTCTAGACATGCAACACCCTTTAGTCTAAAGTTTAAACTGTGCTCCATGACAAGACAGAGATGACAGTTCTTTCTCACAATTAAAAGAATGCAAACATATCTTCTCTTCAAAGGAATGAGTGTCAGGAGCAGAGAATGTCAGAGAGCAGGAAATAGCAAAATATCAAAAAATCAATGCATGCTGTTAGGCTTTTAAGTATGTGCACCACGATAAAGCAGCCGCAAAGAAGGGAGCAATGTGAAGGTAGTCTTTCAGCATTTTTTAGAGTAGCATCCGTATCTTCTAGGCAAACAGCCTCTGTGCAAACAGCCCCTCTGCTCACACCCCCTCTAATGCGCAGAGAATGTCAGAGAGAGAGTGAGAGAGACCAAGAAAAGCAAACAATCAAGCACCGCACTGGAAGCACATCGTATATCATTGAGGAGTTTTATTTAATACGTAATACATGCTGTGATTGGGTAGCTTCTAAGCCATCCGCCAATAGCGTCCCTTGTATGAAATCAACTGGGCAAACAAACGGAAGAAGCATGTACCATAAATTAAGACCCCATTGTCCGCAGAAATCCGCGAACCAGCGAAAAATCCGTGATATATATTTAGATATGCTTACATTTAAAATCCACGATGGAGTGAAGCCGTGAAAGTCAAAGCGCGATATAGCGAGGGATCAGTGTACTGCAAGTCCTTGCATGGGAAATCTTGGAGCTGTGTGGGTGAAGACTGTGTACATCAGTTCTTTGCCAGATACCACTGCCCAAGTATCAAGGCTATACCTTCATAGCCCACAATTCAAAAGGTTACCACTCAAGGAAATAACCTGAATCTGTGACATCAACTTATCAGTTATGTTTTAAAGATCCTCTCAATTTTTTACCAATGAAGTTGAACATCATGCCTAAAGCCATGTGGTTTCAAGCTGAAAAACAGGATTATATGGGGCCCTATCCGGAGCCTGAATAAGATTACCGGTAAAATTGTAAACCTTGAGTCACTAACCAAACTAGTTCAGAATTGTGGCATCTCATGATGCTCCTCAAGAGTTACTGGTTCACAGTAAATCTTATCTATAGAAAAAAAATGCTTCAAAAAACCAACACTCAAAGAAATTCAGAGTGCTGAACAACAAGAGGATTCTCCTAAAAGACACTACATAATCGTATGGATACTAAAAGATTTTGATGTTTGCCTTCAACACCCCTTTGCTAAAATTCTCTGTGCCATCCTGTTCCAGTAAATCCTATTATGTTTATATATATATATATAAAAAAAAAAAAATACTGGAACATTCGAATCATGTTGTGTCTCATCCTTAACAAAATACAATTTGGTTTTGTAGTTCCTGGCAGAAAATGTACAAACAAGCTATCGGCTAAATTTCAGCAGTTAAAATTTGAGAGGCTCCCATGCAACAATGAACTTGTCCCTCCTGAGAAAATATATTTGGTCATTATAGATGATCTAATGGAATCAGACAGCGAAAACCAGGAAATAGAAAAAGCTTTCATGAAATATACTCCTCAGAATCGGTCTTTTTACTTGGTTCAAAATTTATTCTTTCACAGGAAGAGCTGGAGGATTAATCTTAATGGCAATTACTCTTTTTAAAATGCCCAGGGACAAATTGCAGATTACTACCTTGGCCTGTCAAATATGTCTGGGACATGTTAAGTTTGTATTGAAAGCTTTTGAAGATGCTTTCAAGTTACCTTACAGTTATCTTAGTACATCTGAAAGCTCAGACCCCTGATGAACTGCGATTAACTGGTTGCCATACCCTTAATCTCCAGTTTATTAGCATCTAGAGTACTAACATGGAATACACTCAGAAATTGTATTTGTTACCACAGCATCTCATTTCTCTTTTTCAGCATAACGACGCTAATCCGAATGATATCTTGAGTGCCACTGAAACCGAATTGGACAAGGAAATGAGAAACATCCTGCAACGCAGCGATATAGGAGCTTATGAGAATTTTAAGCTTTACAATACTATCTTGCAGAGATATCCAACGTTACCAAATGAAGAAAATGCCGAGGAGAAAGTTAGAACAGTTAAGGTGTCTGAGGACTGGGTTTGGAATGAGGTTTTAAGTGTTCCTGCAAAAGCAAAGAAAAATGAATTTGTTTTGCATAAAATTGTCTGTCAACCCCAATATCGCGTTTTGGAATAACCATGGAAAGCTGCCGTTAGAAGGTACACCTTTGAGCAAGTCTAATATGGTGGATTTAGTATGTAATCCGACAGCATCTCATGCAATACTTGAGCGTAGGAGGCCGCGTGGCTGGAAGGAATTTGTAAACGCCATGTCTGGTCTTAACATTACATTTTCTGTTGTACCTAATGATGAAATGAGAATTCCTTGAAAGTTTTAAGCCACCCACTACCCCCCTACCTGCTCATCATCCTGAAGACAGTCTACCAACAGAAACCAAAAAAAAAAAAAAGCATACTGAATACTTTCATATTCACCCACAGGATAATTTAGCATTGGCTGATGTCAGGAGAAATTTAGCATGCCCAATTTCACGGCTGGTGAAACTTTTTACAAGCAGGGAGGCTGCTGTTAGGTTTCCTTTATGACGTTCAGCATCAGACATTAAACAGAATTAATCTTTGTTCTGAACCATTTTAATCTTCACATCCAGGTCACTCAATACTAATTTTTCCTGGAGAGAAAAAAAAAAAAATATATTGGAATGAATGTGCCCCAGAAGTTCAGTTTTGCTACTGACCATATAAGCTCTTTTATTAAAACCAGTGTTTTCTCCATCAGTATCTGTCTCTTCCAATTTGTTTAATGCATCTTTGTAAAAAAAGTCCTGTAGCAAAGTGAGAATGAAGTCTCCTGGCTGCAATTTAACAGGCCTTCTAAGACTGCTCTGTAAGGATAACAATTTGAACTCTGCGATATTAGGCCATGCCCCAGAGTAACATCAACTTGCGAAAACAAACTGGCTATAGTGTCCTTGACAAATCTGAACTTTCCCCCACCTCTATAATTAGTCCTATCAACATTCACTATCTTGTATCTTAAGTGTAGAAGAATATTTAAGTCAATGTAACCCTCCCCATTTCTAGCTATGAGAAAATCTAGCAGCGCTACTTCAGAGAGGACCGAGAGAGAGATGGAACTTCAATGTGTATACTTTTATCTACACCCATTTGAGTAAAAGGCAGAGTAAACAGATCCAGTTCAGATTTAAAACACTGACATTGTGTATGAAAGTCATCTCTTTAAAAAAAAAAAAAAAAATGTAAGACTAAAGCAAGCAAAAAGAAGAACTGTATTATGCGAAAGTACTTTCAATAGCTTTGGAAGGTCCTATTGATGGGACTTTCCTAGGGCATGAAGTGGAAGCAAACAATGACCAACTCCAGGCTCTCGACATCCAGATCCAGAAACTCCAGTTCAGACGGAGGAACCTGAGGGATCTGCTGGAAAAATCCTCCATCAGAAATCAGAGCAAATTGCGGTTCGGTAACATCGACTCCATGCTGTGCCACTCACTTTCAAGGCCAAGTGAGCTTCACCCCCGCAACTCTTTGAAGCAACACGGAGGTTTAAGGCTAGAACACCTCCATCGGCACAGGCAAACATCTCCACCCAGAGCCAGTTCGACCCGCTCGCACCCCCAGTTTGCTTTCAATCCTGCGTGATGAGTTTGCGATTCAATCGTAAGAAACCACATCACAATCCCTAATCAGAAATCTTATGTCTCTTGTTTTCTCGGTGTTTATGTCCGACATGTTATGAGATGTGCGCCAACAGTCTTCGAGGCACAAGAACATGGCAGTGGGATCCATTGTGATACACACTGGGGTTAACGATGTGAAACACCGACAGTCAGAGATTCTCAAGACTTTGCAGCACTAATTAAAGCCAAGAAGGAGAGCACCCCGGCTGCAAGAATTTTCATCTCGGGTCCCTCACCTCTCGTTACAAGATCAAACGAGTATTACAGTCTGCTTGCAACAAACATCTGGCTGAAAGGCTTCTGCGAGAGTCAAAACATTTGCCTCAGACAACTGGGACCTCTTCTGGGAGAGGCCGTGTTTCTTCAAGTGCTTACTACAATAGTGAGAATAACGTAAATAGTAAGGTGGAAAATTTTAATTAAGTTGAGGGGTGCTGCTGACAGTCTCACCTGAAAAGATAATTAAATCTTCTAGTACTGTTGTACTGTGGAAGACCCAAAGAGTGTCTGATCTTAAGAGAACATGCCAGAGAGCCAAGCGTAAATGAAGAAAAACTAAAAACTATCCTTTATGAAATATTTCTCTAGAATTACAAACAAATGATAGTAATCCCAGAGTCTTATTCTCTACTATTGTCTGCTAAATCCAGGTCACTCAATGGAATGCCTACAAAACGCTTCCAGTGAAACTTGACTTTTGCTGTATTTTTTAATCAATAAATGAATATTAGAAATAGTACATCTCACTAATACTGAACCACTTAAACCCTGGTAATCCATTTTACATAAATGGAATTCTTTCACCAGGATAGATTTACATGATTTATATAAAATAATTCATCAAACTAAGACCCTCCACCTGCATCCTCAACCCAGTACCAACAAGTTTTTTCAAAGTAGTATCGGGCATGCTAATTGATAGTGTTCTTGACATAGTCAACTCGTCATTAGATACGGGGGTCTTCCCAGACTGTCTTAAGTCTGCTATCATTAAACCCTACTCAAGAAAAATAATCTGGACTCTGCTTTTGAAAATTTTAGACCCATTTCTAACCTGCCTTTAAAATTCTAGAGAAGACAGTCATTATGCAGCTTAGGGACCACCTCAATAAACATGCTATTCGTAATAAGTTTTAGTCAGGTTTCAAAACAAATCACAGTACAGAAACTGCACTTGTTATAGTAAATGACTTGTGGGTAAATGGAGGCCGTTTCTGTTCTCATCCTCTTAGATCCAAGTGCTGCATTTGATACCATGGATCACAATATTCTTAGAAATTGCCCTAGTCAGTGGGTGGGCCTCTCTGATATAGTGTCTTAAATTGGTTAGAGTCCTACCTGGCAGGTAGAAAATTCTTTGTTAGTTGTGGTAATTATACTTCAAAGACACATGATATTCTATAGGGTGTTCCACAAGCCTATCTTGGGTCCAATGCTCTTTGATTTACATGCTTCCGTTAGGTCAGATTATCTCGGGGCATAACGCGAGTTACCACAGCTATGCTGATACACAACTATTTATCAATAGCATCTGATGACCCTGACTCTCTTAATTAACTGAAACAATGTCTTACTTGTGTTTCTGAATGAATGAGTAGCAATTTTCTCAAACTAAATAAAGAAAACAAACTTTAGTGATTGACAATAATGGATATAATGAGGTTATTAGAAAAACGCATTAGGATTAAAAGTCAAAATGGAGGCAAGTAATTTAGGGTTAACTATTGACTGACCTGAAATTTAAAAAAAAAAAAAAATCATTAAATCAGATTACTAGGACAGCATTTCTCCCACTTAATATAGCAAAATATTGCAAGATTCTGAGAAATTAATCCACGCTTTTGTTTTTAGTCGACTAGATTACCAACGCTCTCCTCTCAGGACTACCCAAAACAGACAAATCGATTGCAACTAGTGCAGAACTCAGCTGCTAGAATCTTAACTAGGAAAAGAAAATCCAAGCACATCTCTCCAGTTTTGATGTCACTACATTGGTTACTTGTGTCATCCAGAATTGACTTTAAAATCCTGTTTATAGATTACAAAGCCTTAAATAATCTTGCTCCATCTTATATTTCGGAATGTCTTACACGTTACACTCCAAATCGTAACCTTAGATCTTCAAATGAGTGTCTGCTTAGAATTCCAAGAGCTAAACTTAAGTGGTGAGGCGGCCTTCTGCTGTTATGCACCTAAAATCTGGAATAGCTTGCCAATAGGAATTCGCCAGGCTAATACAGTAGAGCACTTTAAAACACTGCTGAAAACATATTACTTTAACATGGCTGTCTCATAGCATCATCTTAGTTTAATCCTAATGCTCTGTATATTCAATTAGTTATTATTCAGTACTAACCCCTACTTTCTGTTTTTAACGGTTTTCTGGGGCGGCAACCTGCACCACCACCTGATCAAAGCACCATGATGTTCCCTACATTGATGGATTAAAGGCCAGAAGTCCACATGACCATCTTCATCAAGTTCTTCCATGAGAACCCTGAATATCATGAGGACTGATTGAGGTCCTTTATAGTAGGTAGAATGCCTAGAGGGATCTGGGCGGTCTTGTGGCCTGGAACCCCTGGAGATTGTTTTTCTGTCCTCCCCGGTCATCAGACTTTACTTTTTTCTATATTAGTGTTCCATTATTGTAATTTGTCTTTTTTTCCCTCTTTCTTCACCATGTAAAGCACTTTGAGCTGCATAATTTACATGAAAATGTGTTATATAAATAAATGTTCTTGTTAAAACAGGTTAAACAAATTAATGAAATTGAAAGCCTTGCTGAAAGGATGCCTGGCTTAATGGAAGGTTTCCCTTTTTCTGACAAAGGGGCGGATGTAAAAACTAACCGCGATTAGGTCAAGAGGGAACATCAAACATAATAGAATGTTTTTGTGCCTTTTAAGACAATTAGCATGTATTTGCTCCAACTGTGCCAGTGATTATGTTGAGAAAGCAATCCTGTTTGCTTCTGAACGTTTGTCAACAGTTTTGTGATATTTACTACAGCATGTCAACTGAATGGATTTTTTGTGTGGGATATAACTTTCTCTCATTTCCATTACAACGGCTCTAAGATAGCTTGTTGAGTAATTAAGCACACCGTAAAACATTCAAGTTCAAGGTTGAAGTCTCAATGCTGGTGTATGATTTCTTAAACGTGTGACAGCCATCTCTGCCTTACAGTCCGCTTTATTTTAATGCGGCATTGTGTAAATTCTGTTGTATCTCCTGTTGTCAGCACCTGTGAAAGATCTATTTGGGTCTTGTTTAGCATGCCATTTGCATTACGAATCTTAGGATGGGCACACCTGTCTTTTACTCTGTTCCGATCCTGAGGAATTGCACCCTTGTGTTGCTGGTATCTGTCAGATAAGTACAAGATTGATGTTCATAGTGTTTTATATGGCTGAACCCTTGTGCGGTTTAACTTGTTAATCAGACTAAAGTTTAGATTCCAAAATGTCTGAAGCAGTTTGTTGGTGAAGTAAAACTTTTCAGGTCATACAGAAGATGCACCATACAACAAATTCCAAGATTTGGACAGTAGCTTTTGACCACCTCTAATCACCATTAGTTTTTTTTTTTTTTTTTTTTTTAAAAAACATTGATTTACAGCAATGTAAATAAGATGCATTATCCATTCTAAGACCCGATTGTGTTATTTTTCTGTTGGTTAACCATTGTATTTTTTGTTCCTGTTGACAGAGAAATCCAGACTTGGCAGATAGAACAAGGAAAACCAGGTCCCTCCCCAGCAGGACTCATAATACATCCTCTAGAAGGATTTCTCCTTATAGCCTACCTGCTTTTAAAAAAAAAAAAAGCAAGCACCCACACACATCAGGACTATGATTGGTCACTCAATTGTCTGGGCTTGTGTGTGGTCTTTTGAACATTGAGGATAAATGTACTGAATATCAAGAGAACAAGCACAGACCAGATGGACACATTTGGAGCATCTGCTAAAATAAGCCATTTCTTGCCTGTAGATATAGCGTATTTATTCTCCATAGCACTAGAAAGGATAGACTTGTGTCCTGTGTGTTGTTACAAATGTATAATCCCCATTCTTTTGTTAAATCTGTCAAGAAAAATGTGAATGTTAATATAGTAGAGTTTGAGAAGGGAGAGGTACCCTGAGGCACAACTGATTCAACCTGATTTGTGATCTGCTGTTTTAAAACAGAAATTATTTCTCTAAATCATGCAAAACTAAGTGTATACTACCATAAAAACTTTTGGGTTATGCGGCTGAAGTAGTTTGCAGTTTTATTTTTTTTTTGTTCTTACAGTTTTAAAAAAACATTTCTTGGTTTGTTTTAATAGGTTACCCATCTGTGCACAAATAAGTTTGTGTGGATGTTTTGCTTCTCCCGCTTTATTCATGCATTTTTAAAATGTTGATGCTTAGCATACACAGTGCAACCCTGAAAGTGAAGACTGTCATAATTGCTATATTTAGAACATGTTTCAATAAGGTTGTTTAAGGCACCTTGGTTTATTTTTCTCCTTTACTAATTTTATAAGCAGGATGGTTTGGGTACATAGGTATGGGTGGACTTTCCTATGTGGTGAAAAAAATGCACGTGTGCATGAGCTGCACCACCTGAACTGCCAGGCTCCTTGAAGTGTAGTAGATTCTCTAAAGTCTTCTTGTTCATCCTCCCTCTAGGTATCTCACTCATGCTTTTTGTACTTTGTGGTAGCATGAGCTACAATCACTTAGTTCTAGCAGGTCTACTCTGATGCATAGACATGCCTCAATTCCTTACAGACCCAATGTCATCCTCCGCTTCTAAAGCCAGCCGCCCCTTGTCGGCTTACAGCCAACACGGATGCTCCTGCGCGTTTACAGCCAAGATGGCGGACCAATTCAATTCAAACGGCAGCCAAAATGCTCTGTGGCAAGGGTGGAAGAGGACCATCAACCAGACAAGTGTCAAACTGAATCACAGAAACCAAAAAAGGTAAATTTAACTCAAAGTTTATTATTTTAACATGGCTTTCTCAAACCATTTTAGTGTAACCCTGATGATTCAATGCATTTTCTGAATTATCTTTTTCCATGGCTCCGAAATCTGTACTAACCCCTACTTTCTCTGCTGTTCTTCCAGTTTTCTATGGTGGCTATCTGTGCCGCCACCACCACTTGATCAGGGCACCATGCAGTCTCTACATTCATAGATTGAAGACCAGAGGTCCACATGACCATCATTGTCCAATACTTCCATGTGAAGCCTGAAAACCATGAGAACTCATTTAGATAATTTTACATTAGGTAGAATGCGTAGTGGGGCTGGGTGGTCTCGTGGCCTTGTTACCCCTGCAGATTGTTTTTCTTCAGTTCTCTGGAGTCCCCCCCCCCCCTCGTCCTCCCTGGCCATCGACCTTGCTTTATTCTTGCTAATTAGCAATGCCTAATTTATGTTTTTTGCTTTTTCTTCCTTTACCTTGTAAAGTACTTTGAGCTACATCATTTGTATGAAAATGTGCTATATAAATGTTGACTCCTGGGAATATGCCTTTCAAATTTTCACTCACTTGTCAACAAAATGGGACCAGTTGGCAGTACTGATTAGGACAAAGACTTTGCACATATATTTGTACCTTGTGTTACTGAACTGTGGATTAATTCAGATATACCCAACATTGTTCAAATAGCAGGATATCAGTTATTCAGAGCAGAATGTAGCAGAGGACTTTGTGGCAGTGTGTGCACAGTTGTAAATAGCTAGTGCAGGGGATATGTCAGATGCTCTTGTCATTCATTGACAGCCATTACATCTACCTAGAGAATTCTAACCCGGTATAGTGGTAGGTATTTATATTCCTCCTCCCAATGTGAATGCTTAATTGGCACAACCCGAAATCTTTTTATCATTTGGAAAAATCCCCAGTACTGTCACTTTCATTATGGGGGACTTAACCACAGTAATTTGAAAGACAATCTGCCCAAATCTTACAAACTGCTGTTACAAGTTGGTGAAGGCTGGCTTGTTGTGGACTCGCTATGAATTGTAGTGGAAAGGTGCATAGGGAGGAAGGTACAGGCCATTCGACAACAGCAGTCTTCCACTCCACAACATTTTGCCAAGACAGAGAAGTAAACACAGCAGTCATCTTCTCACTGCACTGTCAAACAAAACGCTTTAGAAGATCATTTGGTCCTACTGATGTGAAATTTTAACTTGGTCACCACTCTCTTCTGACACTAACAACTGACCATTTGTACTTTCTACTATTGGTTTTGTTCTCCTTGCCTTTAACAAATTAGTAACTTTCTCCGATGTGCTTTAGCTACTGGACACCTGAATTTGATGGTATGAATAAAGTATTTATCCATCTCAGATACAGAATATGGATGAGTGGTCACCGATTTCATTAAATGCAGAGTGGAGGACTGTGTCCTCAAATTAACAAATTTTAGTTTACACATTTCCCCCAATTAGAATCCACCGATTACCCCAAACATCCAAAGGAAGTCTAAAGCTCAAACTCAGACAAGAGCTTACATGAAATGCCAATATACTCTCTGGAAGCCAAATCACCTCACTTAAAAAGAAACTAGAGATTAAACTATGTGGTATTAGCCCACACTTAATGCGTGTTTTTTTTTTTTTTTTTTTTAGTCCAAGGCTTTACCACACTCAAATATTGAGGAGTTACCAGAGAACAGTATAACACATTGATAAAATTAATGTGTTCATTCAGACCCATTTGATCCACAAGATTGTAGTAGAATACTGTCCCAAGCATCATTCAGGCTTAAAACGTTATATGGGAGAAAATAAAAAAAAAAAAAAATCACTCCAAGTGCTCCTTATGGGTAAGCACATTTAAATAGAATTCCAAGCCCAAGACAGACCTTGGGTTAATACAAAGAAAGTTAATGGAACATGATGTGCCTCATATGTAGTAGGGAATTCCACCACTTGTGCATTCACTGCAATCAGCACATCTCTACCCAACAAACTGAAGAGAGGAAGAAAAAAAAAAAAAAAAAAAAAATCTAAAGTGATATTCCATCTTAGGCTCACAAAATGCAAGTTAGTGAAATCAAGATCTTGGAATACCAACTTTAATTTCTCTGGCCTAGCTTAAAGCAGGCTGTTGGAAACGTAAAAATATTTGTTCACCAACATTACTAACAGTGTTCACTTATACTAGAACAAAGACCTAAATAAAACATGCAACACACCCACATTTCTCCCCAAGGATATTGCTCTAGAGTCCAAAACCCTTGCTACCATTAAGAGCATTAGTATAATAACTCAACAGGTAATACTTGGGGTGCTCTCCTTACTCTATATAAAAAAAAAAAAAAAAAAAAGTGTCACCTGTTCTTTATCAGCAGTGTTTGGGAGCTGGTCAAATGTAATCAACATATTTTTCCTCACTTTATCTAACCTTACTAAAATTTTCTTCTGGTGATATAGATAGCAAATACACATTTTAACAGCATTCAATGATTGACCCGGTCACAGTCAACCAGGATTAGAATTTCACTTGCATACTCTCACCCCACAGCTCTTAAATTTTCCCAGATCAAACCTATTATACACCATTTAAAACTTTTTCACCAAGTAAGTATTTTCCTTATACCAGTCAACCACTTCAGTTTTAACATTTGATATGGAATTAAACAGATTTAAGACACTGACATTTCTACTGTCCAATTTAAAGGCGGCATAGCTTGAAAACAAATGGAGCTGAAGAAGGTTTATCATCTACAGAATACCTTTTGGAATGCCAGCTTCTTTAACAATACAATACCTGAAGGCCCCTTTATTTTTAAACACATTCCCTCAAAAGCTTCCCTTTATAAAGCAGCAATTTTTTTTTTTTTTTTACAGAAATGGGTTACTTTTGAAAAATCTAATTTATATTAAACAACTTAGCTCCTGTTCTTGAAACAGTATCTATCTCTTTTACAAGTTAAACATTATCCATGTTAAACAAATGCAGACTATGTGATTCTTGGTGGATTTTTAAAAATACCCCATTCCAGAAGGATACCTCTTAAATAAATAAACTGATTACAGTCTAGTTAAAGATGTGTAAAAGCTCATGTTTTAAAGCAAAAAAAAAAAAAAAAAATCCCCATTTCCCAGACTCTTATTTTAACTATAAGCCAGAGTTTTATTTATTTATTATTATTATTATTTTTTTTTTATATATGAAGAAACAACTAATTATTTTTTCATCTTCCCCACCATAACATTAAAGAGAGAAAAAATAAAACAAATAAAAAATAAAACCCCAAATAAACTAAACCAATAGCTTTTCAGCCTTCCTTACAAACAAACAAAAGAACATTTCTCCTCACCAGCAGGCCTCTTTTATAGTTGGCCTAATTAGCCAGGTGTTTCCCTAATTGGTCAGGTGACACTGACTTCCTATCACATGACTTACAATATGTAGTTCCACCTATTGGGAGATGTAGTTCAAGTTGGGTATTACAAAGAGTAAACAAAAAAATATATAAATAAAGGAACAAACACAGAAATATGATGACTGACTATAGCAACATTTCTAAACTCATTATTCAGAGATGCACATGTCTGCAACTTTTTATTCAAACCAGTTTTCAATTTTATTTGGGCTTTCATTTTCTTACATTGTATTAATTCAGAAAATCCAGGGTTTACCTATTTTAAAAATGCTTTACAAATGGTAATTTTTTTTT
>JANRMT010028174.1:29256587-29279000 GCA_026402145.1 Polypterus bichir lapradei
CTTATATTAATTTTTGTTCCAAAAGATGTACTGGGGCTTATTTTCAGGGAATATCTTATATTTATTCATGTACAACAATATATATTTATCCAAATGCAATCATGTCATCATCTTCTGGAATATCATCATAACTCTCCACATTCAAACCCTGAATTCTAGCTGAATTTCTTGTTACTCCAACCGCTTTGAGAATCCTCCAGGATCGATGTGCGTGCTTCGATGTTTGATGAATGGATCGATGTGGTGAAGCAAAATGCCAACATACAAATGTATTCATGTTCCTTTGATATTCAAGCATCGCATATTCCCCAAAGTAATGACACAATACATTTTAAAAGTCTCACCATCTTCGGTGCTGTCTTTTTTTTTGCACCTTCACAATACCATCAGAATGTACGGTAGCATGTTTGAGCCACAGAGAAAAAAAATAACATAATGAAAATGTCTACTTTGTAATTAAAATGGAAGTTTCGGCTTCAAATTCGAAATGACCACTTTAACCTCGTAGTTTACTTTATCATTAAAGCAGACTGTCATAAACGTCATCGTAAAACTGACCCAGCTGTTAAATCGCTACATGCTTCTGGGGCTTCATCCTGACCTGACAGCCTTGGCAAGCAGCATTGCCACACAGAACACATTAAATTTATAATATTCCAGCTCTGTCCACATTTAGAATTCTTAGATTTATACTTGATATGACTTTCATGATGAAATTCATTAAAATATCTTACATTTTGCAGATAAATCGTTAACTTTGTTTAAATAATGAATACTGTTAATAGTTACATATATGGGGTGGCATGGTGGCAGAGTGGTTGCGCTGCTGTCTTGCAGGGAGTCACGTCCCCTTGTGATCTCTGCCTGGAGTTTGCATGTTTTCCTGGTGGGTTTCCACAGTGTGATCAGTTTTCCATCCAAAGACATGAAGGTTTAGGGATTTGGTGAAGCTACAATGACGTTAGTGTTTGTGTGTGTGCTTGTGTTCACCTTGTGATAAGCTGATACCCTGTCTAGGGATTTTGTTTCTGTCTTGTGCCGATGCTTGCTGGAATGCACGCATCCCTGAATTGATGGATGTAATCATTAAACATCCTGTTCAGAGATATTGTGGTAAGTGAGTTAAAAAGTTAATATCGCTGAAATAATAAGATAGATATTAAAAAGAAATAATGCAAGAAGGGAAAAATAATTAATTTAAAAATATGATATCCAGCCGACGTCAGTGACGATAACCACAGAACACTTGGATTGATAGAGTACGTCATATAATCGAACATCTCATTAGTTTGTTTAATGGCTCTAAAGTCTCTTTAAATATGCTGAGCTTTTTATTCTGTGAGTTCATACCTGATTCTGCTGTGCCATTGTTCTGTGTTGGAAAAAGTTTACAATTCCTTTTCTTTTTTTGAATTATAAAAAATGAATGTCTACACTCTTCCTTCTCTTTCTGCAGACTTTAGGAAGCAGTAGGGTGGGCAATTATGTCACGGACCCTCCTCGGGGCTGACTGTGGAAGGCCGGGGGCGTGGAAAGTGTGGATGAAAACTCAGACCAGACAGCAGGTGCGGTTATAAAGCAGCTTTATTTTTCAGAGTCACGGTGAGAAGAGTTTCAGAAAAGCAGACAATCAAATATACATGACAGCGTCAGGGCTCTTCTGAACCCCGTCTGTTGGGTGGGGTCCCGTTTTATACCCCTAGAATGCGTGATTTAATATCATTATAAAATGCAACAGTCACCATATTTATTATACACAATCCTTGAGCCCATTTAATGTCCCTTGTAAAACTTGATTTCTTGGCCCCTTTTGTTATGGTGTTCAGTTGTAAGCTAAGGGAAAACGTGATAAGGCAGACTCATGTGTGGAATGCTCAGACCTTGAGTCCTTTGCACAAATATTTTTCTGTTTGCTAAAACAAAGCATGCTATTACATGGTTTTGTAAAGCTTACTTCTCAGATATGAATTAGTACAAGGGAACGAAGAGAACATTCGTCTTCCACATTTCCCGCTTTTTTAGCAAACAAAAAATATTTGATCTGGGAGAGTTGAGTAGGAAAGGGTAGGAGAGGGATATGGGGTGGAGTGGGCGGAGGAGTGTGGGGTGGCTTTGCTGATCTGAAGCATTTTTTCTTTGTGTAAAAAGTAAGCCTTTGCCATAGAGGCAGTAAAATACTTGGATACAATATATCTTATCAAGGGAACAATACAGCAAGCTACAAACAAGAGAATGATTAAAACAACCGTAAGAGAGATGAAAACAGACTTAAGCCATTGGCCCCAGGACCCAAAAGTGGACATAAACCATTTGTCCCAAGGATTAGAAATGCCAGAATTAGTAGCTAGTTCATTAGAGAGAGCAATCAAATCAGCTAAAGCACGGGTGATTGATCCATCAGGAGCTGTATTATTAGGGATATATGTACAGCATGCATCACCAAACATAGCACAAACACCTCCTTTCTCAGCCAAGAGCATATCTAAAGCCAATCGATTTTGCCAGGTCATGAGGGATGTTTTATCAAGTTGCTCATGGATACCTTCAACAGCTTCTTAGTAAAATTTAAGAATCATTGTTGATTGTAATAGAGGTATCTACATTTTTGTTTATAGTAACCTGAGGAAAAATAGACTCAAATCCGGCAGCAACTTGGTCCCTTGCCTTGAACTTATCAGGGACTCCAATGGAATCAAAATACACCCCAGGGCCATGTAGGGAAAACTGGGAAGGGTCCACAGAACGGGGTTGATGACGTCGGCCAAACATGGTCGACACATGGGAGGCAGTTAAAGGGAAAAGTCGGAAAGGCATAACAAGTTGTATTAAAGCAGAAGTGCCAGACCAGTCAGGTGGAAGGGTGTCAAGCAATTTAGACCT
This sequence comes from Polypterus bichir lapradei, assembly GCA_026402145.1. NCBI lineage: Eukaryota > Metazoa > Chordata > Cladistia > Polypteriformes > Polypteridae > Polypterus > Polypterus bichir. The sequence goes on from JANRMT010028174.1 coordinate 29,259,468, forward strand.
ATGGCACATCCACCAAATATCAGCTCGTGGAGTATTCTGAGTAATCAGAAAAATTGATAATTTGGAAGCTAAAGAGGAAGAATTAATCGGAAAAGTTTGGAAACAAAAAGAGGACGGGATATTACCAACATTTGTGCCACGAGAAGAAGTAAGGTTTCTAAAAAAACAGGTATAAATACCTTCATCAGGCTGGAACATCGGGGGAGTCATGGGAAGAGTAGGGGGAAAAAAGAAGGGAAAGTGTAATGCAATTAGAGTCGATTGGAATAGAGGAAGAGATAAAAAGGGCAAGTAGGCAAGGAAGGCCAGTAGGATCAAATATGTTAGAAAGAGGAAAAGGGACGGTGGCCAAATGTGGCCTAGCTGTAGCACATGCATAGCAATCAGATTGATTCACTTGTCTAGCCGAATATAATACCCATTGCAGCCAACGGTTCTGATCCCCATACCCAGTTTCATGACTTTGACCGGGGGCGGGTTTGGACCATGGGTAAGAGAGAGATTTGTGTGTGTGGGGAAATGGGTGGTGTTAGTAACAGGGTTCTCAACCTTAATTTGAAATCTCCCTAGAGGATCTATTCCAGATACATATGCCCCTAAAATATAGGTTCCTGAATCATATAAAGAAGGGTTCTTCAGAGTAATGATTACAATGGTTACAATGGTATTCGGCACATTCATGAGGGGCATGTCCTTTTATAATAGAAAAACAATATTTCAGACCATACTTCTGGGCCTTATAGGATTGATAACCCCAGTCATCAGTTCCAGTATTAGCAAAAACCCAGTCCCACTTGTCACAGTTACTTCCGAATCCAGAGTTTGTAACAGTTACACACACATATTTGTCAGACCAGGTCCACTGGATTTGTCGATCAGTCCCACAGTCAATATAGAACAGAAATCCACCTGAACTGATGTGGTGATTCCGAAAGGAAAAGTCAAGGTGACCAGAGCAGTTGACAAGGGGATGGAAAGACATAGTAGTACCACAATCAAGGGTGCCATCTTTTGCAATGTGAGATGTGAATCCAAGCAGGCAGTCCCTCAACTTTAACAGCATGTGGTGTCGACAGCAGAACTTGAAACGGTCCTCTCCACTGAGGGTGATGCCAATGTTTCCTTCGAGTATCTCTAACCAGAATCCAGGTTTCTAACGGAATCGGGGAGTCCTTTGATGGAGGACTAGTTCTCCAGGCCTGATTCACCTGCTCGTGGACTTCCTTCAGAGAAGCTCGGAGACCTGTAAGACTGGAAAGAAGATCATTGTCCACAGTATGCAGTGTAACATTACCTATGACCATGCCGACTGGCATGGGCCGTCCGGTCAGAATTTCGAATGGCGGCAGCCCTAACTGCCGATGTGTTCTTCCCCTTTAATCCCATCAAGGCCAGAGGCAGAGCATCAGGCCAAGTTAAATTTGTTTGCTCACAGATTTTAGTCAATTTAGATTGCAAGGTACCATTGCATCATTCCACAATACCTCCACTCTGGGGGTGGTATTTGCAATAATGATGCACATTTATCTGGAGCCAGGTGGTTAATTCATTTATAACGGAATTTACAAAGTGTGTGCCATTATCAGTTTGTAATTTCTGCGGTATGCCCCATCTTGGAATGATTTCCTTTATCAAAGCTTTTGCCACAGTTTTGGCATCTGCATGTTTGGAAGGGAAAGCTTCCACCCATCGGGAGAATACATCAACAATTACTAAACAGTGTCGGTACCCCTTTGATGGTGTTAATTCAATGAAGTCCATTTGAAGGTGTTCGAATGGACTCATTGGGTTAGGTGTAACGGCGGGACTTACCTGGGTGCCTTTTCCTACATTAAACTTTTGACATAATGCACAGCGCCTGCAGAACTGCTCTGCATATGTAGAGAAACCTACAGCTTCCCAATGTTTTTCAACATCTTGAACCATGGCATATTTTCCAGCATGGTCTAGGCCATGGGCGATTTTTTCCATACCTGGAAAAGAAGCTTTAGGAACGAAAGGTTTGTTAGTTTGCTTATGGGTCCAGACTCCATCAGAGAGGGACCCTTCTTTGGACTATTTTCTCTTCTCTGTGTCCGTGGCTGCAGTCTGTAAAGAAATAATTTGATTATCAGTGTCCTGGTCATTTCTGTGTTGGAAGAAAGAGATTGGTGTGTTAGTATACGCAGCCCGTTTAGCAAAATGTTCAGCGAATTTGTTTCCTTTGCTGACAGGATCCTGTTTTTCTGTGAGAGCTTGACATTTAACGATCGCTAGCTTTGATGGTTTCGTTATGGCCTCTAAGAGGGATTCTATTAGTTTTTGATGCTGAATGGGCTTGCCAATACTGGTCTTGAATCCCCTGAGTTTTCATAATGCCCCATGATCATGGCAGACTCCAAAAGCATATCTAGAATCAGTATAGATAGTTACAATTTTTTCCTCTGACAACTGACAAGCTTGGGTGAGAGCTATCAACTCAGCTGCCTGCACGCTTAAACTTGAAGAAATTCGGTTGTTTCCTGTAGGTCTGGTCTAGGTTTTATAACCTTAGTTATTTCATCATGACAGTTGGTAGAAGAGTAGCTGGATTTAAGGTGGAGCACCTTTCTATGGTAACGTTTGACAACGTACAGAGTACATTTTGATAGTGTATTGCCCTAGCAGTAGTGAGATGTGAGGTTTTAGCCTGTACTAAAATGGAGTGTACGGCGTGAGGCACTTTTACCACTAGGGGGCTCATGAGCACTATATCTGTACTGGCTAGCACGGCCTCTGTTGTGGCTGCTACAGCTCTGAGACAGGTTGGAAGTCCCGCAGCCACTGGATCCATTTTTTTTCGAAAAATAGGCTAAGCCTTTGTTTTTTCCTCCATGGAGTTGTGTAAGAACTGCATTCATATATCCCCCCTTTTCGTTCACGAACAGAGTGAAAGGACGAGATAGTCAACAATCCCAACGCATGCCCAAACAGTAGGGCACTTTTTTTTTTTTTTTAAGTCACACAGACCCTTCTCAGCTTGATCATTGCATGCCACCTGACCAGAAAGGGGGAGATCAGGGGTGATCACTAAAGGTTGCAAAAGCTGTGCTCTTTCAGTGAAGTTTAAAATCCATTGCCGGCAGTATCCTAGAATGCCTAAATACAGACATAACCTGTTGCTTTGTAACAGGTCTAGGAAGATTTTGAATGGTGTTTATACGATCGCTAGAGAGAGAAAGCTCTTGTTTCACAAGAAATGTCATGACCTGAATATTTCACAGTTGTTTGAATTAACTGCAGTTTTGTTTTAGAAACTTTATGGCCATTTTCTGCTAAAAATAATAACAATTTCTGAGTATCACGTGCACAATCTTCTTCTGTAGTACTACACATTATATCATCTACATACTGTATCAATACACTGTCTTTATCTGGCCTTCTAAATTTTGAGCAAGAGCGTGTCCAATACACAAGGGCTTCAGTATATCCCTGAGGCATAACGGTCCATGTCCCACGGCGGTTTTGGAAAGTAAAGGCAAACCAGAATTGAGAGTCGGGGTGAACGGGAATAGAAATATGAGCAGTAGCAAGCAAGGTCAATAACAGAGAAATAACGGGCGGACGAGGGTATCATAGAAAGAATAGTGGAAGGATTAGGAACAATAGGTGCCCTAGGAAAAACTGCAGAATTAACTTGTCGAAGATCTTGAACAAAATGCCATGAACCGTCAGCCTTTTAAACAGGTAAAATGGGGGAGTTGACTGGAGAGTATTTAATTTGAATGATTGATCCACGTTTCATGAGATCGGAATGTACGGCAGAGATGCCAGCCTCTGCTTCTGGAGACAGAGGATACTGGGCGCGATGCGGGTGGAAGGACGATTTTGGGTAAATCACCAGTGGCTCACAGTGCGCTATCCTTCCATAATCCATAATCCTTCCATAATCATTTTTCCTCTGGGACCAAAGTGCATCGGGAAGTGAGGAAAGCCAAGAGGGATAGGAAGTCTGAAATGAAAATGTGGAGAGGGTGGGATGGCATAATGAACAGATAAATGGAAGGTCATCCCGAAGTAAAATCTTAGTTATCAAATGATCTGAAGTATCAAAAATACCCGGAGCAACGTGCAGCCAGTCCGTCCTATCGAGACATTGTCCCACCCATTCCCCAATTTCAACTCAGTGAACGGTGCTAGAATTGGCTAAAGAAAACATGGGGAACTGAATCTCCTAAATAGAAAACGCTTTATGAATATGTGAGGTGCACTGGCGCAGCGGCTTTGGTGAATGAGAAAAAAATGCAAGGGATATGGAGGGTCTCTGGGCTAGTACCTGAAGAGAGAAAAGATCCTAACCAAGGTGTGTCCACTTCAGCAGGGAAGTACTGGGCAGTGCAGTGGAGGGTGTTGGGGATTTGCAAGTGGGAAAAAAGACATGAAGGAAAAAAGTGTAGGGCTTTAAGGAGAATGGTGTGTGAGGAGATGTTCAGGGTCCAAGCTGCAAAAGAGGGCTTAGTGTGGGGGGAGGTTTGGCACAGGAGTTTAGGAGTAGAATAGTAAAACCCCCTGTTCGGTTAGAGAAATAGAGAGGGAGAGCTTAGTCATCAGATCCCTTCCTAACAGATTAACAGGGCAGAGCTGATTTAATAAAAAACGGTGCATCAAAGTGGAACCACTGGAATGAAGCTGAATCCGAAGAGGTTTAGACACCAGCAAAACATGAGATTGTCCAGAAGCAATAAGCACAGTCACTGTATCTTTCGAGGCAGACTAGAAAAGCAGTTTCAGTGCCATTCACCAGCAAAGTCAATAAAGGATCTGTGTCCGCATGGCGAGTGAGCAAAAGGCAACTGAAGAGAATGGCTGGGGGTCCCTGTGAAAGGAATATCCTCAGGTTCAGGTAAGGAAGGCGGGGGAGGAAGCTGATGTGGGCAATTGCGGCGAAAGTGTCCCATCGTAACAGGCAAGATGTAAGTGCTTGATCTGAGGGGAGAGGCAGCTGAGCAGACAAAGAATTCGGATTAGGAAGTAAAAATCCCCGACCTCTCCCCCGGCCCCCTCGGAAAAATCCACGTCCTTCACGTCCTCGACCCCTGCCTGAGGCAGCTCCACCTGCATAATAATTCATTTGTGCCGCGATTAACTTGGTCTGACTGTCTGACTCTTTTTGTTTAGTCTGTCGTTCAGCATGCTCCGCGTGTCTTTAAACTTCATCAAAAGTGGCACTTTCCCATCCAAATACAGGACGTGCGTACTTTATTTTGAATATCACTTCTGAGTCCTGACACAAAAGGAGGAACTGCTGCCTTGGCACGGTCGTCTGGGCTGTCTAAGCCAGAATGGTTTGTCAACAAGTCCTGAATGCGGTGTGCCCATTCATCTACTGTCTCATCTTTCTTTTGTTTGGCAGCTGAAATAAGGTACCAGTCGGTGCCCTTTTTATATTTTGCAGCTATTGCAGTTTTCACGGGTTCCCATTGGGCAAGGAAAGGACCCTCATTATTTTGTCCACGAGGCAATGCCTCATTCCACTGCCACTGTTCTCCATTATGCTGCCCATGATTGACAGTAGCACAAGTAGTGCCCATCTTTCTGTGTAGCACCTGGGTCCACTCGGCCGCACTGGGTTTATATATGTTGTCTAGTTGCTGCACCTGTTCCACAAACTTCAACCCACCGATTACGTTAAGATTAGGCACTTCGGACACTACATCTTTCAGCTCTTGAATATCTCAGTTACGATGTATCATTACATTAGTGGGTTATTGTTTCCTGGGGGTTGTGTGGGATCGTGTCGGGGGTTAGGGACCTCAATTAAAGGGCATGAAAATGTGGGTGCTAAAGGTTTTGGTGACTTAAACGGGGTAAGGTTTTCAGGGGACTTATCTCTGAGGGTCTTGCTTCTAGTACGTTGTGAAATGGAGGGCTTTTTGTGTAAGTTAGAAGAGCCTCCCATAGCCCCTAACAAGTAGCCGTCAGTCTCATTATCCGGATGTGTAAGTGAGGAGGGGTCGCACTGATATTGTTCATCAAAGAAATCATCATTAACTTGGGCATCGGTAACCACAGGAGCCGTTGGGGTAAGGGGTGAAAGAGGCTTTGGAAGGGGTTGTGGGTAAAGTGTTGGGGAAGAAAGCGCCAGATATAAAGGGTCTTTTTTATCACTCCTTTTCCTCCTTCCTTCAGACTGGGGTCCTGTATCAGCCTGCACTTTCTGTAAAGCTATAAGCAGCTCTTCCTTTTCCTTTCTATTCTTAAGTTCAGCAACTTAAAGCTCATTCCGTTTCTGTGCCGCTTCCAACATACGGTCTTTAATTACCAATTCCCATCTGTCATACATATCCATCCGATAAGGACCTCCATTACAACAACCCTGTGTATTTCTGCACAGTATTTTTCTAATGTCCTGTATCACATTCATATCTCCGGTTCATTCCACTACGCCATCTACCTGCACTGTCCTTATTCCACTTTCTACATGCCTTTTTAAAATCTAATCCTGTCTTCTTTTCAATGAGCTTTCAAGGGGACCCGCCTTTCGATCCCGACAGCGCACTAGGAGCCTGGCGATCCCCTGAAAATAATCCTTCTAACGTTAGGTTTTTAGGACTCTTGGGGGACTGTTTGACTGGCTTGCTGATTGTTTTTTCCCATAGTAAGCGGCAGGATCTCAGCAGAAAATGACTCAGCCCTCGATAAACCCCGTTCCACCCGCCGTCTGCTCCTATCCCCAGATTACAGCTTCAGGTGACTTCGTGTCCGTTTATTCGCATCAGCAGAATCCTACATCAATACGCCCCGTGGAGTCCGGGATATGGAGGTTTTAACCCCGATCCCTTCATCAGACGGTTTGTATGCGTCAGTCTGCCAGGGTATTGTCTCCGTCACCTTAGCAACCCGTTACGCCCTTTCACCCCCATTCCTCAAATTATTATAGGAGCGTGCCACTCGCCCCTTTCTAATATACTTCACAGGGGTGACTAGCTAACATTCACACTGTGCCTTTTTCCGTAGGGTCCCAAAGTTACCTTCCGTGAGTCCCTGGAACCCTCCCATGGGTCTGATACAGTATGCTCTCTTATTCTTTATTTTGCATATGCTTTTATTCTTTTTGTTTCTATATTCGTATTACTTCTAGCACACCAGTCAAACTCAACTAAAAGGAATCCCCCGATCTACTCACCGTGACTCCATCCACCTGCCTGGAAATGCCCGTCAAGTCGTGCCTCATATCGGCTAGGAGGAGGTCAGGGACTCCCCACACAGGAAACGCCCAAGGCAGGCCAATCCTACATTTACCGAAGCTGGACTTGACCCGGCTGGAATCGGCTCCACCACGGTCCTCTGGACGATCCTGCACGAGGAGCCGTCTGCCGTCTCCTGCCCCACGTTGGGCGCCAAAACTGTGGACAAAAACAGGGTGCAAAAAATGTGGGAAAAGTGATGCGCTGTGAATACTTTCCAGCTGCACTGTAAGTGCACATTTGTGTAAATCTCAGCTAAGTTAAACTGTTTCAAACAAACTAGTTGTGAAAACACCTATACTTACAGCAGGAGGCGTATAAATTAACGGTCCCTCACTTGTGTAGACATTATGTTTTGTGCGTGGGTACAGCAGCTAATTTTTCATCATTCAAAAACATCTCTCCAACACCTTCCTCCACAGGCAATAGTATCGCACATCATTGATACTTTGAAATGATGATATGACGATGTGACATTGTGCAGCCCTACTGAAAAGCCTTTTAAAACAAGTTTTACAGAAAGACTATAAAATTGATCATCACAAGTGAAGAGCTCTAAACCAATCACCACAACACAACACTAATTACTCTTAGCTGAGCTATCAAGAACCTCAAATCAAAACTATTTTAACTAGAAAAATATTAATAGAACAAGATAGCCTCCAAAGGTTTATTAAACATGGTGATGGAGTTAGCAGTTTTGATGGAAGAAGGCAGCTTGCTCTACCAGCTAAGAAATACATATGAAAAGAGTCTGGATTGAGATTTGATTCCAAGCAAAGGTGAGATCACAAAATATGGATGAACAAAAAGGAACATACCACAAGGACCTCGTGAGTGTCTCCATGTACACAGATGCTGATCCATTGACTACTCTGTAGGAAACATTAAGGATTTATACTTAATGCAGATTGCTGCAGGAAGCAAGTGGACCCGTCTTGGCTGGTAGAACACAAGACTTCCCACAGCTACTGTTGTAGAAAAAACTTCAAAGAAGGCAGCCACGGAGCCCAGATGAGAATGCAGAAAATTTCTTTATTTGCACAGAGATTTGTACAAATGTCTCAGTCCATGGAAAAAGCAATAAATTAAAAAATGTATCTGCTTTTTTACTTTTTCTAATACTAATACCTCATCTACAACATCACATCATCTGGCTCGTAATTTGCTGTTAGATTAAAATTTATTGCTTTATCAGTTGTGACCTGTGATTGTAAATGTATGAGTTATTACATCTTTTCACTTGTGGCAATCAATATTTGTTACCCATCCTACTACACTTACTGAACAAACAGGCCCTAACCTAATGTTACTTGATTATGTTTACCTGTTGGGTAAAAGAGTCTGCTGAGCTGTAAGTGTAGAAAATTAGTCTTTAATATATATTAAATGGATTTTTCAGTCTCTGAAAGATGAGTCTAATGTTATGGTCAGATGGTCAGGAGGACAGAATTTTTTTTAAAAAAAATCAACATAAGTGGACAAAAAAAAAGCAAAATCTCTTGGGAGTCCAGGGCCAAAAGATTGCCCAGCCATCACTGGACATCCTACCTAACATAAATGTTCTGGTCATGTTTCAGCCAGCATTTTTTCCCTGGCTGGGGTTCAAAGTTGTGTTTCTGTTTGCCCCTTGTCACCGCTGCTGTTTGCAATTGCCATTGAACCACTGGCAATACATTGTTGAAATACTGATCAGATAAAGGGGATTAGCAGAGAAGGACTGGAAAAGAAAATTTCATTATATGCAGATGACATGGTACTGTATATATCGGACCCAGAAAATTCTGTACCTGCGGTCTTAGCAGCACTCACAGAATTTCAAAAGTTCTCTGGTCTCAGAATTAATCTGAATAAAAGTGTATTTTTTCCAGTGAATTCTCAAGCATATAATATTAGATTAGATACCCTACCTTTTATCATTGCAGAACAGTTTAAATACCTAGGGGTAAACATCAAAAATAAACATAAAGCTCTATATCAACAAAATTTCGCCATCTGCATGGAAAAAATTAAACAAGACTTGCATAGATGGTCAACCCTTCATCTCACACTAGCTGGAAGAATTAACACTGTTAAGATGAATATTCTTCCTAAGCTCCTTTTTTGATTTCAAAACATTCCAATATACATTAATAAATCATTCTTTAGGCAATTAGATTTAACAATAACCTCATTTATTTGGAATTCAAAACATCAACGCATCAAAAGAGCGACCCTACAAAGACAAAAGGCAGAAAGCGGCATGGCTCTACCTAACTTCCAGTTTTATTACTGGGCAGCAAATATACAGGCGATAAGAACCTGGACACAAATAGAAGAACATACATAAGCCTGGTCCGCAATAGAAGTAAAATCATGCAGTACTTCTTTGTATTCTTTGCTCTGTGCTCCAATAAACACAAGTTATCGGCAATATACCAATAACCCAATTGTGCTCCACTCACTTAGAATCTGGAACCAATGTAAAAAGCATTTTAAGACAGAGAAGCTTCTCTGTGTGGCACCTCTGCAAGAGAACCACCTCTTTCAACCTTCGCAAACATATGCAGTTTTTAATACCTGGAAAAAATTTGGAATTAACTTGCTTAGAGATCTTTATATAGACAACGTCTTTGCATCCTATGAACAATTACATTCCAAATTTAACATTCCAGCTACACATTTCTTTCACTATCTTCAAGTCAGGAACTTTGTTAAACAGAAAATTCCAGATTTTCCTCATCTTGCACCTTCATCCATGCTGGAAAAAATATTGCTCAATCTCAAGTACTTGGACACCATCTCTACAATATATAAAATCATTTTACAATCCCTCCCTTTCCAAGATCCAAGAGGACACTGGGAAAAAGATCTCTCAATATATCAGAAAAGGAGTGGAAAGTAGCAGTGGAGAGAATTCACTCGAGCTCCATATGCGCAAAGCATACAATTATACAACTCAAAATTATATATCGAGCACATCTGTCTCGTCTAAAACTCTCCAAAATGTTTCCAGGGCAAGATCCAACCTGCGAACGCTGCAATCAAGTCCCAGCCTCACTGGGTCACATGTTCTGGGCCTGCACCAAATTAACATTATTCTGGACAAAAATTTTTAATTACCTTTCAGACAGCCTTGGACTCACAATCCCTCCTAACCCATTAACAGCTGTGTTTGGGGTTCTTCCAGAGGGCTTTAAAGTGGAGAAAGACAAACAAATTGTGATTGCATTCACTACACTTTTGGCACTCAGACTTATTCTGATAAACTGGAAGAACCCAAACTCTCCTCTTTTAAGTCAGTGGGAAACTGATGTGTTATACTATTTGAAATTGGAAAAAATCAAATACTCAGTTAGAGGATCCGTACAGACTTTTTTCAAAACATGGCAGGATCTAATCAGTAATATTCTAAAATAAGGTCATGAAGCACAGAGAATTTATTAATTTAGGTATGTTTACAAGCCTTAAATTTCACGCCGTTTGGCTTGCTCTCTCTCTCGGGTGGGGATCGATCTGTTTTTAACTTAATTTTTCTTTTTGTAAAAACTTGATTGCTCTGTATGGATTGCAATAAAATTAATAAAGTATTAAAAAAAAAAAAAAGTTGTGTTTCTGTTTCTCTGTTTTGTTCATTTTTGTGCCATTTCTTTATGTGAATGTTTATTTTGTCCATTATGTGCATTATTCTTTGGGTTTGCCTGTAAGTAGAAAATACCTTGGTTATGTCCCATGTGTTTCTCAGGCAATTCCTGACCCCCAAAGTGGTAGGTTCACATGCTAATCACTACCATGAACTGCATTCCACCCAATGAATTGGAGGGCCATCCATAGTTATTGGCGGTTTATTTCAAATGTGCTGTGGAGTGCAGTGCAGTGTTTTGGTGTGACTTACTGCTTTTTACGATTTCCTGTATTTTTGAACCTGTGCTGTAGTTTTTGACTCAACCTTGGGATTATGTACTGGGACTGTGTTTGCCGTGGATTGCCTTGCTTTCTCAGGCAAATCCTTTTGAGCTCTTAGGAGCTTCTTGTAGTACAATGCCTTTTGTTAAAGTAAATCTTTTATTTTATAAAGATTCTTCTAGGACTCTTTTGTATCTAATCAGGGTTTGGACAGTAATCCCTCACCAAGACAGCAGTTTTTGGAAATGTTTTTTAAACTTGGACTTTCCTTCAGACTTCACAGGCAGCTGCAAAGACTTTAATTGGGTGGTGATAATGCTTTGGAAAAGTGGAAAAAATAGCAGAGATTAATAATGATTATTGAAGAATATGGTAATTTTGTGCATAACTAGTTTATTAGAAGTAGAACTAAAATATAAATTTAGGATTTTTTTAAAATAATCCACAGTGCTAGCCTGGTGTATATCTGTTGGTAATGTATTTCCAATTATTGGTTAATAACAGCAAAGTCCACCTCACCACTTCTTTTACAGTTGGTACTTGGAATAGTAAGTAGACCACCATTACAGGATCTAAGGTTACAACTAGGATAGTAGGGGTAAGGCACTCCAAAATATAAGAAGGAGCAAGATTATTTACAGCTTTATATACCATCATTACTATTTTAAAGCCAGTTCAAAAGGACATTGGGTAACCAGTGCAACAAAGCCAAGACTAGCAAGATGTTAATTTTTCTTTTAATGGCTAACTGCAGCCGTTTAATGTATTTTTTTTTTATTGCTTACATACTGTACATAAGGAAAGTCATTTATATATTTTATAGTCTGTCAAAATGCAAACAATACTTTTCCTTATATTAATTTATTACTTGCTGTATCTGTGACATTTTAATGCTTCATTTTTAAGATTATGATCTTAAAACAATACAGAAGATTTTGGTTTGATGTAGTTTGTCTGTATCTTTACTTATTTGTTTTCAAGATTTGAACAGATTTCTTCCCATGTAGTATCAGAAAAAATGAGTACTTGTTTTTATTTTAAGTATACACCGAATGCATACACTGTAAATCTTTGACACCATTACAAAACTATGTAAAAACTTTTTTCTATGTTAAAAATATTTGAAAATTAAGATTGTTTTTAAATATTGAGAATACTTATTAATTAATTCATGCATTTATTTTTAGTAGAATTGACTACTGCAATGTGTTATTCAATAGCTGTTCAGATTGTTTTTTATACACCATTCACTCATTTCAAATGCTGTTCCAAGGATCATTACAGGATCTACAGTGTATGATCACATAACCCACCCCTGTTCTGATGTCCTTACACTGGCACCCAATTAAAGGAATATGCTATGCAAAAATAATATTGTGGGAATAACATGCTTTCCTGTTTACATTTAATGCTGGGTTTTCAGGAAGTAACTTAATAACACACTTTTTGCATGTTTTGACCGTGTGAATGAATAGCACACCTGTGAATTATGCGATATGATTTACATGAGAATGATTTTTTCTTTTTTCCATGAAATTTTCTCACATCATTTGCTATTGTCCAGAATTAGTTACTGCAAGGTCCAATTGAGTTTGTATCTTCAGTGTGTAATTTCACCATGAAAACATTTTTTTGGCCACCACTATAAACAACATGGGGTAAAATTAAAAAATATATAACAGCAGGGCATCAAGCTTGTAGTTACAGGGACCTGAAGCTGTGGAATGGTCTGCCATGTTATATAAGAGATGCCCCTTTGCTCTCAGGCTGAAGACTCACGACTTTAGCAGGGTATACCGTGACTAGAACTGCTGATTAGCTGTGCGTACTGCATCCCTGTTTGCTGGTCATTTGTATAAGAATATAAATAATAAATAATTATGAAATACTACTAACCACTTCTTCAGTTTCTTTTCTCCGTGTCATTCTGTGGAATTAGGTTTCACTGCTTTATGTCGAGTTGTTTTGCTGCCCCCTAAAAAAGTCACCTGAGAACTGGGAACTTTGTTATCAACGGATGGAAAGATTCAGTCTTCACATTAGACAACTCAGCACATAATTACCAGGAAGGTCTTAATGGCCAAGGGCTGTGCCTTTCTTTCACTGTCATTTTTCCTTAGTTGAACAATAACGTTAAATGGACATATACTGTTATGTTCCAGTTAATGTTAATCAGTTTAAATCTGTATTGTCTTCCTGTGTGTTTAGACAGATTTGTGTCTGTGTGCATATACTTTACATCATTAGTTTTGTAATGATATGTTACCTTTGAACTTGTCTCTGCAATTTGAGCCTGTACTCAGTCTCAATAAGGCACATTACACAAAAATAAAAATGGTTGCTTTTGGTTTTTTCCTTTCTATTTCTAATCTCTTTTTGTTTTCTTTGTATTAATGTTGAAATAAATGGATATATCTGTTAGGTTATTATTATTTGTTTGATTGAGTAGTGTGCCCCTGTAATGTTCTACTTTCAAAAATAAACTAAACTAAATGATTTTAATAAATGTGCATTCAGTCAGAGTAGAAGGTTCATATAATACCTGATGCATATGCTGGCAAGCTCATGGTCAAGAGTAGATATCCATGATACATTTCCTAAGTGTCATTATTTCCTATAGTTTCACATAAGCAGTAATAACCTCCCTAATGAGCTTCAAAATTCCCAATGGGCAAAAAAGAAAATAAATTACATTCCAAGTATCACGACACAGACCATTTATTGGTAAGTGTCTCTGTACTCTAAAAGTACAGTTTAATTGACTCAAGGCCATCATGAAAAACATAAAGAAAGTCAACAAATATTCTACCAGTGTAATATGTTGATGTACACAGATATAATTATTAAGCTGCATATTATAAACCAGTATATTGCTTAGTTATTAGCTAAACAAATGGCGTGGATGGATTGAAAGGTTTGCTCTCATTTCTCACATTTCTTATGTTCTTATATTGCAATAATTTTATGATTTTATTTTTTTTTAATTTATGTTAACCTTTTATATTGTGTAAGGCTTACCTGACTTAAAACAGTGAGGAATATATAACTAATTGTATTTGTTTAGATTTCAAATGCATTTGTTAGCCTACCTTATCATTTTAATAACATTCTTATTTTTTTTTAACAGCCTGAAGACTTTTCTCAATTTTCTTGTGTATTTTATTTCATCACAGGTAAGTGTACAGTCAATTAAAAGAAAACTAAAGAGAAGTGCATGCTTACCCTTTTGTAATCCAAACACACTAATTAGTGTTATGCAACAGTGCATAATAATGCTAGTTATTTAAACAAGTCAATCCCCAGAATTACTCTGCAATTAATGAGGCTTACATTGAAGTGGTATTATTTTGCCTTGTAAAAAATCAGAGCACAGAATTGCTGTGTTTTATAGTTAAATTTAGTTAAATAGTATGTACTTAAATGTGTTTTTTGAGTACTTGCATTTTGTAGTTTGCTAATATTAATAAACAAGTGGCCATGTTATTCTTTAACTTTAAACATTGCAGAACAAGGCAAAAAAAAATGATTATACAGCAACATTAAATATATAGTAACAGTATGCAGCAGCTGAAGTCATACGCCGACTTATGGCTCCATTTGGGACCCACCATTTCTCAGTCACAGAGTATGCATACTTTAACTTCCAGTGCCGTCTTTAGGACTGAGTCAGAAAGTGAAATTTATGGTGAGGGGGATAGAACATCTTACCAGCTCGGCAACGGTGGCTGTGTTTGGACTTGGATGTGCCTATAAGCCATCCACCGCAGAAAAGCCATAAGCTGACTAAACAAGGCAAGTGGGGGATGAGTTGTACTTGAGTGATTTCATTAGTACCTAGTCAGGAAGGAACTAGAAAATTAATCCTGTTTGTCTAAAGTATGGCTGTTTATGATTAGTTTTGAATCAGAGGCCATTCTGTACTGCAACACCCCATTGGTTTGTGTTTGGTGGGAAGAATGGTGTAAAGTTGGTCACCTTGCCTTTACCTCTCTCTCTCACCATCTGGCCATAAAGAGAAGACTATGATAAAGACCACTCTATCTCAGCAGCCATATTGAGACAGGCATGTGGCCTGTTTCAGTACTCCCCTCAAAGGTGATGAGGTAGCAAAGCAAGCCAAAATGAAGCCGAAAGCTTCAGACACAGGATGCACTGCTTCTTAGGCTGTAAAGGTACGGTTTGCCAATATTCACATAGTATTCTGCTTCTTTAACACAGTGAAGCAATTGTTGGAAAAACTCAAAACAATTGTGACATTTGCCTTCAACTTATCAAGTTCTTTCAACTAACACTTCTTTTAAGCAAATCCTTCAATAGAATTTAATGTAAATTTAACATGGCTTTTTGAGTTGAGTGAACATAAAATTTAATATGAATTTGTTTGATTAACTAACTTTTTCTTTTAGGAAATATTTATGTTTTTAAGTTGAAACACCTAATTTTCATTATTCTTCACAAGATTTTAATTTGAATAAACTTAAAAAGGTTTATGCAATTGATTACCATATTTTTTTTTAGTAAGCATAACTCCGTATTCTTACATATTTAAACATAAGTCATAAAAGTGAAAAAAAAAACAAAAAGCATGAGAGTTTAGGTTTTGTATTTTTAATGTATAAAACAATTTTCTTTATGAATAGCAGTAATTACAGTCTACATTTTATTTTACCTTTAATTTCTAAATTTGATTGGCTCTCATTCTGCAAGTTATTTTGCTATCAGAATGGTTCATTTTCCTTTCAGTGTTTGCCAGTCACAGTACGTAACCTTAATAAGCTTAACAAAATCTTATCTAAAACTGAGCTTCTATATTAGTAGCTAAATAGTAAACAGCATTTTTTTAAAGATATATGATTATACATATACAAAACAATATGCTGTTCTTATGTTTCACTAAATAAAGTGGATAAAATCTCATACACACACATTATCGCATTAATCTGTTTTTTAAAGAAAGAACTTTTGAACTATGTTTGAGACCATCCAACTCCAGAAACGATTTTTGGAATACTCTTTAGTGTAATTTAGATTCAGTGACTATATAACACCTAGTAATATGGCACATGCTTTTGCAAAGTTACTAAGAATATTTACATCTTCAATTCCCTCAAGAATCACACAAAACACCTGCTGGTTCTGCATTAGGAGCACCTTCATTATTTACCACAAATATTTTTAGAGCATATGGACAGCCTCAGTACTATCAGCTTCATCATCCTAAAAGAGGAAGAAAAGTACCAAGATTAATATCAATAACAAATATGTCTACAATTAAAAGGAATACTGTACCGAAAAATAGCACTTTAACAATGTTCCTTTCCCCACACTGGTAGAGCTTGTTGAAAAGAATTTTACTCTCAGGTTTTTAAGCAAACTAAAACAGATCCTGATGCTATACGATTCAATAAGAACTGATATTGAATAGTGCCAAACAATATCAAAATGTTTGTGAAAAAATTTTAGATCACTAATGTTGCATAATCTACATGGTTGACATCCAGTCAAGTGTTTCAAGAGGTTTTTTTTCCTTAATTGGTTCTAGATGGCATCTCCCAAAAATTACATCAATTGCTTCTCTTTCAATTCAATTCATAGATGAATGTCTATTCTAGATTTGGCTTAGCCGTTTCTTTTTTTCAATGTTTTGTGCAAGAGCTTCCAGGTGTGTTATTTTTGAGATCCAACAGCATGATATACTCTCAAAGCAGAGGATAATTAAAATAATATAAACTACTGAGTATAG
This sequence comes from Polypterus bichir lapradei, assembly GCA_026402145.1. Classification (NCBI taxonomy): domain Eukaryota; kingdom Metazoa; phylum Chordata; class Cladistia; order Polypteriformes; family Polypteridae; genus Polypterus; species Polypterus bichir. The sequence continues at coordinate 29,276,301 of JANRMT010028174.1, forward strand.
TGTTACTAACATAGTAATATGTATTGCTGATATAAAAATATTTTATATATTTTATTTAGTTTCTCAGAGTCGTCATTGTACAGATTCGGGCATTTTTAAATTACACTCAGTCAATGCAATATTGAGAAATAGACTTTATCTCAACATACAAAAGAGGAACGTAAATCAAAGCTGATCCACTTACCACATACTGTTTGAGTAGATCCTCCATATCCTCACCAAGGTACTTTATCAAACAGTGGAAAACAAGCTCTCTTTGTTTGTGAATAGTATTCTCCTTTTTTAAAACAGCATTAGGAGGCATTGTGAAAAAGTAACCAAACCACATCATTTAATATACATCTTGCAGAAATTTACAAATTTTCTTACCCCGAGTAAGACATCTAGCATACTCTGGATTTCTTTTTGTACAGCACCCCCCTTATTCTGGAAAATGCTTAGCAGCCATCGTGTGAATTTATCCTGGGAAGATATAAACTTTGCAACCAGGTGGATTGTTGTGATTCTCAAGAATTCTTCGCTGATTTGTACATTTACAGCACAATCCATAAAGTGAAACTAATTACACAAACAATTAAGAAATGATCACAAACATGTCTTTTGTTACAGTCAATTTTAAAGCTCTAAAACTACACCATATTACACAGAATAAAAAAGAAACTATAAAAACTCAAAATAATTTAGAAGATAAATTACTTTAATATTTTTTCAGTACTTGAATGGAATTGAAGAGAGCTGGCCATCTTGCTTTGAAATCTTCAATCCTTGGAAACTCATTCACATTATCCTGCCTTCTGAGAGAAAAACTTTGGCCATTTTTTGGCTGATAACACTGTGATTATCTTTCTTCTTCACCTCACTCAAAACTTCCTCTTTCTTTTCCGCCCCTGCGTCATCCACCAAAAAGGTATCCCCATCATTATTATTTTCAAAATAATATAGTCCCTGTTCTACTGTGTTTGTGGACTCATGATGCCTCCAAATAACTTCATCCTTGAAATCACTAATACTGTGTGGGTTATGTTTTATACTTCTGTGTGACGCAAATATCGCAAAATTGCATTCTGCTAAATACACACAAAACAGTTCTCCGATTCTTGACCAAGATGAACAAAATATTCTGACTCGGAAGAACTGCTTTCATTACAGAGTTGACATGTCTTTATTACTAGGTTATTGTACTGTTTTATCAATTATTGACGTAGAGTTGACATGTAAAATTTACAACTTCTACAGAACTTAACTTGTCTTCTAAAGAATGATATCTGGAGATGTGTGTCTGGAGTGCATTTACAGAACATTGAACGAACGTGGGCAATTTGGATATAAACATAACTGTGAATGTACAAAATAGCTATACTGGTGATAATCTGTTAAATTTAAAAGCATATTTTTTTTACTGTATTAAGCATGACTATAATTTGTGTAAAAATAGTAAACAAATAAAATTAATTTTATGTGATTTCCAAATAGTTTAGTTTCTTCTAACTCCTGCTTGTTTCTTTATTCTGTCAAACTGTCTGAGCTTACAGATGTAAAAGAGAAGGGGTGAGGAAATGCTAAAGTACCTGACAAAAGAGTGCCAAGTGTATGAGATTTTAGACATTTTATTAAGGTCTACATAATAATCTAATCATCTAATAACAGTATTAATATACATGCCATGCTTGATTTTTGCAGATAAAAAATCCTATGGACCGTTGCTGTTCTGTTGACCGGCAGCTGGGAATCACTGATATAAAGTATTCCATATACATCATGCTTTTTACAGGTCATTTCATAGGGACGCCCTCCTGATGTGACATGTTTAAACTATGAGCAAGAAAACAAAAGTGTGTTTGTTTTTTTTCTTGTGCAGTTTTTCCACATAAGCATAACTAATTCCTATTAGTGTGTAACACAAAGGTATGTAATATTCCTTAAATTCATTGGTAGGCTTTTTTTTGGTATCTTGTAAGTTTTAGCTGGCTTTTGCAATTTTTAATATTATTTAATAATCACTTGTGCTCTAAAATACACATTATAAAGAATGTTACCAGAAACATCATTGCGCATTTTGTGGCAGGGTAGCCAATTTAGGTTTAGTGTAGAGGTTAAAAAGAGAAAACCTGAAATTTAATTTGTTGTTGATTCTAAAGAAGAAATATAAACATTTATAAAACTAGTGAAACACGTGGGCCCCCTGTCCTAAAATAAAAATATAAATCAAAAACAAGTTGATGGTAAGGATCCATTGATACTTGTTATGTTTTCAAAAAAAGTGTTTTCTTTCAGTTCAGGTAGAAGTCATTAATTTATTTCATAAATTGTGGTGGCTTATCTAGAGCAAGTGGAACTTTTCTATTATTGCCACACACTCTTTCATTTTCATCATGAAAGAATACTGCTTTTCTTTACAATTATGGTGGTTATCACTTGGATTCTCGATCACTGTGCCTTAAACACACGCCATCCTTTATTGCCATCAGAATCCCGCTACCTGAAATTTTATATTCAGGATACTTTTTGCTTGTCCTGCAGCGTCTTATCTGGTTGTTCTTTTTCGCTCTTGTCACTTAATCACCTTCTGCGATATGCATGATGTCTCTGCTCTTCTTTTTCTTTGTGCCATCACAGGGGTTATCACTTGATTTCTCAATCGCTTTGCTGTAAACACATAACCACAGGTAATGGCCATCAGGTTGGTAGTAATATATATAT
>JANRMT010028174.1:29279400-29295152 GCA_026402145.1 Polypterus bichir lapradei
GTACATTTGATCCTGACTGGGTTTCTTGGGTTCAGAAGTGAAGAAAGCAGAAGAGGTTTGTTTGGAGTGGTGCTGACAACTTACCTCTTCATACTCCTTGGGAATTGTATTTTGATCCTCATCTTTACATCTGACAGGATGCTGCACACCCCTATGTACGTGTTAATTTGTGGTTTGGCTGTTTTAGACATTGCAATTACAGCAACCATTGTGCCCACTGTGCTGGCTGTGTTTGCCTTTGGACAGATCTCAGTACCTTTCGTGCCTTGTGTAATTCAGATGATTTTCCACATGGGCCTGTTCACAACAGAGTGCTTCCACCTTGCGTTGATGGCTTATGACCGCTACTTAGCTATCTGTAAACCACTTTACTATCCTAATTTAATGTACAACACGCATGCATTAAAACTGATGGCTTGTTGCTGGGTGGCAGGTTTTTTTTTTGCAGCCTCTAGTGTGACCCTTGTTCTTAGGTTTCCATTTTGCGGGCTTAATAAAATAGTTAATTGCTTTTGTGATGTTTTCTCATTGTTGCTTTTGGCCTGTGGGGATATTATCCTAACCGGCTATATTTTATTGTTTATTGGTGTGACTGTTACATTCATTCCACTGCTTTACATCTTGTTTTCTTACGCACGCATAACATATTCAGTGTTCAGAATTCCGAGTAGTAAAGGACGAATGAAGGCCTTCTATACTTGTGGCACGCATATGCTGGTCATTTCTGTTTTATTTGTCATTGCCATTGGTGTTTTTATCTCTGATAAAATTCCTGGGACATCAATAGATATCTGTATAATGGGTTTGATCATCCAGAACGTGCTCCCACCTTTAATGAATCCAGTAATTTACTGTCTGAGAACCAAAGAAATCCAAAACAGTTGGTTGAAAATGCTGAAGAAATTCAGAATTCTGCCTTTCAGTGTACAGGAGTACAAAATGTGAAAATAACCTTAACAGACTTCATTATGTATATTCATTTCTACATTGCAGATATATTGCTTTTTGGTGTAATTTGTAATTCATTCAAATTGGTAATTAATGTTAATATTTGAATTTATTTTTTTCAGACAAAATTAACCAAAAGTATGTTTTTCAGAGGTAAATGTTGTCTTGGTTGGTCATGAATAATTATTTTATTAGTTTCCATCTGTTTTGACTGATTTTTATAATCACCATCATATTTGCATGTCTCTCTGCTGAAGTAAAACAACTATCTGATTTTATACACATTTTGTTCATCACAGGTCTGTGGAAAGGCAACCCCAATATGGAGTCTCGGCTCCGTCTTACAGGTCACTGGCACAATACCTCTCGTTTACAGGCCACGTTTAAAATAAGGGAACTGGGAATTTTATAGTACAGCATCTGATGGGTCTTTTTACTGCATTAAATGCTTTTTTTTTCTATCCTTCTATCCTATTCACTCTTATAATATAGTTATTCTTTTTTTTTTTTTTTATTTTTTATTAATTTTATTACAATCCATATAAAGCAATCAAGCTTTTACAAAGAGAAAAAATTAAGAACAGATCGATCCCCACCCCTGAGAGAGAGAGCAAGCCAAACGGCGTTAAATTTAAGGCTTGGAGACATACTTAAATTAATAAATTCTCTGTGCCTTTTGAACTTATTTTAAAATATTACTGATTAGATCCTGCCATGTTTTGAAAAAAGTCTGTACGGATCCTCTAACTGAGTATTTCATTTTTTCCAACTTCAAATAATATAACACATCGGTTTCCCACTGACTTAAAGTAATATAGTTATTCTAATTACTTTTGTTCTTCTGAAAGTAAGGAGATAAAAAAAACTGCATTGAGCACTCTGAATATGGCCTTACGAGCCTAAATATCAGCAGTTTTAAGTGGTACTCACCACCATTGTCTTTATAGAGGATCAGTAGGCTTTATAAAAGGTTCCATACAGGGATAAATTCACTTGGACTGCTGTTCTTTCACATGATTGTATGTATTCATTTTAATTGCTATATCTAAATTTAAAAAAAAAATTCAAACGCACAACAATCTTAGTTTTATCCCCATCCATATTTGGTTAATAAATGGAGAACACATTTTTTTCCAATATTTTGTTCCTGCAACATGATCGAAATCTTCAAGCTAAACACAGGTGTAATTTTAGATTGACTGTATTTAAAGAAATATGAAATTAACTTTTATTAAATTGCTTAATGATCCTGATGCATTCTAGCAGTTTAAATGAGCTAAAATGTTTTGCTGCTGATTTTCATTTGTATTCAGCTCCCGATTCTTCTAATTCTGTGCACACATTTGTCTCAAACTTTTCCACCTAGTGACAATTTTAAATATTACTTTGTGAAATTTGTTCAATCCATTTTTCTTTGAAAGTAGTTTAGTCAAGTTCCAGATGCAGTGTGCAGTTCTTTCACGTTACACCTTTGCTAAGATTTCTCTTTTAAATAATTTTTTTCTAAGTGCTTGTCAAGATGTTCATCTGCCACAGTTAATTGATCTTTATGGAGATGTATTTCTGTATTGACAGATTGTTTGGTATGAGCACTGTACTGAAAGCACCCTTTGTACTGTGTTTTGTAGTTTTTACAAGCAAGAATGAAAGATTGGCCTGTAAAGGCCTCACTCTGAACAAGAAATGGGTTTACTGAAGTTATTTTTCACTCTCTGTCTAGCTTTGCATGAACATGCAATCGTGAGCACTGATAAATTCCACTTGTCCTTATATTGCTTTTCCATCACTGTAATATTGAGGTGAAACCATTCCACATGTTTGTCACTGACTGCACCAAGATTTGGAGAAAAAACGTTCAAGTGTGAAAGCAGAAAGTGAATCTTTAGCAACATAATGCACTTGATGGTTTTGCATGCTGGAAGCATTTTGTTAACCAGCGGAACGTAGTTAGCCATTCTGTAGTGGACAAGAAATTCTCCAAGATGTCCTTGAATGTGTTTCCTGTAATTTTTTCTGGCTCCAATAGCAGATCTTTGAACCGCTTGTCATTGATGACGTCTTCCACATGTGGAAGCTTCTGTATCAGATATTGAAATCCTTCACCTTCCTTGTTGTACCACATTTCACAAAATGTGTCACCAGTCAAAGTTTTATATGAAGAGAAGGTGAAACTATCTGTTGGGTCGATAACTGATTTAGGTGGCACACTTTTCTGCCCTTCTTACAGAGTGGCCAATTGTCTTTAGTGTAATGAGACTCTTTAGCACGGCTGCCCCCTTCATAATACTTGGTTTATCCTAGTAGCAGTACCAATACTTTGAGATCACTAGATATTAAAGTTGTAGCTGCGATTTTTCCTGTGTATGACAGGAAATCACAAAAATAGACGATTGCAGATCACAGAGAATATGATCAGAAAAATAAGAGATGATTTTTCATTAACAGCAGGCCAAAATCCAGAAGGTACACCCAAATGTGTTCAGGAAGCAAAATCTTCATTGTCCAGTATAATTTGGCTAATTTGAGACTTTCCTAAAAAATCTTTTCTATAAATTAGAAAAAGAGGAGAAGTTTGGGTACTGATTTATGTGTAACTTCTATTCTGGCACATGTAAAAAAGTATATTCACTTCTATTACCACACCATTAAACCCCCAGTAAATGTGTTTTGACATAGAGAAATATTGTAAGTTAGACTGCCAAAATAACATCTTAAAGTGATTGATGAAAGTGTAGGTTTACCAGTCCTGGATGGAATCAGAAAATTAAAATGTATTAGAAATTGTTTAGCATGGTCAGCTTTGAATACTGTATTTAGATTTAGAATTTATTTGCCACAAGTAAACACAAAGGGATATACAGTGAAATCCAGCTCAGTGAGCAGCCTGTACGGTGCATTAAAATGAAAAATTACTCATTAAAAATAAATATTAAAAGGTGCAGATTAAAAAGTCTTATGTAATTGTATAACAAAGGGGTGGGCAGATTCAGTCCTGGAGGGCCGCAGTGGCTGCAGGTTTTTGCTCCAACCCAGTTGCTTAATAAGAAGCACTTATTGCTCAAGTAACACTTGTGCTTCACTTTAGTTGTCTCGCTCATTAAGATTCTGAACCCTTATTGCTTGTTTTAGTCTTAAACAGCTGTTCTCTTGTTTTTTAATGGCTTTTTATTAGCAATAAGATTCAAATGACAAAAGAAAGCAGCTCTTCTCCATTTAGCTTGTTACCATTTACACCTGTGTGTTTTTATCATGCACTATTGGCTCTAATACTTGGAAGGAAAGTGAAGAGAAAAAAGTGAAAGATAGAGTATTACTCCATTTTAGCCTTCAAATCATTTAGATGATATCCTTACAAAGGGGAAGAACATCTAGGATATGAGAATGAACTGATATGGCAGAGATAAAGCACTAATAAGCCATCAAATTAAATTATTGGCACGGATTGTTTTCTAATTAAGCAACTGGGTTGGAGCAAAAACCTGCAGCCTCTGCGGCCCTCCAGGACTGAATTTGCCCACCCCTGGTATAACACATATACACATTAGACAGATAGATCTTAATTTGTCCTTGGCAGAAATTTGGCTTTTTATAGATTATGTTTGAATAAATAAATACATAAAAAGACAGATAAGTAAATAAATAAAGATGTTCAAACATAATGGTCTAAACACACACCAGAATGACTGTAAAGCAAGAGAATTAAAAATAAAGAAAACTTCTGCCTTCTGAGGCGTCATGCAGGTGTATTGGCATTGGTATAAAGCAGCCCCGGTTGCGTTTCTTGACACACGTCTGCTGAATAATTTGTTTCCTGAGAGTCCTCAGTGTTGGTGTGTCAGAGAGAGGATGTACAGCATTGTTTATAATGGCACTCAGTTTTGTTTTCATTCTCTCTTTTGCTATGAACTCCAGGGGGTCCAGAGTGCATCATATAACTGCCCTTTTAACGAGCTTGTTGATTATGTGAAAATGTGATGTTACTAGCCAAAAACACCACAGTGTAGAAAATTACACTGGCCATCACAATGTTATAGAAGATGTGAAGGTTGTCACTTCCCACATTAAAGGAACACAATCTTCTGCTCTGCTCTTTCTTAGATAGTTTCTTTGTGTTATGAGACCAGTCCAAAAAGTCATTGATGTGGCCACCCAAGTACCTGTAGGAGTTGACCACTTCTACATCCCCTCCCTAAATAGTAACCGGACTTAGAGACTCTTCGGTGAAGTGGGAGTTAGTAAGCAATGTCCACAGTTAATTCTACAGGATTAACCTCCTCATGGATCTAGTCAGGAAAATCAGGATTAGAAAATGAGTGCCTGAATGGATGGATGGATGAATATTTGATGTCATTATAATATGGATTGTGTGTATAAACTGAAAAGGCACTTGAATATGCTCTATAGTAATGAATTGTCCTATGTGCTTGTAAGAAGATGTGTTTACTCATTAATATTGCAATTCTGTTTAACAAAGTAGCAGCTTTATTACTGTATTTTAGATTAGATAAACTTTATTAATCTCAAGGAGAAATTCAGATGCATACAGCAGCAGAAACAGACTCACGAGACAATTAATACAGCCAATCAATCTATAAATAAATGTATATTTTGCAGATATTTCAGAACTTAGAGTATGTCAGAGGAATCACTGAATTACCTGATAGAAGTGGGCAGAAAAGACCACCCCCTACAGGCGCTTCTTACAACACTATGGTGGAATGAGCCTTTGGCTAAAAGTGTGCCAAGAGAGTGCCCCCTGGAGGGGATGGAGGAGATTTTTTATGATGGAATCCATTTTTGCAACAGGTTCCAGGGTTCGCCATGTGATGGAACAGGGTGAATTACAAAAAAGGGATCTGGAGTAAATATCTTCACAGTATATTAGGAGAAATGAACTGCTACTTGAGGATGCTGTGTTCTACCTTGATGCTAGGATGAGCTAGGCGTCGACGTTCATCTCCTGCTTCAATAATCCCTATGTGCTCATGTTCTCTTTTACCTCAGTTATCCCTAATATTTGGATTTCTCTTTCTCTTAGAGGCACCCATTTTGTTTTTATTCTGACACAACAATGAAACTGTTTTAACAGTTTATCACAGGTCCACCTATACACATGCTCACACTGACAACTTATTTTCCAATTTAGAATTTCCAGTTTACTTAAGACAGGCTTTTTTGACTGTGAGAAGAAAAACAAAGTAGCTGAAAACAAAAACCAATGCAGACACAAAAGAAATCTGCAAACTCCTCAAAATCATGGTTCAGATTAACAGCAGTACTAATGACTGTGTCACCATGCCACCCAGCCCACATCCAGTAACCTTCTAAAGTCTACAGTTAAGCTCTGTACCACCAGGGTAGTCGCCAGACTGGATTTTCTTCATAACCTTTATTAATATTACATACAGTCCGTTTTCTTATGAGGTAATTCTTTGTATTTCAGTCTGATTTGTTGTGTAACATTTATTGTGATTGTTGAAGCTGTGAAATGTCATAATTTAGTTGGGTAAATGAAAAGATATAAAATCAATCATTTTTACTTCAAGGCCATTTTGTGTCTGTTATTGTTTCTTCAATATTAACTGCTGTACAAAAGTAGTAGGCAGAAACAAAGCAAGGGTGTGTTAACAGGACATCCCAAAGAGAGAAACACATTACCGAAGGCAGCATTCAGAACTTATATAATCAGGTCAAGCACAAGTGGCAATTTGTATAAGAAAGCAAAAGAACGTTTGCATAAGAAACCTGGTCATCCTGGAATAATTTTTTTATATTGACTTACGTCTACTGTTATCATTAAAGCTATTTTAGTACAGAATGACAGAATAAGAAACAAAAGGGTGAGAGATATCTCTGAAAGTACAGGAAAGTAAGTTGAAGTGGTATGGACATAAGATGTGAAGAGACAATGAAGATGTGGGCAAAAGAGTGATGGGAATGGAAGTACAGGAAAAGAAAAAGCGAGGGAGGCTCAAGCAGAGGTGAATAGATAAAGTAAAAAGACTTGAAGGGAAAGGGTCTGACTGGTGAGGAGGTGCAGGACCGAGTTGTATGGAGAAGATTGATCATGCAATTTGACCCACATTGAAGTAGGAAAAGATGAAGAAGATATTGTTAAAACTATTTTGTGTTGTTTTGTTTTTTCATATGTATTGTCGCCATGCCAGTCATGTGTCAAGGATGTGACTTCACGCTTCATGTTCACATACTCTACTTCATCATGATGGCACTGCACAGCTTCTAGCATTCTAGCTTTGGATCACCTTACAGTTTCCCAAAATTTTGTTAGTATAGAGGAACACAAGAGGTGCTACCGAGGACCCTTTTGTTTTGTTTCTTTGACTTTTGTTTTGTGGTTTGGGTTTGGAATATTTTCACTCTCTCTATGTATTAACTTCCTTCTTGATCGCTGACTTTAAGTATGTCTACCTCATTCTGGTGTTTTCTCCAGCCATCTGGAGTTTTTTTTTTTTTGTTTTGTTTTTTTCTGTCCTCCCTAGCCATTGGACCTTACTTTTATTCTATGCTAATTAGTATTGCCAAATTTTATTTTTAGATTTTGTTTTATTTCTTGTTCCTGTAAAGCACTTTGAGCTACATCATTTGTATGACAATGTGCAATATAAATAAATATTGTTGTTGTTTAATCTTCCCATTATTTGTCTTCAAAAAAAAATCCCTATTTACTTATTTTCTTAGGACCCCAAGATCAAAAACACTTCTGTCAATGCAAAGTAGCTAAAAACTAACCCCCTTTAAAATATGTTTAAGCAGCTCCAAATATTATTGTATTATGTACGAGGGAAGTGTGACCGTGGTGAGGTCTGCGGTAGGAGTAACGGATGCATTCAAGGTGGAGATGGGATTACATCAGGGATTGGCTCTGAACCCTTTCTTATTTGCAATGGTGATAGACAGGTTGACAGACGAGATTGGCCAGGATTCACCGTGGACTATGATGTTTGCTGATGACATTGTGATCTGTAGCGATACTAGAGAGCAGGTTTAGGAGACCCTGGAGAGGTAGAGATATGCTGTAGAGAGGAGAGGAATGAAGGTCAGTAGGAACAAGACAGAATACATGTGTGTGAATGAGAGGGAGGTAAATGGAATGGTGAAGATGTAGGGAGTAGAGTTGGCGAAGGTGGATGAGTTTAAATACTTGGGATCAACAGTACAGAGTAATGGGGATTGTGGAAGAGAGGTGAAAAAGAGAGTGCAGGCAGGGAGGAATGGGTGGAGAAGAGTGTCAGGAGTGATTTGTGACAGACAGATATCAGGAAGAGTGAAAGGGAAGGTCTACAGGACGGTATTGAGACCAGCTATATTATATGGGCTGGCGATGGTGGCAAGGACCAGAAAGAAGGAGAAAGAGCTGGAGCTGGCAGAGTTAAAGATGCTAAGATTTGCACTGGGTGTGACAAGGATGGACAAGATTAGAAATGAGGACATTAGAGGGTCAGCTCAGGTTGGACGGTTGGGAGACAAAGTCAGAGAGGTGAGATTGCATTGGTTTAGACATGAGCAGAGGAGAGATGCTGGGTATATTGGGAGAAGGATGCCAAGGATAGAGCTGCCAGGGAAGAGGAAGGCCTAAGAGAAGGTTTATGGATGTGGTGAGAGAGGACATGCAGATGATGGGTGTAACAGAACAAGATGGAGAGGACAGGAAGATATGGAAGAAGATGATCCGCTGTGGCAACTTCTAGTGGGAGCAGCTGAAAGAAGAAGAATAGTAGTTTTAAAGTTGTATTATATGTAAGACTAAAGTAATATCTTTTGGTTAATAATTTGTTGTCGTACAGGTGGCACCCTTTTGCAAAATAGTTTCTGTTGCCTGTTGTAATGTTTTCATTTCCCAAAAGCTGCAACACTAATTTGGTATTGCACTTCTACTTTCCGACAAAATGAAACAACACAAAATAGGTTTATGTTAGAATTACAATTTATTTTTATACTTATTAACAACTTTGTCCTTCAGAATTTTAAAAACCTCAATCATGTCACCTCTTAATCTCCCTTTGCTTAAACTGAAAAGTCCCAACTCCTTCAAATCTCTCCTCATAGCTCATACCTCTCAGTCCTCAATCAGCCTGGTCACTTTTCACTGGACGTTCTCTAGTGGTCCTACGTCTTTTTTGTAATGTGGAGAACAAAACTGAACATAAAACTCCAGGTGAGGCTGAACTATTGTGTTATACAATTTATGCAACAACCATAATGTCCCTTGGTTTGTACTCCACACATTGTGATAAATGTGAAATGATTAACTTTGACACCAACACTTTAACTCTTTTAGGGCTATTTTTTTTTTGTTTCTTTTATCCAAGGGATGAATATTTTTCCAAAAACTCACTTTTTAAAAAAAAAGAACTCAAAGCTTTTTAGTTTAGCACATCAACTCAACAAAAAAATATTTATTTTTGGCAAATGTTACTGTCTTGCATGTTGTATGATCCTGCATACTTTATGGTTTTACATACTATGGTTTCACATACATACCACATATGTTACACAGCAAAGTCCTGCAAAGTATGATATCGCTTAAAGCAGCCAATTGCATGCATTGCCACATTGCACTGCTTACAATATGAGTTGCACTGGTGCCTCCTTTTCAATTATCTGTTGCTGCACACAACACAGTCAGGTTTGTATTTTTTGTCCTCATATGTTGCAGGAAAGTGGCGCTCAATCAGCCCGTCTGGCACTGCTCTTTGTGATGGGCTTTCCACCCACATGAAAACCGTATTGTCGCCACTTTTCATCATCTGCCTGTCTGGCTTCAACTGTAAAGGCATATGTCTCCTGTCCACCCTCACTGTGCCACAAGCTCTGTAGCTCCATGAACAATTCTGGGCATGTATAAAAATTGTCCGTGTACACAACATGACCCAAATGTTCATAGCCCTGAAGCAGCTCCAGCACAACCTGACTTGTCAAGGGACAGTTCTCTCTTTGAAAGAAGTACTTTCCCGTATATGTACATTACTTTCAGGCAGAAACCAGTGTTTGCTTCTGCCAGTACAAAATCCTTTATGCCATACTTTGTGAGCTTGTCTGGCATATACTGGTGGGAAAAAGGCGTCCCTTGTATTTTATCATAGATTCATGCACAGACAAATCACGGCCAGGCTGATAAAGCTGTTTATATGTTGGTTCCACAATGTCAAGCAGGGGCTGAACTTTATACATGGGGTTATAGCCTGGCTCACCCCTTGGGATTTGCTTCTGGTTATCACAGAAGTGAATAAAAATTTGCAGGAGCACATACCTGTCATGCAGCATAACCTGTCCAAAGCCACCAGGAGACAAAGCACGTTTGGACCAATACTCCCTGAAGTTATATCGCCAATCTAATCCCATCTCTATTTGTAATGCTGCAAAGCCCTTCATCTCGTCTTTTGTTGTGGGTCTCCACTTTGTAAAATGAGAATGCGGTGCAAGCGCAGCCCGCGATTCAAAAAATTGCTCTGCATACCTGTTTGTCTCATCTGACAGTAGCTAAAAAGCAGCCACTGGAAAGAACAGCCTGAAGTAGTCCAGCGGCTGGTAATCTGTCGTGTCCAACAGCAAGCCATGCCAGCTTGTTAAATCCGGTAGCCAGTTTGGCTCCCACGGATTAATGTCTGGGTATTCCTAACACGCGAACCTTGCCGTAGGTGCATCAGCTGCGCAAATGCACTCAGGTGGCAGCCGATCAGCTGGGGTGGAATCGGGTGGTGTCCAATCAGCTGATGCCAGTTCCTAACTCTCTTGTTCGATCTCCTGATCACTCTCAGATCAAAATCAGATTCTGAAAAATTAGAGTCTGACTCAGCAATAACATCGTCTGCTGAGTATTTTGTTTTCTGCACTGGCTTCGCTCCCTCGTGAGATGACAATGCCATCTTGCCTTTGTTTACATTTCATAACTCACGCACACGAAAGGATTAGATGCCGAGTCAATGAGTCCAACATTCCTCCAAGCAGAGAGGGAATGCCTTTAACGTAACAGTGAGTTTTGTTGTCATTAACAGCTGATTGTTGCCCTCTATCCCAGGATGTCGACTTTTGTCGACATGTGCCCTCATCCCCTCCTGTCGACAAAAGTCGACATCCACCCTAAAAGACCATCTGACTTTGGAAGTAACTATAATAATTTCCTTCAGTTTGTGTCTCGTTCCACTTGAGGAAATAAGCTGGACCTTCTCTATTCAAATGTTAAAGATGCCTTTAACTGTAAACTACTAGCACTTTTGGGCATATTTGACCACAATCTGATCCATCTTACTCACTGGTACAAACCTATTATTAGACGGCATCCTGTTACCATCAGAATAATGAGGCTAAAATGGCTCTGAATGACTGCTTCCAAATGACAGACTGGTAAATTATGTGCAAGTCTCAGGGACTGAGTCACTGCATCACAGATTATATTAACTTCTTTGTCGACACAGTGGTACCCAAAAAGACAGTGTCTCCTAAATGAGAAGAGAGCTTTCAAATCTGATGACAAAGAGGATCTAAATGACTCACAGTGAGTGCTAAAGATAAAGCTGAGTGAAGGAAAGGACTAAAATAGTCCACCTCTGACCATCAGTATGTGCTCTCCATAACTGAAGAGCAAGCAAGTAGACAAATGAGTAAGTTACACACAGGAAAGGCCAGAGGACCAGATGGAGTCAGTCCTCAAGCTTTGAAGGCCTGTGCTTATTTTATATATGTATAATTAATATTACTATATAAATGTATTTATTTACCTATGTATTTGTTTAAAGAGCTTCTGTAAAAAGTGAAATTTCCCCCTGGGGAAAGTTCTATCTATCTATCTATCTATCTATCTATCTATCTATCTATCTATCTATCTATCTATCTATCTATCTATCTATCTATCTAATATCCTACAAGCCTCCTTGATCACTGTCTATATGAAAGTGATAACTTCACTATGACTCCCAGGTCCTTCTCATAAAGTGTACTTTCAAGTTTCTTATGTATTCATATCTAAAATATCTAGTTCCTATGTGTTTACTTACATTATATTTCACCTGCCATATAGTAGCCCATGGCTGCATGCTATCCATGTCCCTCTGTATCAATATAGATGATTCTATGTTATCTGCCTTTCCTTCTAGTTTGGAATCATCTGCAGTCTTAAAACACCTTTGAAATTTGCTTCCTCATCATAATGACCAGGTAGTACAGCTCAACCTTGCTAATGTTTGGAGGACCTGCATAGAGTCAATCCACAAAAGGATGCAGGGTTAGAGAACATAACTGGACATATGCTCAAGGAATGTGCTGACCAATTAGCAAACAGTCACCAACACCTTTAATACCTCTCTAGACTGTAGTTCCATCATGTTTCAAAATTACCTCTATCATGACGTTATCAAAGAACTTTTGTGTGTGTCAACCACTGCCGCCCCATAGCACTCACTCTCATAATGATGAAGTGCTTTGAGAGACTGGCCAAGGCCCATTTAAAATCCAAACTCTCCCCCAGTTTGCTTACCATCCTAACTGCTCCAACAATCACGCCATAGCCACTTCAGTCCACCTAATCTTGGTACATCTAGAGAGTAAGACAGTTATGTGTTCATGCTATTCTTAGACTTCAGCTCCACATTCAGTTTTATTATCCTTAGGCTCTGCTGTGCCTGGAAACACCCCTCCGCAATTAGAATTATTGACGACCAGACCCCAGTCAGTCTGAGTTTGAAACAAGATGTGTAATACTATACTTCTGAACACTGGTGGCTCCCAAGGCTGTGTCCTGAGTCCACTACTCTTCACCCAAATCACCCTTGAGAACCACATGAATTATTTTGTGGATGACACAACAGTAATGGTGATGACAAGATGGATTATAGAACAGAGGTTACACAACGGTAAGAATAAAACAAAAGAAATCACTGTTGGTTTTGGGAAGAACCACACCACCCGTCTTCCCCTCTCTATCAATGGGTCTACTATAAAGTCAGTCAAGATCACAAAGTTCCTGGGAGTGGAGGTAAAAATCATCTCTCCTGGACTCAACATACCCCCTCCCTAGTCAAGATAAAATAGGCCGAAATCTAAAAAATAACCAGGGCCAGATAATATTTATCCTCAAATAAGGAAATTAGTGAATATGTACATATATAAACTCTACATGCAAAATTTTAGGAAATGACTGCACACTGGGGAAATTCTGAAGGACTGAAAAATGGCCAGTATTGTCTCATTATATAAAAAGTAGAATGGGCAGTTCCAAGTAACTATAGTAATAATAATAATAATAATACATATTATTTATATAGCACCTTTCCCATGCTCAAGGCCAGTAAGTGTAATGTGCATCACAGGTAAATTAATAGAAGAATTATTAAGGGGAAGACTGAGCAACAAGTGCCAAGTACAGGAACTTCAGTGAGCAGCCAGCATAGGTTCAAAAGAGGGAAGTCATATTTTACTAAGATCCTGGATGTAACAAAAGGATATGATCACAGTGATACATTTGATATTATTTATCTTGACTTAAGATGCCACATGAGAGACTGGGCATCAGACTAAAAGAAGTGGGAGTTCAAGGTGTGGTGTGTAGAGGGGTGCAGAATTGGCTCAGAAATGGGAGGGAAAGGGTGATGGTGTGAGGAACCTCATTGGCTGACATTAAGAGTGGTGTCCAGCAGAGATCAGTTCTAGGGCTGCTGCTATTTTTAATATATTTACATGTTTTGGATAGGAATATAAATAATAAAATGGCTAAATTCACAGATGATACCCATCTAGATGGATTGGCAGATAATCTAGAATCCATTGAATCATCACAGAAGAACTTTGACAGAATACAGGCTTGGATCTATTCGTATCTAATGAAATTTAGTGTAAAATGTGAATGTAAAATATATGTAGGAAGTGAAAATGGTAGATTTAAGTACACAATGGGAGGTCTGAAAAATGAAAATACACCTTATGAGAAGGATTTAGGAGTCATAATGGACTTGTCACTATCAACTTCCAGACAGTGTTCAGAAGCCATTAAGAAGGCTAACAGACTGTCAGGTTATATAGCACCTTGATGTGTGGAGTACAAGTCACAGGAGGTTCTGCTCAAGCTTTATAACACACTGGTGAGGCCTCATCTAGAGTCCTGTGTGCAGTTTGGGTCTCCAGGCTACAAAAAGACATTACAGTGCTAGATAAAGTCCAGAGTAGAGCAACTTGCTGATTACAGGGCTACAGGGGATGAGTTATGATGAAAGATTAAAAGAGCTGAGTTTAAGCAAAAGAACATTAAGAGGACACATGATTGAAGTGTTTAAAATTAAGATGGGAATTAGTTCAGTGGATTGAGACTGTTATTTTAAAATGAGAAGTGAGATTTTTCAATTTAAGGAAAAGAAGAAATATATGTATTCTTGAAATATAATCCCAGTCGTTTCTGAAATTGAAATTTCTTTCAATCAGAGGTAAAATGAGTCATTATACAGTTTTTTGTAATGGGTAGATCTTAACAGCACTTTACATTTAGGGGTAAGGAATGGTTTCACTTAAATATTTCACAGAATAGGACAACAAACTGAAAGTTTACTTTTTTAAATTCACACATTTTTTTAAAGTGAACAAGCTATGTTACATACCTCAGATAACAGAAAGACTCACATGCTAGATATAAAAAAAAATGCCTAAATGGATATTAAATTATATATTTTTCATATTCTGAAAATGTGACCATTGTTTTTCTTTATGTCCATTTACGTATTCCTGTAACTGATATTTGAAGCTTTATTTTTAACTTTAAGACCTTGATATGAAAATAATACCGAAGATGTTGTTGTGATATACTTTATACAGAAAAAAGGACTCCAACCGATTTCTTCCCACATACAGTAGCATGGTGTTAAATCATTTGATATCTTAAGTATTTGCTTGTTTTATGTGTTTCCTGAATGTATCGTTTATTGGCACCATTATGTCTTTTAAAAACACAAATAACAAAACTACCTAAAACAGTTTTTTCCAGTTTTGAAAGTTTGGAAAATTAAGACAATTCCTATATATGAAGGATATTGAGACATCAATTCACTGCATTTACTTCTAGTAGGACTGCAATGTGCTACTCTTATTCTTTATGCACCTTTCATTTCATTTAAAATGCCTGCTTGTACAAGGGATGCTGCTTCAGTCTTAGCCTTACAATCCTGGTTAAAGCTTCGCTATTGTAGTCTAACATATCCCTTTAGAGGTTCTAATTAGCTTTGTGTATTGCAACTCTTTTTGCTAGTCGTTTGAAAAATAATAAGTACTGTATTTTTTGGTTTGTGGTATTTGGTATACACTGATGTAATAATTATAACTGTTACTCTATTCTATTTCTCTTCTTGGTATCCTGCTATGGTCAATGGTGTCAACTGCATGCATCCAAACTTTACTGACCCATGGGAAAGAAAACATCTATGGTACAAGGCATGAAAAAATGGAAACATTCTCTCATCATATTAAATGGCTCAGGAGTGCCCAGGAGGAGGTGTCCTGCCATTTGTTTAGGGTCTCACTTTGTCTCTTATACCTTACTGTGTACCCGTTGTCACAGATGTTCGGGGACACTGCCCGGCTGGGACGCCTGTATAGTCCCCGACATGGACAATATTACTCCTCGGCCATGAGAGGGCAGCCACCCGGGCCTATTTGGGGGCCACAAGGAGGGACCTGGGACATTCGTGAGAGGATGTGGCCACCGCCAGGGGGCACCCGGACAGTGAGGGAATCCTGGATGGCAGCACTTCCGCCACTCCAGGAAGTGCTGCCGGAAATAATTCCAAGAAGACCCAGAGTGCTTC
>JANRMT010028174.1:29295252-29327853 GCA_026402145.1 Polypterus bichir lapradei
GTCCAGGTGCTTTCCTGACACTTCCGCCACACCAGGAAGTGACGTCAAGGGGAGCACCTGGGGCTCATCCGGGTCATGATAAAAGGGGCCGCCTCCTTTTAGTAGACGAGCCAGAGTTGGGAGGAAGGAGACGAAGCTTGTGAGGAGGAGGAGGAGGAGGAGGAGGAGGAGGAGGAGGAGGAGGAGGAGGAGGTCGAGAGAGAGAAGAAGAAGAAGAAGAAGAAAGGAAAGAGAGTTGGTGAGAGAAGGCATTGTGGTGCAGTGGAAAAATAAAATAAAGGAGTGTGCTTTGGACATCCTGGTGTCAGTCTGTCTGTGTTTGGGGGTACGTTTTCCAGGTTTATTTATCTCATTGACGCTGCTGAGTTGAGATTTTGTTTTCCTATTTTCTGCTGTCAATTGGCCAGAGTTCAGTGGTAATGTTAATGGACACAAATTGTTAGGCTCCATTTATGTTAACCTGTCTGCTTTCCCTTCTTGTGTGTTTAAACAAGTCTGTATCATTATGTCTATGCATTATGGAAATGCTATGTTTGTTAAAACCATTTTACCTGTGAACGCAGCACTCTGTGAAGAATGCTATACTAAAATAAACTGAATTTAATATAAATTTAATCATTTTTAATAAATGTGCACTAAAGCAGAGAAAACACTCCAGTAATATCATATGTGCTCTTATTTTAGATTTCAATTGTCTTTAATCTTTTAATTCTCATAAACTTGTCATTTATACCTAATCGTAGTGAACTTTTATGGAAGAAGATGATCTACAGTAGCAACCCCTAATGGGAGCAGCCGAAAGAAGAAGAATGGAAGTGAACTTTTCATTTTTTGCTAAATTGCAGAGCTGTTGGTCAAAGGTGAGTCTTGGGTTTTAGATTTAAGTATATTTCCTTGTTGTGTTAATTCCATGATACATTCCCTAAGCTCCATTATTTGCCACAGCTTAACATAAGCAGTTAATAGCCTCCCTGATGAACTTCAAAATTCTCAATGGGAGTGAAAAGGAAATAAATTACACTTGGAATACTGCAACACAAATTTTTTACTGGTAAGCATCATTTTACTCTAAAAGAACAATTTAAATGAAAAATATTAAAGTCAACAAATATTCCACCAGTCTAATATGTTATATATATATATATAAAAACACGTAATTATCAAACTGCAAATTATAAATCAGTATAGTGTAACAATTTAGTAATTTTTAAATATGTAAATGATGAAATGTTAAACCATATGTCTTCTGTAAGGCTTATCTGATTAAAAACAGTGAAGAATAAATAACTAATTGTATTGGTTTGGATTTTGAATTCATTTAAGATGTTATGTTATAATTTTTATAACATTCTTGTTCTTTTTAACAGCCTGAAGACTTTTCTCTTTTTGTTGTGAATTTTATTTTGACAAAGGTAAGTACACAGTCAAGTAAACATAAGAGAAATATGAAAATAAAGAAAACCTGTACACAGTAATTAGTGGAATGTGAGAGTACATAAGCCTCATAATGACTCTGCAATAAATTAAAGGGTGATTATTTGCCCATGTAAAAAATCATATATTACAATTAGAATTGTTGCATTTTCTTAGTTAAACGATGTGGCATTTTGCATGTCATTGATGTTATGTACAGTATTTAAATGCTTTGTTGCCTTTTTTGAATACTTGCACTCTATAGTAGGTTGCTCTTTAGCATTAACTCAAGCAGAATAATGCACAGGAAAACAATTACTGTTGAACTGTACCTCCAAAATATCGACCTGCCAAACTGCATATCTTGGTAGTGGCTGAGATGGCACTCCATCTCTTGTTACAGTAAGATGTTTTAGTTGATTACATTGAGTAGAGCAGTTTGTGCCAAGAAGCCTTTTAGCTTAGATCCATAGAATCTGAATATATTTCATCTACTCACTTGTCGTAAATCAGTGTTAACAGTAAATGTTTTCTTTGTGTTGTCCCTAGTGTTCCCTGTGCGGGGTCTACATGGTCTCCCCTTCCTCCAGGGCCTCCTCCAGGGGCTCCTATTTCCTCCCACTGTCCAAAGACATACTACACTCTTAAAAGTAAAGGTGCCAGAGTGGTTCTTCAAAGCGATATCATAGGGGTTCCAAAAAGACCAGAAAGAACCTTTATTTACTTAGCTCAGTAACATGCTCTATACAGTAAATAACCATGAATAGACTACTGCTGCATACTGTATGTAGAGTAACAGAGGCTAAGTCCAAGTTTTATTTCTTAAAGATTTTTTTTACATATTAGGAAGTTTATCAATGCACAAAGAATAAACTTCATATGCAAAGAACCTGTCACAGAATGTAACGGTGCTTTGTTAAGCAATAGTTCAACAAGGAACCACACAACCCAATAAAGCACCGTATAGTGCCATTAGAGAACCATTATTTTTAAGAATGTAATTAAGTGAATTGGTGTTGCTAACCTACCCTTTGTGGGTGTGTGTGCGTGTGTGTGTGTGTGTGGGTGTGGGTGTGTGTGTGTGTGTGTGTGTGTGTGATCACCCTGTAATGGAGTGGCATCCTGTCAAGTTATTGTTCCTGCCTTGAATTTTGTGATTGCTTAGATCGATTGCAACTGCCCCATGACTCTGCCCTGGAAAACCAGGTTAGGGAAAATGAATGAATGAATGAATGCTCATATTGTTGATAAAAATATAATTAATTTACATTTATGTTTATTCTAAGAAGCTGATAGTTTAATTTAAACAGTCTAGCTCAACAGATTTAATAAAGTATCCCTTATACATAATGCTGGTTATTTCATAAGAACACATTTTGTCCTGATGTGACATGTTTACATAGTAAAACCACAGCAAGTTTTGTCTTTTTTATTTATTTGTTTCTTCCCGTTAATTTCTATAAAGATTCTGTAAGCATTATCACTACTGACTCCATTATTGTGTATCACAAGGGTATGTAATGTTTTTGGACAATATATTCCTTAAATGGATTGGCAGTTCTTTGTATTCTTTTGCATTTTTTAATATTATTCAGTGTTGCCTGCGCTGTACAATGCACATCATAAGAACATTACAAGAAGCAACAATTCACTACTCTTGAAAGGGTAGTCATTTTGTAGATGTTAAAAGAGAAAACCTGACAGAGATTTTCTCTTTAACTCCAAAGAAATATAAACATTTGTTAAACATGTACATTGTTGTTTTATTCCCACTTAGATTTCCTGCTGTAGTGATCATGTCTGAATTTAATCAGTCCATCACCACAGTGGTACATTTGATCCTGACTGGGTTTCTTGGGTTCAGAAATGAAGAAAGCAGAAAAGGTTTGTTTGGAGTGGTGCTGACAACTTACCTCTTCATACTCCTTGGGAATTTCATTTTGATCTTCATCTTTACATCTGACAGGTCATTGCACACCCCTATGTACGTGTTAATTTGTGGACTGGCTCTTTTAGACATTGGCATCACAACAACCATTATGCCCACCATGCTGGCCATGTTTACCTTTGAGCAGATCTCAGTACCTTTCGTGCCTTGTGTAATTCAGATGATTTTCCATATGGGCCTGTTCTCAACAGAGTGCTTCCACCTCGCATTAATGGCTTACGACCGGTACTTAGCTATCTGTAAACCACTTTACTATCCCAATTTAATGTACAACAAACATGTGTTAAAATTGATGGCTTGTTGCTGGGTGGCAGGTTTTTTCTTTGCTGCCTCTTCTGTGACCCTTGTTCTTAGGTTTCCGCTCTGTAGGCCTATTAATATTGGTAACTGCTTTTGTGATGTTGTTTCTTTGCTGTTCTTGGCCTGTGGAGATATTATCGTTACTAGTTATATTGTATTACTTATTGGTTTAAGTGTTACCTTCATTCCATTGCTGTACATCTTGTTTTCTTACGTACGCATAATATGGTCAGTGGTAAGAATTCCAAGTAGTAAAGGTCAAATGAAGGCCTTCTATACTTGTGGCACACATATGCTGGTCATTTCTGTTTTATTTGTCATTGCCATTGGTGTCTTTATCTCTGATAAAATTAATGGTGCATCAATGGATATCCGAATAATGGGTTTGATCATCCAGAATGTTTCCCCCCCTTTAATGAATCCAGTAATTTACTGTCTAAGAACCAAAGAAATTCAAAACAGTTTTGTGAAAATGCTGAAAAAATTCAGAATTCTGCCTTTCAGTGTACAGGAGTACAAAATGTGAAAATAACCTTAACAGACTTCACTGTGTATATTAATTTCTAAACCGCAGTTTTAGTTTATAATTCCTTCAAATTACTGATTAAAGTAATTCAAATATCTGAGTTTATTTTATTAGTTTATTATTTAGTTTAGTCTATTAATTATAATATTCGATTTCCTTCAGCGTCCTTATTGCGTTGCTTTAGCCAGCACAATGGGATCTTCCTTGTTCTTTTTATACTACTGAGTGGAGTTTGGGGTTTCTTCCTGGGCCAGTCGATTTATTTTTTATTTCTTTGCAATTTTTTTTTATGAAATTGGTCATATTCAAGGTGGTATGGTTGTAAGCTGGAGATTACAGCACTCAGTATTCCCAGGTGGTCTCCCATCCAAGTACTAATCATGCCCAACCCTGCTTAGCTTTCGTGATCGGACGCCACAGCAGATGCAAAAACCAGTGTGTTTCTTTGTGCCAGTCCCAAGCCCAGACAAATCGGAAGGGCTACGTCAGACAGGGCATCTGGTTTAAAATTTTGCCAGTTCAACCTGTGGACAACAATACAGATTTTCATACCGGATCAGTCTAAGCTCAAGTTAACAACGGCCACCACCAGTAATGTTAGCCAATAGGGTGCTGGCGGAAATTGGGCTACTGTTGACCAAGAAGGAGAAGAAGAGGGGGAAGGTGTGTCTGGAGGCAGGGGGAGAAGAGGAAGGTAAGCAAAATGGAAAGGCTGTTGGTCCAGATGACATACCTGTTGAAGCATGAAGGTGTTTAGGAGAGATGGCAGTGGAGTTTTAACCAGATTGTTTAATGCAATCTGGGAAAGTGAGAGGATGCCTGAGGAGTGGAGAAGAAGTGTATTGGTGCCAGTTAAGAACAAGGGAGGTGTGCAGAACTGTAGTAATTATAGGGGGATAAAACTGATGAACAACAGCATGAAGAACAGTAGTGGAAGTTAAGTTAAGTGAGCAGCAGTATGGTTTCATGCCAGGAAAGAGCGCCACAGATGTGATGTTTGCGCTGAGGCTGTTGATGGAGAAGTATAGAGAAGGCCAGAAGGAGTTGCATTGCGTCTTTGTGGTCCTGGGGAAAGCATATGACAGGGTGCCTCGAGAAGAGTTGTGGTATTGTATGAGTAAGTCAGGAATGGCAGAGAAGTATGTAAGAGTGGTACAGGATATTTACGGGGGAAGTGTGACTGTGGTGAAGTCTACAGTAGGAGTGACAGGTGCATTCAAGGTAGAGGTGGGATTACATCAGGGATTGGCTCTGAGCCCTTTCTTATTTGCAATAGTGATGGACAGATTGATTGATGAGATTAGACAGGAATCCCCATGGATTATGATGTTTGTGATGACATTGTGATCTGTAGCGAGAGTAGGGAGCACGTTGAGGAGACCCTGGAGTGGTGGAGATATGCTGTAGAGAGAAGAAGAATGAAGGTCAGTAGGAACAAAACAGAATACATGTGTTTAAATGAGAGGGAGGTCAGAAGAATGGTGAGAATTTTTTTAAGTACAGTTTTTCATTCAGCATTTTACTGTATCTTTCTTATTTTTGATAATTTTTGGTGCTGTCTAGCAAATTAGATGTGTTTATTTATGTATATGGTTTAATTCTTGTAACAAAGATTCCTGTATATCCTTTATACATTTCTGTACTGTTTGTTATAATGTTTGTGGTAGAAATCCATCCATCCATCCATTATCCAACCCACTATATCCTAACTACAGGATCACGGGGGGTCTGCTGGAGCCAATCCCAGCCAACACAGAGCGCAAGACAGGAAACAAACCCCAGGCAGGGCACCAGCCCACCACAGGGCTGTGGTAGAAATGAAATATATTAATTAAAGAAAGAAACTCATCCTCTACTAGGACATGTCTCATAAACCTCTTTGAGTCAATAATCCGGAAGGAGAAAAGCTGTTCATTGCTTCATTTACTCTTCTGTAAATATTGAACAGGAAGCATCCATCACAGCAGTCTGTTACAGAATAATCACAAAATAAAGGTAGAAGTTCATACTTATTGATTACTAACTTCACATAACAATGCTGATTGGTTAAAAGACTAAAATAAAAGTCTTTCTCCATTATATCCTTGTTCTTCAATATCTCCTGAATTAACATCTTATTCTGTTATGAAAACTGTATACATGCCAACTAGCATGTCTTACTATGTGCATGAAAGAACGTTGCCTGAACCAGTTTCTTGAACCATGGAGCATTCTGCTTGTTTACTTGATCATTTCTGCAGTCTCTTTAGGAAATTTCTAAAACAAATGCTTATACTGTATATTTCACTGTGCGCTGCAAACCAAAATACTTAACTACTGTTATCTATAAATTATTCTCTCACGTGTTTTAAGATGCATAATATTTTTCTTATTATATCCTATCATATACTTTATAGTAATCTACTGTTTTCTTTTTTTTGTTTGTTCATCTTTGTAATCACTTACTGCATTTCCATTGTTTGTAAATGTATTTAGAAGTTTATACACTTTTTATTGTAAATGAAGAAATATTAACTTAGAGAACTATATTATCTTATTTGTTTCATGTCACTTTTTTATTGTAAAAGTATTCTGTTTATTTGAATTTTCTTTTCAAATATATTGTTTCTGATAATATTTTGTATATATTCAAGTGAAATCCTTTTTGATTATTTAATCTTTCAGATAAATTTTATGTGTTTTTGAATTATAAAGTGTATCCATTGTGTTCTATATTTTTGAAGTAATTTGTATTTGTCTAATTCCAGAAACATTCTTATTCATGGTTTTACTCTACTCTGGTTCCATTGTGTTTTTTTCTAATAAAATGTTGTTTCTGATAATATTCATTACCTATTTTAATGTGTTTTTCTTATATTCATGCCTAAATTTCTTCAATGTTATTAATTTTTTTGTTTTATAATTTTTTCTTCTTTAACTATACTTATTTTAACATCTTTTTTTTCTAACATTTGCTATATTTGACTTCAAAAACTATAATATCACCTTTATACATATAATTTCTTTGATCCACTGTTCACTTTTTCAGCATTGGTGTACTGTCTCTTTAAGAGATTATGAAAGTTCAAATTTAGCATCTTGGGTTACTTTTCCCAGTGATAACTGCTTTATCATGAGTAATTCTTTTATTTGTTTCTGCTATTATGTCTGTTTTGACTGATATTTTTGGTCATCATTAGATTTTCATATCTCTCTAGGACAGTGTTTTTCAACCAGTGGTGCGCCATGAGAGCTACCCAGGTGTGCTAAGGAAATAAGAGTGTAGCACAACAGATCTGAACCTGAAAGGGACAAGCTCCTCGGATGCTCAAGAACTGTCTGAAGAAGACAGGACTACCTAGAGAAGCTGGCATTAAAGCAATTCGGCAATTGCTATGCTGCTGACTCAGCACTTAGAGCACTTTGGACACGTCTCCTGGCTGCTTTAGTGCATGAACTATAATGTATTTTTGGTTAGTAGAACTGTGGTGTGCCTTGGGATGTTTTTGGTTATAGAAAGTGGCCACCACAGAAAAGAGGTTGGGAAACCCTGCTGTAGAATAATATAAACATCTGCTTTTTATACACACTTCATCCTTTACCGAACTAGAGAAAGACAACACCAAAATGGAGTCTCTGCACCTTCTTGAAGATCACTGGCACAATGTCTGTCCTTCATAGCCCAAGTTTAAAATGAGGGAACCAGGATGTTATAGCAAAACATCAGATGTGTCTATTTACTATGCTCACTTTATTTTCTGTTCTTGAAAAACCACAAACCCCTCATTCTTTCCACTTCACTCTTATAATAAAGCTATTCTAATCAGTGGGCATGAGACAATAGACTTCACCACGATAATATACATATTGCCTTGTCAAAAGCCTGAAAGACGTACTGTACATTTAATGTTATTCATTATGAAATACTGAATAGATAGACAGATAGTTTTGATGGCACTATATAATAGATAGATAGATTTGAAGGCACTATATGATAGATAGATAGTGTGGCAGGCGGCCAGGTCCCATGCCTGGCCAGGACGCCCCTTCAACGTATGTTCCGGGGGAGCAACCATGGGCTACTCAGTACCTCCCCCAGGACGCTTGGTGGCAGCCTCCGTGGCTGATGAGGGTGCCGCAGTTTCCCACAGGGCTCCAGGGGAGATGGAGTTCTCCACAGCCCTGTTGGAATCTGGGGTGGCCACCGGGGGGTGCTGCATGGGTCCCTGAGCCTGGCTGGATGAATCTTCAGCCACGCCTGGAGGTGCAACCAGAAACAGGTGATCAAGCACCTGGAGCACTTCCAGGTGGGCTATAAGAGGGGCCAGCAACCACCATTCAGCGGCCAGAGTCAGGAGGAGGCGGAGGACAAAGCTTTTGGATTAAGTGGTGGTGGAAGAGAGAGATGAGTGTTTTGGTGTTTCCTTTGTGTTTTTGGACTGTGTTGTGGCTGGGGGGATTACAGGGAAGACGTGCCCTCCAGCTGAAGAAAATAAATGGTTTATTTATTTTACACGTGCCTCCTGTGTCCAATCTGTGTCAGGTCGGGCGCTATATATAGTCTTACAATAGATAGAACTATATTTGTCCCCAAAGGTAAATCTGGCTATTTACAGAGGCTCTTTAAATAAATAAATAAACACACACCAGAATGACTAAAAAGGAAGACAAATTTTCCTGACACACTTCTGCTGAATAATTTGTTGGCTTTTTTTTTTCTGGTTTTCACCACCCAATCAAAGCACCGTGATGTCCCTACATTGATGGATTGAAGGCCAGAGATCCACATTACCATCATCATCAAACTCTTCCACGTGAACCCTGAAAACCATGAGGACTGATTGAGATCATTTATGTTAGGTAAAATGCCTAGAGGGGGCTGGGTGGTCTCTTGGCCTTGGAACCCCTGCAGATTTTTTTTTTTTTTTTTCTCAAGTCGTCTGGGGTTTTTTTTTTTTTTTTTTTTCTGTCTGCCCAGCCATTGGACCTTACTTTGAGCATTGTTTGTAGGAAAATGTTCTATATAATTAAATGTTGTTGTTTGGCTGAAAGTCCTCAGTGTTGGTGTGTCACAGAGAGGATGTGCAGCATTGTTCATAATGGAATCTCAGGTTTGTTTTCATTCTCTCCTCCGCTTTGACCTTCAGTGGGTCCAGAGCGTTTCCTATAACTGAGCTTGTCCTTTTAGCTAGCGTGTTGATTCAGTGGGCCTCTCTTGAAGTGATGTTACCAGCTCAGCACACCACAGCCTATACAATCACACTGGCCATCACAGACTTGTAGAAGATGTGAAGGGTGTCACTTCCAACATTAAAGGAACGCAGCTTCCTAAAGAAAAAGAGCCTTTTACATACAAGCTTTACGTACGTTTTTGTAAACCTTTCAAGTTTTTATGAAAAAAAATCTTGAATATTAAAATATTTGCACTGCAGTGTCATGTAAATTAGCACATGCAAGTGAGAATTCCACTAGACTCTGTACATGTGACAATAATGACGCATAATATAAAAACTGCAATGGGTGCAGGTGGTCTACAACAAGAGGACTCATATAGTCCAGGACCAAATTACTTCATGATGTGAGATGTAAGTGCTACTGGTCTGTATTCATTAGCTGAAGAAGCAGCTGCCTTCTTTGGAAGAGGAACAATTCAGGATATTTTCCACAGCAGTGGCACTTTGTGGTGCCTTAGTGACAGAATGATTCAGTGACAGAAGGCATTACAAAGTTGGTCAGCACATGCCTTAAGATCTTTAAGATCTTGAGGACTGACTCCATCTGGTCCTGCAGCTTTTCCTGTGTGTATCTTCCGCAGTTGTTTCCTCACTTGGTCTTTAGTTATGGACAACTATAATTATATTATTATAATTAGTTACATGACAAGAAGAAGGATTTAAAATCAAGTCTAAAATTAAACTAAAATGGCAATAACTGTTAAGTGGAAGACGTTTGGGACCTTACTAGAGTTGGCTGTCAGCCAAACTGAGCAAGAAGGGCCTTGATCAGAGAGGTGACCAAGAACTCAGTTGTCACTCTAACTTTGCCTCTGAAGTCCACTGCTGAGATGGGCGAACCTCTCAGAAGGGTGACCATCTCAGCAGCACTCCATCAATCAGGTGTTTATGGTGTTGCAGCTAGACTGACGCCACTCCTGAGTACAACTCCAAACTTCATTTGAAGGCATCTGACAGCATGAGGAAAAAGAGTCTCTAGTCTGATACGACCAATATTTGAACCCTTTGAGAAGATTTCCAAGCACTCCGTCTGGCAAATACCTGGCAGTGCTTATCAACTGCCTGATATCATCCCAACAGTGAAGCATGGTGGTGGCAGCATCATGCTATGGGTTTGTTTCTCTGAGGCAGGGACAAGGAGGCTGGTCAGAATTAAGGAAAAGGATGAATGCAGCCAAATACAGAGAGATCCTTGGAGAAAACTACATGCCGCCTCAAACTGGGGTGATGGTTCACCTTTCAATATGACAGTGACCTGAAGTATGCAGCACCACCAAAACAATGTTAGAGTGGCTTCAGGTCAAGTCTCTTGACTGATCTTGAGTGACGCAGCCACAGCCGAGACTCAAACCCTATAGAACATCTGTGGATAGACCTGAAGATGGCAGCTTACAGATGATTCCTGTCCAATCTAATGGAGGTTGAGAGGATTTGGAAAACAAAATGAGATAAACCACCCAAATCCAGGTGTGCAAAGCCTGTAGTGACTTCCAAGAAGTAAGTCTTGCTGCTAAATTGGCTCCTACAAAGTACTGAATTAAGGGTCTGAATAATTACACGAATGAGAGATCTCAGTTTTTGATCTTTAATAAACTGGCAAACCTTTCTGAAAACAGGTTTTCACTTTGCCATTATGGGTTACTGAGTGTAGATTGATGGGCAAAGATGACAAATGTACCCATTTATAATTAAATCTACAACACAATAAAGTGTGCAGAAAGTGAAGGGGTCTGAAGGCTTTCTGAATCCACTGTAGACCTGCCAGGGTGATGATAAATTAAATCGAAAGTTTATTTACCTTTTTAATGAGATGATTATTTCTTCACTAAATGGTCTCTAGCAGGTAAACCTTTTTCCTCAGGTGCCTTGTTGATAACTCTAATCGTCTCCTCAGAGGACACAATGGAAGTATAATATGACATCTGTCCTCACAAAGCAGCCATTCTGATCTGGACCAGTGTCTGGTGAGCAAGTAAGCCATTTCTGTTTCTACTTTTAAGGGAAAACATGAGGGCCATCAAATTCTTTTTAACTACATTTTTAATCTGAAAATGCTTGAGTTGAATTTTACTTTTAAATACAACAAAGGATTGCAGAAATATTAAGGAGTTGAAATCTTTTATACATTACTGTTAATAATATTTTAAACAAAAGGTCACTGGACTTGCTTGTATTTTTTCTGTTTTCTTCACTTCTTTATTATACATAAGAGCACGCAACTGTCAGTGCAGTTCTGTTGGCTTCCAATACCTTGTCTTATCAGTTCATCTAACTTTTAGACACAAATTTCAGGTCAATAGTTCAAATGGTTTGCAAGCGACAGGTGATTTTAAATCCTGGAAAGACAAACGGACAGCCACAGTAGCGTATTATATAAAAAGATGTACAGGTATGTCAAAAAAATATACAAAACGCAATACAAAATAATTTTTCATAGAAGAAATTCTGAATTGAAGGCGGACTGTGCATTCAAAAAAAGATGGAAACAAGTTTTTCTTAAAATAAACTCATTGTCACCAGAACAGTTGGCAGAATTTTGACAAAACTGGTTTATTAACAACATAAAAGCTTGGTCACCAACATCATTAAGATAGGAAATTAATACATTTTATTCAAATGAGGGGTTGCAAAAATGAATACACTGTACAACAAATTCCACCAAATGTACATTTTTGTACAGCCTGCATGATTTTTAAGAACATCTGCAACTCTTCTAGACATGGAGTGAACAAGCTGGCCATGACTATCTTTTTCCATTCTTGGAGAATGAGCTCTTTCAGAGCCTGGAATTCCACCTACACTTACAAGTCTACAGGAGAACATTGTCACCACCATGTTTTACTGTGGATACCATGCATTTTTCATTATACTTACAATGGCATAAAGTTTGGATGCCTCCAGTTCCAAAACGATTTACTGTTCTCTTATCATTCCAAGTACATTAAAGGATTCCAGTAGTCTTCACATTATTCAACATAGACCCTAGCAAATGCTAAACTGACTACATGGGCTTTAGCAATGGCTTCCTTCATGGACGACACCATTGCATGCCATTCCTCCATAACGTACTTCATATTGTGTTACGGGAAACTGCCCCTCCGGTTTGGCGTTCTACCAATTTAGCTAACTGTGATGAACTTGCACAGCGATTTTCTCCAACACTTCTTAACACGAAACATTCATGTTGAGATGTTAGCTTCCATAAATCTTAGACATCAAGTCCATCGTTTTTGAATTTCTGAAACATTTTTGCTAATATATTCCGACTGATTAGCAGTGCTTTATTAATTTTATTGTAGCCTTGACCTTTTTTGTGTAAAGAAACAACTTTATTTATCAAGTCTTGTGAAATTTCTCTTCCATGTTGGTGTCATTATTGTCAGCAATGAATGAGAGGGGGTTTTACTTGTTAAATATCATCATCTGGTGGTCACCTGTGTGATGAGTGTTTAGATTCTTTTTTTTTTTTTTTGCTCTTTATTTCGCCTTATACAATTTGTTGTATTAGGAATTTGTTAGTTTTTGCATACCCCTTGGGGTCAAAGTGCAGGGTCAGCCATGGTACAGCGCCCCTGGAGCAATTGCAGGTTAAGGGCCTTGATAAAGGGCCAGGCAGAGTAGGATCTCTTTTGGCAGTGACGGGTGACCTTCGGGATACCAGCGCAGATCCTTAGCCTCAGAGCCATCACTCCGTGGTGTCATTATTGTCAGCGCTGAATGAGAGGGGGTTTTACTTGTTAAATATCACCATCTGGTGGTCACCTGTGTGATGAGTGTTTAGATTCATCTTTTTTTTTTTTTTTTTAACATTTTATTGCATTTATTAAAATCAAACAACATTCCATACAAGCTAGTCAAATTTTACAAAACAAGGTTCAAATCAATGATTCATCTGTTGTTGAGTTCCTGCTAATTAGCATTTTAAGTTTTATTTCTAAGAACTTCATTGGGATGTACTCATTTTTTGCACCATGGTCTTAAATCATTTTGTTATATTTTGTACTGATAAATGTCATTTGCAACCAAAAAAAAAACCAGATTTGCTGGACTGTTTTATAGAATACAATCCTACAAGTTGACATGATGCGCTCTTAAAAATAAACTGCCAGAGCGGTTCTTCAGAGCGATGTCATAGGGATCTCATTTTTGGTTTTTAAAGACTCGTCCACACAAAGGTTCCAGAAAGAAGCTTTATGTAGTTAGACCCATAACTGGCACTATATAGTAAATAACCATGAATAGATGGTAACAAATTTGTGAAATACCAATGGGTTATGATTTCAAAAGAACTCTTGCTACATAAAATAACATAGGCTAAGTCCAGGTTTTTTTAATCTGCTAGGTAGCCTACCATACATTTAAGATTTTCTTTTTCTTCTAGATATTAGGAAGGTTTTCAAAGTACAACGAACCAACATCATGTGCAAAGAGCCCATTCCAGAATGAAACGCTGCTTTATCAAGCCATTGATCTACAAGGAACCACAGAACATAGAACCATATAGTGCCTTTAGATAAATGGTATTTTTAAGAGTGTAGTTAGGTGAATTGGTGTTGCTAATTTAACCCTTGTGTGTGTGTGTGTGTGTGTGCTCACCCTGCAATGGTGTGGCATCCTGTCCAGTTGTTGTTCCTCCCTTGATTTCTGTGATGGCTACATAATAACTGGGTTAGAAAAATGAATGAATGAATGGTCAAGGTGCTTATAAAATAATTTTAATTAATTTAGAAGTACCATATAGTTTGTTCATTTTCACAATTATAAACTGTGGCGTCCATGGGCCACTAGTGCTTCCAAAACACTCAACACACACAGGCTCAGACACAAGTCTTAATAAACAAGAGGGTTTATGCAGTTGAAATTCTGCTTCAGAATCGTTTCCCACACCATAAACACAGTTACAATAAGTAGCACACAGCAATGCCCTTGTTTCTCTTTAAGTCTGTCATCTTCTCTATCTCTTTCAGTCTCCTCCGCTCCTCCTGCAAGCTTCATCCTCCTCCTCCTGACCCTAGATCCCGGAGTTGTGACAGGCAGCTCCCTTTATGTTACACCCAGAAGCACTTGCGCTGTCCTGAAGCTGTGGTTCTGAAGCACTGCCGGGTGAGGAGGGAGCCCAACCAAGAAAGGCTCACCAGACCCTGCAACATCCCCTGGCGGCCCCCATGAAACCCAACAGGGCTGAGTCGAAGGACTCCAGTTCTCATGATGCCCTGTGGGTATCCATAGCACTTCTGCAATCCAAGGGGGCTGTCATCTAGCAGTCCGGTGAAAAAAATTCCCTTTGTGCTATCTCCCCGGCCGTCCATCACAAAACAAAGAATAGGAGGAAGCTGATAGTTCATTTTAAAGAAGCTAGGCCAACAGATTTAAAAATTATTCCTTATACATACTGCTGGTTATTTCATAATGATACATTTTGTCCTGACTTGACATGTTTACACTACGGGCAGCAAAACCACAGCATGTTTTGTTTTTTTATGTATTTATTTTTTTCATGCTCAAGCATTCATTGTTATAAAGATTCCATCTGCATATCACTACTGACTCCATTATCATATACTGTAACACAAAAGTACGCAATGTTTTCAGAAAATAATTCCTTAAATGGATTGGCAAATTCTTTGTATTCTTTTGCATTTATTTAATATTATTCAAAGCCTGTTGTCTGTGCTCTATATTGCACATTTTAAAGAACATTACAAGAAGCAACACTGCCCATTTTATTACAAGGGTAGTCATTTTGGCTTTTGCTGCAAAGATTAAAAAGAGAAAGTCTGACCATGATTTTGTCATTGATTCCAAAGAAATATAAATATTTGTAAAAAATGTACATTTATTGTTGTTTTATTCCCCTTTAGATTTCTCGTCGTATTTACAGATGTCTGAATTTAATCAGTCCGTCACCACAGTGGTGCATTTGATCCTGACTGGGTTTTTTGGGCTCAGAAGTGAAGAAAGCAGAAGAGGTTTGTTTGGAGTGGTGCTGACAACTTACCTCTTCATACTCCTTGGGAATTGTATTTTGATCTTCATCTTTACATCTGACAGGTCGTTGCACACCCCTATGTACGTGCTAATTTGTGGACTGGCTGCTTTAGACATTGGCATCACAACCACCATTGTACCCACCATGCTGTCCATGTTTACCTTTGAGCAGATCTCAGTACCTTTCGTGCCTTGTGTAATTCAGATGATTTTCCACATGGGCCTGTTCACAACAGAGTGCTTCCACCTTGCGTTGATGGCTTACGACCGCTACTTAGCTATCTGTAAACCACTTTACTATCCCAATTTAATGTACAACATACATGCATTAAAACTGATGGCTTGTTGCTGGGTGGCAGGCTTTTTCTTTGCCACCTCTTGTGTGACCCTTGTTCTCAGGCTTCCATTTTGTAGACCTATTAATATCGGTAACTGCTTTTGTGATGTTGTTTCTTTGCTGTTCTTGGCCTGTGGGGATATTGTCATTACTGGATATATTTTATTATTTGTTGGTTTGAGTGTTACCTTCATTCCACTGTTGTACATCTTGTTTTCTTACGTACGTATAACATATTCAGTGTTAAGAATTCCGAGTAATAAAGGTCGAATGAAGGCCTTCTATACTTGTGGCACGCATATGCTGGTCATTTCTGTTTTATTTGTCATTGCCATTGGTGTCTTTATCTCTGATAAAATTCCAGGTGCATCAATGGATATCCGAATAATGGGTTTGATCATCCAGAATGTGTTCGCCCCTTTAATGAATCCAGTAATTTACTGTCTGAGAACCAAAGAAATCCAAAACAGTTTTGTGAAAATGCTGAAGAAATTCAGAATTCTGCCTTTCAGTGTACATGAGTACTAAATGAGAAAATAACCTTAACAGACTTCATTGTATATATTCATTTCTAAACTGCAGATATACTGCTTATTGGTGAAGTTTAGAATTCCTTGAAACTACTGATTAAACTAATGCGAATATGTGAGTGTATTTCAATTGGATCAAAGGAGGGTTAAGTTAGTTTAGCCTTGAAGTTGACAGCCTTTTCTATGCCCTGTCCTTCCCACTCGTTTGTCATACAAGTGAATACACTCTCCACCTTAATTTTAATTTTGTCTGTTTTTCACCTCTTCCATCTCTCCCTTTATTTAATTTCTTTATAATATTCAGTTGTTGTTTTTGATCTCTATTTGTATCTTTTTAGTCTATGTATCTTTGCTTCTATTAATTGTAATTTTCAACTTGCTTCAGCATCCTTACTGTGTTGCTTCAGCAAGCACAATGGCATCTTCCTTGTTCTTTTTATACTACTGAGTGGCGGTTGGGGTTTCTTCCTCGACTAATCTAATTTTTTTATTTCTTTGTAAATTTTTTTATCTTTTACTTTATTGAACTCAATTTCATGATACATTTTTCTAAGTACAGTTTTCCACACCGACTCATTCTGTATCTTTCATATTTTTGTAACTTTTGACATTCTTTACTAATTTACATTTGTTTGTTTATTTATATGGCTCAGTTCAGTAACAAACCTTTCTATATGTCCTTTATAAATTTCTGTACTGTTTATTATAATGTTTTAAATGTGTAATATTTTGTTCTTATTATATCTTGTCATATAATTTTTTATTATTTTAATCCATTGTTTTATTTTTTTTTTGATCTGTTTGTTAATTTTGTAATCACTTACTGCATTTCAGTAGTTTGTAAATTTATTTAGAAGGTTATACATTTTTGATTGTAAATGAATAAATGTTAATTATGTTAATCTTTATTATTTATTTATTAAGTGTTTCTTGTGTTTATTTTAATTTTCTTTTGAAAAATATTTTTACTGTTAATGCTTTGTACATATCTAAATGTAATCCTTGTAGATTCTTTAATCTTTTGAAAAAGTTTATCCATCCATCCTAACTACAGGGTCACGGGGGTGTGCTGGAGCCAATCCCAGCCAACACAGGGCACAAGGCAGGAAACAAACCCCAGGCAGGGTGCCAGCCCACCGCAGGGCACACACACACACACACCAAGCACACACTAGGGACAATTTGGAATCTCCAGTACACCTAACCTGCATGTCGTTGGACTGTGGGAGGAAACCGGAGTACTAGGGGGAAACCCATGCAGACGCGGGGAGAACATGCAAACTCCACGCAGGGAGGACCCGGGAAGCGAACCTGGGTCTTCTAACTGCAAGGCAGCAGTGCTACCCACTGTGCCTCTGTGCCACTACTCTGACAATATTCATTTTCTTATTTTAATGCTTTTTTATATTCAGTCTTTAATTTCAACAATTATATTGTTTTTTTGTTTATCATAATTTTTTTTCTAAACATTTGTTTTATTTGACTTCACAAACTATAATATCGCCTTTTTATATCTCATTTCTTTAATTTATAGTTATTTTTCAAAACAGATGTACTGTCTCTTTAAGAGATATTAAAAAAATCATATTTAGCATTATGGGTTATTTTTCCCAGGGATAAATGCTTAATTGGTTGATCATGAATAATTCTTTTAGTGGTTTCTGCTATTATGCCTGTTTTAGCTGCTATCTTTTTAATCAACATTAGATTTTCATGGAGCAGCACGGTGATAGAGGTGTAGCACAGCTGCCTCGCAGTAAGGAGACCAGGTAGCATGTTCTCCCCATGTCTGTGTTGGTTTCCTCTGGGTGCTCCGGTTTCCTCCCACACTCCAAGGACATGCAGGCTTGATGGAACAGAGATACTAAATCAGCCAATGTATTTGTGTGTGTCTGTATTTGCCCTGTTATGGACTGGCACCTATCCAGGGGTTTGTTCCTGCCTTGCACCCTATGCTGGTTGGGATAGGCAGGAGCACCCCCTGTGACCTTGTTCAGGACTAAGTGCGTTAGAAAATGACTGACTGACTGATGGCAGATTTTCATGTCTCCCCAGAACAGTGTTTTGCAACCAGTGTGCCTGAACACAGTTGTGTGCCATGAGAGCTACCCATGTGTGCCATGGAAATAATAGTGTAGTGCACCTGCGTCTGAACCTGAGAGGGACAAGCATCCACAGGTGGTTATGACCTGTCTGAGGAGGACAACATTGCCTGGAGAATCTGGCATAAAAGCAGTTTGGCAATCTCTTTGTTAGAGACACAGAGCTTAGAGCAGGTTAGACACATCTCCTGGCTGCTAAAGTTCATCTACTTGGGTGTGCGAGTCTCACAGGGCCGTGTATAGTGGGCATATGAGTTACTTCTGAGATGGAGTGGGGCAGGCAAAGGGAAGAAGCAGCTTGGAGATGCTACCAAAGTGCTCACTAAGTGCCATGTCTGTGAATGCTAATCTCGGAGCTGCATTTTTTACCGGCGTCTCCCGTAGCCCCGCCCCCTTTGGACAGTTGAACAACAGAGTTTGCCCTTATAATTTGTTTGTTGGTTCGGTGGGCCTCACCTGAAGTGATTTTACCAACATTAGTACACTGCAGCACAGAAAATCCCATTGGCCATCACAGAGTTGTAGAAGATGTGAAGGATGTCACTTCCCACATTAAAGGAACAGTCTCCTGAGGAAAAAGAGCCTGCTCTGCCCTTTCTCATATAGTTCATCTGTGTTACAAGACCACTCCAGCCTGTCATTAATGTGAATCCCCAAGTACTTGTAGGAGTGGACCACCTCTACATCTACTCCTCGAATAGTGACCAGATATAGAGGCTGATTGGTGTGGTGAAAGTCAATAACCAGTTCCTTGGTTTTGCTGATGTTAGGTTGCTCTCTTTGCACCGTGAAAAAAGTTCTCCACCTGACTCCACTCCTGTTCTCATCCCCCTTATCAACACACCCCATAAGTGCAGATTCATTTTAGAATTTCCACAAATGACATGACCTGCTGTTATACAGTATTTATAGTCAGAGGTGTAGAATGAAGAGAAAATGAGACAGACCTGTTCCTTGTGGTGCGCCAGTGTTGCTCACACAGTCCTTGAGTCTCACAAACTGTGGATGACAATATGGTCATCCTCCTGCATATTTCTGAATTTTTGCCCCTTAGCAAGAATGGCCGGATGGTACTGATGGCACTGGAGAAATCAAAAAACAGAATTTTCACAATGCTGACAGCTTTGTCCAAGTGGGAATAAGCCTCATGGAAGAGATAGATAATTGCATCCTCTACTCCAATTTTTGCTGATAGGCAAACTGCAGTGGGTCCAGGTGGACTGCCTTGAGAGGACTGATATAGTCCAGCACCAGTCTCTCAATGATCTTCATGATGTGAGACCTAATTACCACTGGTCTCTAGTCTTTAGGTGAAGAGACGCCTCTCTTCTTTGGAACAGGAACAATGCAGGATGTTTTCCACAGCAGCAGCACTTTCTAGAACTTTAGGGACAGACTGAGCAGATCACAGAGGACACCACAACGTTGGTCAGCTCAGGCCTTAAGAACTTGAGGACTGACTACACAGCATACAGACAAAAGTGGAAATGTGCATACACACAAAAAAATTCAGATGCACAAAACTGTACATAACCCAACTTCCACACACTTCAGCTCCATAAATCCTGGTCAGCATGAAATGTAACACACGTGCATTCACCTGTCACCCCACCCCGACTCCTCCCATAATTTTGCATATTGTAATAAGCAAATCAATATAAACTATATATCACCTTCTATTCAGTGTTTGCTTAAAAGACAATGGCAAAAGCATGTGAAAAAAAGAATTTTAGTGAATGCGAAGTGGAGGCATGGAAAAACGTACTGTTTGTTGGCTTAAGCAGTGGTATAAGCAAAAAAAGGAAGTTGATCGAGTGATACAGAGTGGTGGAGATACCTGAAAGTTCAAGTTCAGAAAGTCGCACAGTGCCTGAAATAAAAAAGAAGTGGTCAGATATCAAATCCCATCTGAGAGTCATACTGAAGTACATTAGGGTACAGAGAAAAGAAAAATCAAATAGTGACACAGTGAAGAAAAAAAGATCAAAATGTCAACTTTAATCTCAAAATTTGCACTTTAATCTTGTATTTTGTCATTAAAGTAGAATGTCATAAACATCATCTTAAAAGTCAATGTATAATTTACTAGAGTTTCTCAGATCCCATTGTAACTAAAATAGCACATCAAATGCTTTGTATTCTGTGTGTTCTATGTGTGTGAATCACTATGTGCTTCTTAAATGGATTTTCTCTTTCCCAGACAGGACCACACAGGCACTGGTCTCCAAACAGAATACATTACATTCATGATATTACAGCTATTTGAACATTTTAGAATACTAAGATGTATACTTGATATCGTTTTCATGATGAGTTGCATTAAAGCATGTATTGAACATGCGGACATGGTGCTGCAGCAGTAGCGATGAGCTGGTGCCCCGTCCAGAGATTGTTCCTGCCTCCCGCAAGATGCTTGCTGGGACGTGCACGACCCTAGATGAAATAATTTATTGCAGCAGTACTGTGTCTGTCAAACATACCAACCTCAATTCCTGTCCTTCCTTTTCTTTCAATACATAACCAATCGCTACATAATAAACTCTGTAATAAATGTCAAACTAACTGTAAACTTAGAATGCCTGTTCTCCAAAACGTTTAAGGAACATTGAAAAATCTGCATAGTACATGTTTAATTATTTCATCCATCTAACCATCCAGGGTCACACATGGCCCAGCAAGCAAACAGAGCGAGGTAGGAACAATCCCTGGACGGGGCCCCAGCTCATCACTATAGCTGCGCCACCGTGCCCCCACATGTTTAATTAACAGTATACATTATTTTAAAAAAGTTAAAAATGTACCAGTATAATGTAATATACATATTTTAATCCATTTCATCTTATAAATGATATCAAGTATACACCCTAGTATTCTAACAGCACAGAGCTCAAAGAGGACAGCTCTTGGAAATCTAATTCGACTTAGAAGTCATCATCTGTAAATGTGCCCTCTCTTCCATTGAATTGAATTCAGTTCCTTTATTTTTATTGTATGGTACAATGATGTTCAATATGTAAATCCTCCATAAACTTATTTTCCTATAAAATGATAAAATAACAATAATAATAATAATACAATAAAAAATGAAAAATATACAATATGAAAGCATAATATACATGTACGTATAGTGCAAATCTTGTATACAAAACAGACTGTAACAATCTTGCAGTCTTGTATGTATGTTATCATCCCGTTTGACTCTCGGAACGTTTCTGCTGTGCTCTGTAAAAGCAACCGGCAGTTTTATCATGAAAAATCCATAGTATTATGTTTGTTGTTTAAAATTTATTTTTGCTAACTATATTTTCATCTTGCATTATTCCTATTGTAACAATGCTGTAGTGTTAATAGAATTAAATTAACCTAATAATAATATTAATTTAATTGATTTTTTTTGTTTGTCGTCAAAAATTCTGCATGTAAAAACTTATTAGTACACCACAAAACAAAAATTAATTTGTCAAGTTGTGTTTTTTTAACAATATTTTTATCAAACAGTTAAAAAAAAAGTTTATTTTCCTCCTGGGCAACACCAGGTATTCCAGCTAATGGTGGATAAAATGGCTCAGGTTGTGCAGCATTACAGCTGTAGTGCAAGTTTACAGTGAGGTAATTGTAATTCTACGTACAAAAAGTTCTATCAGGAGCACTTTATGGATTGATTGAGTGTGTTTAGAGCTCTTGGGATGAAACTGTTTCTGAACCTTGAGGTCCCTGCAGGAAAGGCTCTGAGGCGTTTGCCAGATGGGAGACTGTGCGCATGGCTGAGTGGAATCCATGCAGATGCTGGTGGCTTCCCTGAGGCAGAGTATGTTATAAATGTCCTCCAGAACTTGAAGCTGTATTCTGATAATCCACTGCGTTCTCGACACAACACACTGTAGAGCTTTCCAATCAGCTGTACAGTTGTGATTCCACACACAGATACAAGTGGTGCACTGAGAGTAACAACACTAAAGCGGCTATGGTATTTGGAATAGCTTGGCCATTCTGTGCACCATTATATTGTAACAGGTTTATTACAATCAGGTGCCTTAAATTTATAAACGATATGCGGTTAATTTTACTGTATTTGATAAAGCCTCTGTCATGGATGTGAATCTAAAAAAGAAAGGGAGGCCACACAGGAACAGTGGTTCTGTTTTGACGCTGGGTTCTGCCAGTTTGAAAAACGGAGCAGAAACGTTTGTACACAAGGGGTTGTACTGGTGTGAGAATGCCTTAGCTTTATGCCAAGTTTAGTTTTTCTACATCACGATGACAGCAAGGAAACAGGAGTACGCAACATTTTTGTGCGTACGCAATCTTTATATATGAGGCCCCAGGTCTTTAGTCAAGCATAATTATCAATGTATTATTATAATTATAATTAGTTATATGATAAGTAAGAAAAATTATTTTAAAATCAACTCTAAAAGTTTATTCCTGTCAGTTTGCTTTTGCTTAATAAAAACTTGATCACAAAAAAAAAAAAATAGAATGCCAAATATTTGGAAGTGGAAGAAACCTTCCTAGATTTGGCTATCTGATTAAATTCAGCAAGAAGGGACTTGGTCAGAGAGGTGACCAAGAATTCAGTGGTTACACTAACATAGCTTTAGAGGTCCTCTCCTTAGATGGGAGAACCTGTCACAAGGACAACCATCTGAGCAGCACTCCGTACATCAGGCGTTTATGGCGTTGCAGGTAGACGAAGTAAAAGTTCAAAAAGCATTTAAATGGCTCTGAGAGCATGAGGAGAAAAGAGTCTCTACTTTGATCAGACAAAAATTCAATCCCTTGGGAAGAACAACAAGCCTTATGTCTGGCAAAAACCTGGCATTGCATTTCACCATCATGCTATGGAGGTGCTTTTCAGTGACAGGGATAAGAAGCCTGATCAGAAATGAGGGAAGGATGAATGCAACCAAATACAGAGAAGTCCTTGAAGAAAACCTACTCCAGGCCTGCTCAAGACCTCAGACTAGGGTGAGCAACAGTTCATCTTTCAGTATGACAACAACCTGAAGCACACAGCCAAGACAACAGTGGAATCGCTTCATGACAAGTCACTGAATGTCCTTGAGTGGCCAGGCCAAAGCTCAGACTTAAACCCAATAGAACATCTGTGGAGAGACCTGAAGATGGCAGTTTACAGATGATTCCCATATAATTTAAAGGAACCTGCTATAAATCTCCCAAATCCAGGTGAGGAAAGATTGAGGTGACTTACCAAGAGACTTGAAGCTAGAATTGCTGCTAAAGAGGCTTTTACAAAGTACTGAATTAACGGTCTGAATACGTATACGAATGAGAGATCTCAGTTTTTGATCTTTAATAAATTTGCAAACCTTTCTGAAAACAGGTTTTCACTTTGTCATTATGGGTTACTGAGTGTAGTTTGATGGGGAAAGTGGGCAAATGTAGCCATTTAAAATGAAATCTACAACATAATAAAGTGTGCAGAAAGTGAAGGGGTCTGAATCCACTGTAAATCTGCCAGGGTGATGATAAACTAAATCGAAAGTTTATTTCTCATTTTAATGAGATGTTTATTTCTTAATTAAATGGTCTTTAGCAGATAAATCTTTTTCCTCAGGTGCCTTGTTGATAACTCTAATTGTCTCCTCAGAGGACACAATGGAGGTATAATATCATGTCTGTCCTCACATAGCAGCCATTCTGTTCTGGACCAGCGTCTGGTGAGCAAGTAAGCCATTTCTGTTTCTACTTTTAAGGGAAAACATGAGGGCCAGCAAATTCTTTTTATCTACATTTTTATTCTGAAAATCTTTGAGTTGAATTTTACTTTTAAAAACAACAAAGGAGTGGCAGAAATATTAAGAAGTTTAATCTTTTATATATTACTGTTACTAATATTTTAAAGAAAAGACCACTGCACTTACTGTATTTTTTCTGTTTTCTTCACTTATTTATTATATAGGGGGGAGTGGTGGCTCTGAGGTAGGGATCTGCACTGGTAATCGTAAGGTTGCCGGTTCAAATCTCGTAAAAGCCTGAAGTGACTCTACTCTGTTGGGCCCCTGAGCAAGGCCCTTAACCTGCATTTGCTTTGTCTTGGGTATGACGTTAATCTGCATCCAGCCCTGCAGGTAAAAACCTGGGGGTCGGTGGTAGAATTGGCACTCCTGCCACCATAAAAAACCTCCCACTGGTTTCATTCCATTTGAACTAATGTGGTGCTGAGGTGTCACCCATCGCATGGCTGCACTTGGGTCCTAATCTGGAGATTATGAGTTGGTTTGTCATGTGGTGGGTGCGGCAATGCACTGTATTAGCGCCTGCTCCTAACTTCTCTTTCTCTCTTTATTATACAGGGTGGGCCATTTATATGGATACACCTTAATAAAATGGGAATGGTTGGTGATATTAACTTCCTGTTTGTGGCACATTAGTATATGTGAGGGGGGAAACTTTTCAAGATGGGTGGTGACCATGGTGGCCATTTTGAAGTCTGCCATTTTGGATCCAACTTTTGTTTTTTCAATAGGAAGAGGGTCATATGACACATCAAACATATTGGGAAGTTCACAAGAAAAACAATGGTGTGCTTGGTTTTAACGTAACTTTATTCTTTCATGAGTTATTTACAAGTTTCTGACCACTTATAAAATGTGTTCAATGTGCTGCCCATTGTGTTTGTGTTAACAACCAAAACCACCGCTATTGGTCTGACACTAACCCACACTGGATAGATCCCTCCAAGACTGTTGGAACAAAAACAATTGATGGTATGGTGTGGTATATGGGGTACAAAGATAGTGGGGCGATTCTTCATCAATGGAAACCTCAAGGCCACTGGATATGCGAAATTGCTACATGATGATGTGTTTATCTCTTTATGCACTGAAGCTGGCACATTCCCCGAGTTTTTCCAGCAAGGTGGTGCACCACCACATTATGGGTGTCAGGTCCGAGCATTCCTAGATGAACAGTTTCCTGGAAAGTGGATTGGTCGTCGTGGGCCAGTTGAATGGCCCCCAAGGTCTCCCGATCTGACCCCCTTAGACTTTTATCTTTGGGGTCATCTGAAGGCAATTGTCTATGCTGTGAAGATACGAGATGTGCAGCACCTGAAACTACGGATACTGGAAGCCTGTGCTAGCATTTCTCCTGCGGTGTTGCTATCAGTGTGTGAAGAGTGGGAGAAGAGGGTTGCATTGACAATCCAACACAATGGGCAGCACATTGAACACATTTTATAAGTGGTCAGAAACTTGTAAATAACTCATGAAAGAATAAAGTTACGTTAAAACCAAGCACACCATTGTTTTTCTTGTGAAATTCCCAATAAGTTTGATGTGTCACATGACCCTCTTCCTATTGTTAAAACAAAAGTTGGATCCAAAATGGCCGACTTCAGAATGGCCACCATGGTCACCACCCATCTTGAAAAGTTTCACCCCTCACATATACTAATGTGCCACAAACAGGAAGTTAATATCACCAACCATTCTCATTTTATTAAGGTGTATCCATATAAATGGCCCACCCTGTATATAAGAGCACACAACTGTCAGTGCAGTTCTGTTGGCTTCCAATATGTTGTCTTATCAGTTCAGCTAAATTTTAGACACAAGAAAACTCAAAAGACAACAAGCAGGTAGGAGCATGTAAATATGTAAAAACAATAATACAAAATG
Organism: Polypterus bichir lapradei; assembly: GCA_026402145.1. Lineage (NCBI taxonomy): Eukaryota > Metazoa > Chordata > Cladistia > Polypteriformes > Polypteridae > Polypterus > Polypterus bichir. The sequence continues at coordinate 29,321,253 of JANRMT010028174.1, forward strand.
TAATGCAAAATAATTTACCATAGAAGAAATTCTGAATTGAAGGTGGACCACACATGCAAAAAACAAGGGGGGAAGTTTAAAAAAAAAATTAACACAGTACTCTGCATAAATGAGTAAACCCCCTTGGAAATTAAGATTTGTATTCATTTTTCGGTTTCACCAAATCTTTGTATTAAACATTTGTTTTATTAACAACCTAAAAACTCGGTCACCAACATCATTAAGAAAACCAACTAATTCACTTTATTCAAATGAGGGGTTTCAAAAATTAATACACTCTACACCAAATTCCACCAAAAAAATCTAATAATTTGTATGGCCTCAATAATTTTTAAGAACAGCACCAACTCTTCTAGACATGGAATGAACAAGTTGGCCACGACTATCTTTCTCCATTCTGAGCGAATGCTCTCTTTTACAGCCCAGATGCTGGATGGTGAATGATACTCAGCCTGTCTTTTCAGAACTCTCCACAGATATTCTGTTCATTTGAGTTCGACTTAGCCACTGAATCACTCACACCATGTTCCTCCTCAGAGATGCAGCAGTGGCCTTGGATGTTTGAGTCACTATCATGCTGAAAGAGTGCCCAGTGACCCAGGGCACAGACAGAGAGATGGTAGAATCTCCTCCTTCAGTATTTCACAGTAAATCTGTGAATTCATGATGCCATCAATGAAGTGCAATTCCCTGACACCTGTAGCACTCATACAACCCTACAGAAGAACAGTGCCACCACCATGCTTTACTGGGAGTGCCATGCATTTTTCATTGTACTCCTCACTCTCCCAATGCCATACAATTTGGATGTCATCAGTTAAAAAAGTTTTGTCTCATCACTCCAAAGTATAGAGTCCCAATAGTCTTCCACCTTTGTCAACATGGGCCCTGGCAAATTCTAAATGTGCATGGGCTTTACCAGTGGCTTCCCTCATGGATGACACTTGTACATGCAACTTCTCTTCAGTCTATGCTATATTGTGTAAGGGGAAACAGTAACTCCAGTTAGCTAACTATGATGAATTTGCATGGCAATTTTCATCAGCTTTCCTTATAACAAAAAGTTGTTAGCTTCAAGTTGTTAGCTTCAAGTTGTGTCTTCAATGTGGTACCATTATTGTCAGCATTGATTTTTACTTGTCAAATGCCACCCTTAATTGTCAGTGATCTGGTGGTCACCTGTGTGATGATTGATTAGACTCAACTGTTGTTGAACTCCTCTCAATTAGCATTTCATCAAGGGTTATTCCTAAGACATTCATTGGGTTGCACTCATTTTTGCACCACAGTCTTAACACTAGAATTACAGAATCCTATGAAAAAATGTGTAATCCTGGTCCACCTTAAATTCCTTCTCACCTCTCCATCAGGGTCTTTTGTGTTGTAAATGTGTCAATCGGCACAAGCAGCAAGCAGCCTGCTATACCATCCCCCTGCCCACCACCAAAGCTCAATTCTCAAAGAAGGTTCTCAGTGCGAATGTTTACCTTGGAGTAAAGTGCCCGGAATTGTAGAGGGTAAATAATATATCGTCATTTGGAATACATACATTTCAAGTGTGTTCCATGCCTACAACAATCTACGTAAACACATTGTTAAAACAGGAAAGTTTTTTATATTTTAGTAATACTTGACAAAATGTAGACATGAAATATATAATGTGTGAAGTCCAAATATCAAATAAACACTTTCACAAAAGGTACAAAAAAAAAAGCCAAGCAAAATGACACCTTTTATTGGCTAACTAAAAAGATTACAATATGCAAGCTTTCGAGGCAACTCAGGCCCCTCCTTCAGGCAAGAGGTAATACGGAAATTGGAGTTCCCTATGTTTATATACACACACTAGTACAAGAAACAACATTGGTAAATCTTTAAATGAAAAATCTTAAATGTAAAATTAATAGATTCAGGCTAAGAATTATTTATTGAGAGAGAAGAACAATGTATGGTCAAGATCTTTGGATAAGATAACTGTCCAACGAAGTCCTTTGAAGTTTGTGATGAGTTTTTCAAAACAATATGGGTCTGTAGACAGGTTATGTGTGTCAGTTTGAGAGATGCAAACAGTCCTCCTGGCATACAGATAACCACCAAACCTTCAGCAACTAATTGTCCGAAGCTCCCTAAACGAACTACAGAAAATGGCACATCTCCCTGCCTACAGAAAAGATGTAAAACGTGTGCCCACATTTACAATACAGACCGTATAGTTATACCATACTGCTGACTTGAATATCACATAAAGGGATCATTTTCCTGCAGATCATCTAATGTGGTCTACCTAATTCTCTGCATGAAATGTCCTAACACTGCACTCTATGTGGGAGAAACTGGACAAACACTCTGCCAGAGAATGAATTTACACAGGTTCCACATTAAACATGGCAACACAAATGTTCCTGTAGTGGCCCACTTCAACAGCCATGGACACTTTGAGAGGGACTTTAAAGTCACTGTGCTTATGGGCAACTTCAAAACACATCAAGAGATAAAAGAATGGGAAGTTAAACTCATTACATTACAACATGGCTTGAATAGAGACAAAAGTTTTATAGCCAGGTATGAGGACTGTTTGCATCTCTCAGACTGACACAGATAACCTGTCTACAGACCCATATTGTTTTGAAAAACTCATCACAAACTTCAAAGGACTTTGTTGGACAGTTATCTTATCCAAAGATCTTGACCATACATTGTTCTTCTCTCTCTTGTTAAATTAATCTTAGCCTGAATGAATCTATTAATATTTTACATTTAAGATTTCTCACTTAAAGACTTACCAATGTTGTTTCTTGCCCTAGTGTGTGTATATAAACACAGAGAACTCCAGTTTCTGTATTACATCTTGCCTGAAGAAGGGGCCTGAGTTGCCTCGAAATCTTGCATATTGTAATCTTTTTAGTTAGCCAATAGAAGGTGTCATTTTGCTTGGCTTTTCTCTACATTCATAATGGCTAACATGGTACAACACCCTAGTACTACAAAAGGTACAAGTATAACAAAACAAGTGCGCTTTTATTCAAGAATATAAATGAAGAAAAAGAAAGGGTTAGGGTTAGGGTAGGCTATTGCTACAACAGCTTGTGTGGTACTGTAGTAAGAACTGTTGACTTGTAATCAAGAGCTTGCCAGTTCAATACTGGCTGCCTCCCAAATGTACCATTTTGAGTAGTGAGCTGCTCTTATTTTTAATATTATAGAATAAAAACATACATTTGATTTACGTCTGTAAGTAACAGCCAGTGTAAATTAATAGTATTTTTTTTTTCAGTTTTATTCTCTCAGTCATGTTCACACTCCCACAACCCCCACCCCCCAAACCCCCAATCTGATGCTGTTTCCAGATAAAGACATGGTATAACAAACTTATACCACTTCTTTATTTGAAAATAGTGTCAGACCTTGTGTATGAATGAGACTGGGACTGGGAAAACTGTGGACATGGGTGTGAATGGTGTGCGTGTATCACAGTGCATCTTTCTATAAATCAAGGTGTTCTTTGCTTACCCCGAATGGGATATTTCAGCCCAAGGAGATGTTCTTCTGATAGGCAAAGACAACTCCTTTAGCTCGGGTCCTCACTTCCAGGCCATTGGTGTCTGTGAGGCGCCATGTCAAGCTTTGCAACCTTGTCTCCTGCTGACACTCCATATGAGGGAGCCCCCTGGAGCGATTGGTCACTCCTGCTCCTCTGATCGCTCAGCAGTCCCCTCTTGAGTGGTGGCCAAACACTCCTCTCCTGGGACTCTCTTCCTGGCTGCCTGCCTCGACTCCTTCCTGAACTGGCTCATCTCCTGTTCTTGCCTTCTTTCTCGAAAATCTCTTTGATCTCCGACTTTCAGATTTTTTTCCCTTCTTCCCTGCCCAGGCTCTCTTTTCTACACAAATCGGATGCAGGTGTTGCAGTCACAAAACTAGGGGCAATTGACTGAACTGCACACACCTGCATGATGGATACACAGACAGCCAATTCCTCTGTTAAACCTTGAGCCACTCGTGCACTCGTATTCTGACGCTGCCTGAGCCTCACCATCTTTATTCGTCCATCCGTCCATCCATTGTCCACCACTTATTCAAGGTCAGGTCGCGGGGGCAGCAGCCTAAGCAGGGAAGCCCAGACTGCCCTCTCGCCAGCCACTTCCTCCAGCTCCTCTGGGGGGACCCCGAGGCGCTCCCAGGCCAGCCGGGAGATATAATCCCTTCAGTGTGTCCTGGGTATGCCCCGTGACCTTCTCCCAGTGGGACATGCCCGGAACACCCCCCAGGGAGGCGTCCAGGGGGCATCCTGACCAGATGCCCAAACCGCCTCAACTGACTCCTTTCAATGCAGAGGAGCAGCGACTCTACTCCGAGCCTCTCCTGGATAACTGAACTCCTCACCCTATTTCTAAGGGAAAGACCAGCCACCCTACGGAGAAAACTCATTTCGGCTGCTTGTATCCGCGATCTTGCTCTTTTGGTCACTACCCAAAGGTTGTGGCCATAGGTGAGGGTAGGAACGTAGATCGACTGGTAAATTGACAACCTCGCCTTTTGGCTCAGCTCTCTCTTCACCATGACAGACCATTGCAGAGCCTGCATTACTGCGGATGTCGCACCGATCCGTCTGTCAACCTCCCACTCCATGCTTCCTTCACTCGTGAACAAGACCCTGAGATACTTGAACTCCTTCACTTGAGACAGTAATATGTTCCCAACCCCAACCCCACAAATACCAGAGACGAGATTCTGAGGTCACCGAACCAGATCCCCTCCGCTCCTTGGCTGCACCTAGAAATTCTGTCCATAAAACTTACGAACAGAATCAGTGACAAAGGGCAGCCCTGACACAGTCCAACCTCAACAGAAAACGAGTTTGACTTATTACCGGCAATGCGGACCAAGCTCCTGCTCCTCCTGTACAGGGACTGAATGGCTCATAACAACAAGCCTTGTACCCCGTACTCTTGGAGCACACCCCACAGGATGCTTCGAGGGACACGGTCTAATGCCTTCTCCAAATCCACAAAACACATGTGGTTGGGCAAACTCCCATGCCCCCTGCAGGATCCTGGCCAGGGTGTAGAGATGGTCCAGTGTTCCACGGCTGTGATGGAATCCGCATTGTTCCTCTTGAATCCGAGATTCGACCATTCACTGAACTCTCTTCTCCAGCACCCTGGAATAGACCTTACCGGGGAGGCTGAGGAGTGTGAGCCCCCTATAGTTGGAGCACATCCTCCAGTCACCCTTCTTAAAAAGGGGGAACACCACCCCAGTTTGCCAATCCATAGGCACTGCCCCCAATGTCCATGCAATGTTGCAGAGACGCGTCAAGCAGGACAGCCCCACAACATCCAGAGCCTTGAGGAACCCAGGGTGAACCTCGTCCACCCCAGGTGCCCCGCCACCTTGGAGCTTTTTAACTACCTTTGTAACCTCGGCCCCTGATATACATAGGCCCCCCCGGAGTCCTCCAGCTCTGCTTCCTCTAAGGAAGACATGCTGGTGGGATTGAGAAGATCCTCGAAGTATTCCTTCCATCGGTCAATAATGTCTACAGTTGAAGTCAGCAGGGCCCCATCTCCACTGTACACAGTGTTAGTGGAGCACCGCTTTCCCCTCCTGATGCACTTGACGGTTTGCCAGAACCTTCTTGGTGCTGACCGAAAGTCATTTTCCATGGCTTCTTTATTTGTTTACTTAAAAATTGCTCACTGTCATGGACTTCTCATTACAACGTATGCAGGTACCACATAATCATCACATCTGACATAAAGGACTTTGTAAAAGAATTTAATATTGCAATAGCAGTTATAATGTTATGAAAGATCTAGGAGGAGAGTTCAGCATAATGGAAGTTCAAAAGTGGAATGAACTTGCACAGAGAGATGTTTTGAGGGACATTTTAATAAATCTAAGAAGTATAATCACAGCTAAAAAGTAGTGATGTATATTCTGGACTTTGGGACTTACAGTTTTGCATGTTAGTTTAAATCTCATTAAATCTCATATGTGACAACATGGTGGGTATAACTGCTGTCTTATAGCAAGAGAAGATTGGTTTTGACTCTCAGCCCAGTCTCCACTTTTATGCAGTTTGCAGATTTTCTCTGTGTGTATATGGATTTTCCAATGGGGTACTCCTGTTTTCCTCCCAGATTCTGAAGATGGCTTAATGTTAATTCACAATTCTATATACAGTATACCCACTGTGAGTGAATGTGTCTTGTGAGAGAATGGATTCCTGCCCTGATTTCTTGTCTCTGGATTGATTCCAGCAGTTTTTGGACATAGACAAAAGGAGCAATGATCTGTGAATTTCGTGTAAGTCATCTCTGTTAATAATTTGTTTTGGAAGATCATCAAGCAAAGAATTTCCAGGTATAAATTTCATAAAGCAGTGTATTGTGTCAATTGTGAGTGTGGAGATCTTTCTACATTGCACAAAATTCCTTTTGACTTGTATGACATTTCAAATAAATCGAAGCTGACTGTTGACATGATGGTTAGAGCTTCGTAGCTCTGAGCATGTGGGTTGGACCTCTGGTTTGTTCACTTACGCTATGAAGTTTGCATGCCCTCCCCGTGTAGACATGTGTTTTCTCACAATATTCTG
>JANRMT010028174.1:29332853-29348347 GCA_026402145.1 Polypterus bichir lapradei
GTATATGAAGCGCTGGTAACACAATAAACTACAGATCCCATAATGCAGCGCTTCACCTGCCTTGCCGAACACTTACCGCGTAAATCAAGTCTAGCTTGCAAGTTATTGCGAAGCTAGCCCACACGATGCTTAAGAGAAAAGTTGATTCTGAAAATAGAGCCTTTAAAAACCGATGGGAGGCTGAGTATATGTTTACTGACATTGCCGTTAAACCCGTGTGTCTCATTTGTGGAGCTAATGTGGCTGTAATTACAGAATTTAATCTAAGACGGCACTATGAGACAAAACATCACGGTAACCTGAAAGACCTGAATGCAATGCAGAAGATACAGAAAGCAGAAGAATTAAATAAGAATCTGACACTTCAGCGGACGTTTTTACCCGTGCACAATCACAAAGTGATTTCAAGTGAAGCTGCTTTTATGGGAGACACAAATTCACCAGTGCAACTTGCCCCACTTTCCCTGTTGCCAAGTAATGTTGAACCAAGTCGTCACTACGGTGTTCCCAAGTACGCACTTTGCTGATAAACTGAGCGCACGGCGCTTTAGTGACTTTGAAGAACAAAAAAAGTCCGTCTACATGCGGCTCGAACCTTGTGCATGTTTGGTAGCACATATCTGTGTGAGAAGCTCTTCTCAGTGATGAAGACTAACAAAACAGCACACAGGAGTCGCCTCACTCATGAGCACCTGCAGTCCATCCTGAGAATCTCCACAACACAGAACCTCACACCAAACATAAACGAACTTGTTGCCAAAAAAAGATACTAGGCGTCCAGCTCTAAAATGACATATGAGCAAAGACAACTGAATGATTTGATTTGTTATTGCTGAAAGGAACACATTTTATTTATATTTCCAGGTTTTGTTATGCAGCATGTTCATATTTGAATTTGTATAATTTTGACAGGATATATTTTTATGGAGAGCAAAATCTTTTGGGATATTTAAAATCTAAGTTTATTTTTTATATAAAATTACATAAGAGTAAAGAAATTTGAATGTTTGTTCTTTTAAAGTTTACTTTATTTCTAACTTGTATAATTTAGACAGCATATATTTTTATGGAGAGCAAAATATTATAAGTTGTTTAAGGTTTGAGTTGATTTATTCAGGAATAATATTCCTGTCTGTTTTTACCATTCCTACCAAAGATATTTCTGTCGACTAAATAAAAATTCCTTCTATTTAAAATTTAAATAGAACTTGAACAAATACGATAGTTCATAATATCCACGCAGACTTGCACGTAAGAGCGGGAGTTATCCGTTTTAACAAGCAGCGTCTTGCACTCATACAAAACAGCTGTGTGTGTATATATGTAGATATGTATGTATATGTATATATATGTTTATATATGTGTGTGTGTATGTATATATATATGTATTTGTGTGTATATATGTGTGTGTATGTATGTATGTGTGTATGTATATGTATGTGTATATATGTAGATATATATATATGTATGTATATATGTGTGTGTGTATATATATATGTGTATATGTATAGATATGTATATATATATGTTTATGTGTGTGTGTGTAAATATATATATATATATTTATATATATATATATATATATGACAGCAACACTCATCACTCACAACAGTGACAAAACAATTACATTGACAATCATGTTACGTTATTTTCAAAATGTTTCCTTTTCTTTTTCATTGCTTCTTTAACACACTACTTCTCCGCTGCGAAGCGCGGGTATTTTGCTAGTATATATATATACACACAGTGATACCTTGGAATCTGAACTTAAACCATTCCAGAACCCCGTTCGAGTTCCAAGACAATTTTTCCTGTTTAAAATAATGTAAACTGGATTAATACATTCCTGGGATCCACAAACTCGAATTTTCAGAACATAGTAGTGAGATCAGCCACACGTGTACCACTTTCATGCTTAGCAATAAGATCTTTCTTAACTTCAAATGTAGATCCTAACATCATTCCTTTTACTCTTATTTTCCTCACTACACTTTTTAGGACCTATGGCGAACATACTAAGTTGCTATCTCTATATTATCAAAAAAAATCCTGTGGGAGGGAAAGACTAGGAGACGATACGTGATCTTCACGTTAAGTTCATGGAAGACAAATAAAAGACCCGCAAGATGAAAGAGAAAAAAAAAATCAGTAGTGTAAAGGCACGCAGCACACACAGATACAGGGGTCCCAGTGCATATAAAGCGTATAAAGGACAATACGTTATAAATGAAACATAGACGACTAAAAGATCGCATTAGTGCAAACAAAAGGAAATTAATCATCAGGACCAGATGTAATTGAAAAAATAGCAGAACAAAGCGATGTCAGAAATAAAAGACAAAGCAGAAAACAAAGTCTTTTCGCATTTGCATCATTCAATGCACAAAACGTAGATTTACACAATAATGGACCATACGCTATGAGAATCTGTGGTCCCGCAACAGTTAAAGCAACGACAAGTTTTGCAAAGAAAATAAAATTCGGTCAGGTGTATATTTATAATCAAAGAGAAGCGAGCACAACGTGAGCAGCAGAGACACGAATTGGCAAAAAGGACAGCGGCTGTACAGCAGCTGCTCCCCCCTTCACAACGCGGGCAGAGTTATACGTCCTGCAAGAAAGAGATTTAACCACGCCCGGTAAGCCATCATTTAAAACAAGTCCATAGACATCTAACCTAGCAGTTCTTGGATTGCTTTGGGCAGACAAGCATCATGTGCTCCCAGCTCTTAAAACAACGACGTGCGACAAGCAGAACAGGCAGCTCGCAGCAAAAAGACAGCAAATGATCTGACGGCATATCCTTAGTGTGCGTTCAGGCACCCCTCCCCCCTTCACAAAGCGAGCAGCATTATATGTCTGGAGAGAAAGAGATGTAACCATGCACAGGGCCGGAAATAAAGGACAAGTATTGTTTTTACAAAAGTTTTTAAGGTAAAAGTGAAAATAATGCATGTGTAACAATTCCCATGAAAATAACAATCTCTTTAAATTGTATATCTGGTAAACCAAAACCAGGGGTGGGCAAGCGAAGCGAGCAGGGGGCGGTGCCTCCTAGTTATATAAAAAATAACACAAAACAGGCACAAAAGCATAAAATTAGACACACAAAAATAGCAGAGAAAATCACATGAGATGCTTTGACTATAGCTTCCGACAACAAACTGAACGAGAAAGTGTATGGGTGGCCCAAGCGCTGGGGAAACGTACGCACAAACAAACACAAACAACTAGCTGGGCGTTCGGATTCCGGGGCAAAATTTGCTCAAATTTTTTGTTTGGATTCCAAGTTGTTTGAGTTCTGGGGCGTTTGAATTCTGGGGGCAATACTGTATATATAATCCAACATCTGTCTGTATGTCTGTCTGCTTTTCACAAGAGACCTATTTTTTTTCTATAATTTGGTTGAACATTCCAGTTGGTTTTGTGACTTGTCATCACGCTAAGTAACATAGTTCACTTGCGGTATTGATTTATTTGAACGAATCTGAGTGAGCGGCTGTGAGTCCATCCGAGTTAGTCTACCTCTCGCCACGTGTTGCCTCTGGTTAGCGAGCGATACCTGTTTGTTCAGCAGACATTATCATCTACAGATTGTTAAGGAGTAACGTTTGATGTTTTTGAGAGAGAGATCAGAGCTACGTGTGTTTTAGAGGGTAGCTACTGATTGCCAGAGATATCACCGTCACGTGCTTTTCTCCTCACATTGGGGAAGTCTCTTCCATCAGAGCTGAACACAATCAGATACAGTGCCAATGTTTGATGTTGGAGTGTACCTACCTCTTGGCCAGAATTACATTTTTTTTAAACTGAATTTTAAAGTTTGTCCTGTTTCACTGCTACATGGGCGGAGCTGCTGGAGACAGCTAGTATATAATAAAGGTTGGAATCTAATTAAAGCCAGGAATTGAATGGGAAAAATCTGCATGTGCTATGGCCCTCCATGGACTGTGTCCAGTAGTTAGGTTCTAGAATCTTCTCAATTAATTTCAGGGTTATGGCTGCCAGAGGCTATCCTATTAGGATTGGGCAAAAGGCTGAAAACAGGCCTGGGGCCTCATGTATAAATGGTGCGTACGCACAGAAATGTTGCATAAGAACGTTTCCACGTTCAAATCGCGATGTATAAAACCTAAACTTGGCGTAAAGCCATGCACATTTCCACGGTACCTCATACCCTGTCGTACGCAAGTTCACCACTCGGTTTTGCAGACTGGCGGCACCCAGCATCAAAGCAGTGCTACTGTTCCTGTGTGGTTATCCTTTCTTTTTCAGATCAACATCCCTGATGCGGCTTTATAAATACACTGAAATTAATCACATATTGTTTATTAGTGTAATGCATCTGATTGTAATTAACCTGTAACAATATAATGGTCCAGGGAATAGCCATACTATTCCAAATACCATAACTGCTTTAGCGTTGTTACTCTCACTGCACCTTCTTTTTCTTCTTTCAGCTGCTCCTGTTAAGGGTTGCCACAGCGGATCATCTTTTTCCGTATTACTCTCACTGCACCACTCCGAGTATTTATATCACTGTATCTGTGGGGAATCACAGCAGCAGCTGATCAGAAAGAGAATTATCGGTATACAGCATCAAGCACACGCTGCCTCAGCCACGGCAAAACACTTCAGAGACTTTCCTGTACGGACCTCATGGTTCAGAAACAGTTTCATCCCAAGAGCTTTAAACACAGTCAATCAGTCCATCAAGTGCTCCTTGTAGAACTGTTTGTACTTATAAGTACAATCACCTCACTGTAAACTTGCACTTCAGTTATAATATTGCACAACCTGCGCCACTTTATAAAGCGCGTATTTACATATGATGGCGATATTATTTTTAAGATGAAATGCGCAAAATATGTTGATTATATTATACAGATAAAACTTTAACTTCATCTAAATAATCTGTATTGTTAATAATTAAACACGTGAGGACACGGTGCCGCAGCACTAGCTAGTTCACGGATTGATCCTACCTCGTACTGTATTCTTGGTGGGCTGGCGTGACACTGGAAGGACAGATGGATAGAATAATTAAACACGTACTATGAAGATATTTCAATGTTCCTTAAAAGTTCTGAAGAGTCGTCGTTGTAAGCTTACAGATGGCTTAACGTCTATTACAGAGCTGATTGTGTGGCGATTGGGTATTTGGAGAAAGAAAAGTAAGGACAGGAATTAGAGGTTAGTACATTTGAAAGAGACAGTACCTGCAATAATTTCATCAAAGGTCATGCACAATCACTGCGCCACCGTGTTCCCATTTTTAATAACATGCTTTCATTTCTGTCATCATGAAAAAGATATCACGTATACATCTCAGTATTTTAATTATTCAGAGAGCTGTAATGTCACGAATTTAATGGATTCTGTGTCCTGCCAGAGAAAGAGAAAGCCGGTTTAAGAACCACGTAGTGATTCACACACAGAGCACAAAAAAGATCAAATACAAAATAAAGCATTTAACGTACTACTTTAGTTATGATGGGATTTGAGAAACTAGTAAATTAATCGATTTTAAGATGAAGTGTATGATGTTCTACTTTAATGACAAAATAAACTACGACATTAAAGTGGAAATTTCAAGATTAAAGTTGACATTTCCTGCTTTTTTCTCCCTGTGTGCCTATTTTTTTCCTCTGTACCCTAATAAGCTTTCATATGACACTCAGAGGGTAGGCTACGACTCGCCTTTTCACAGCGACTTGGATATGTTCTTTTTTATTTCGGGCACTGTGCGACTTTGTGAACTTGAGCTTTCGAGTTTCTTCGACACTCTGTCACTCGATCAACTTCCTTTTGTTGATTATACAACTGTTTAAACCAACAAATAGTATGTTTTTCCTTTGCCTCCACTTGGTATTCGCTGAAATTCTTATATTTTCCCCCCATGCTTTTCCCATTTTCTTTTCACAGAAGGCTGAGCTTAAGGGCTATTTATATCGATTTGCAAATTCAAAGAGGCATAATTCTGGGAGGAGCTGGGGCGGGACAGCAGGCGCGTGCACATGCATTACTTTTCATGCTGATCGGGATTTATGTAGTGGAAGAGCATGGAAGTTTGCGTACGCACAGATTCCTGCATCTGGATTTTTCTGTGCGTAAGTACATTTCAGCTTTTGTGCTTACGTCATGTTATAGTGCGACTTCTACACACGGCGTTATGCATGAGGCCCCTGGACAGTAGCGACCAAGTTCTGAAAAAGAGGGCATCCTGTTTCACTTTACCTATTCATCAAATTATTATTTTTTAACAAAGGATAGCCATAGATCAACTCTGAAAAAAAAGAAAGAGTCCAAAACAGATTTACTCTCAACTGTGTGATTTTTTCCCCCTCTTGTAGATTCTGCTGTTCTAAGAATCCCCATAAACTATGTGCCCATTTCAAGTGCTTTTTAGTGAGGAAAGTAGAAATGCAGTTTGAAGCAAAATGGAACCTTATGTGGGTATGGAAGAGAGCAGAAACAGGAAACAGTTTTATCAGGAGTGGGAAGAAACTATGGCTTGAGTAGTCAGCAGCTGGACTGAAAAAATCAGTGTTGTGCAGACATTTACTTGAATCTGCTGGTGCGAGTGGACATTATGAACCGAACAAGCTTTCACAGGTGACTTCTGTTCACAACTGAATAGTAATGTCCTCACAGCTGTTCTGAAAAAAACTTACCCCAGTTTCTGTAACAAAAGGTGCTATGTGGCCATTATTGTCAGATTGTCAGAAGCTGCAAGGATGATTAATGCCGACTATTAGTTCATTCAGCGATCCGTTTTCTGAAGTAGCTTTTCCATTGCAGGGTGGTTGGAAGGTGGACCATATCCTGAGAAGGCTAGTTTATCATAGCGAGTATTCACCTGCACACCCACAGACAATTATGCAGCACTTATTCTGAGTCAAAAGGCAGAATAAAACCATAACCAAAGCTAAATCAAATGACAAAATGCAAAAATAATTATGTTTCTTTGAGTACAGAAGTCTATCATTATAAACAAAATTAACTTTTTATGTGCAAAAACTTAAAATCCATGATATTAAGGTGTGAGAGGAACGAGGAGTACCCCAAACAGTGATGACCATACAGACTACGTTTAGAGAACAGTAAGGACATTGGGCAACCATTTAGTTTTCATGTTAGTTATACTGTAACATGCTGGTGAGGAAAGAATTATTGTGGGTACCAAAAATAACCAGGGGGCAGCAGGTTGTAGAAGCAAATTGAGACAAACTATAATGCAACCAAAACACAAGGGCAAAATGGAAATCTGAGTCGGAGATAATAAACGAATTCAAAAACCAAAAACAAAACCCAACAATAAGGCCTAAGGAAGAAATTTAAAGCAGAAGAGATTTATCCGCCAAAGGATACCTTGTTAAATGATTGCCCCCATATTTATAGTGGTGGAAACCTCAACACTTCTGATGCATCAGCTGCAATCACATGACACAAGCTGTAAACTGCATCACATAAGCCAGTGGTTCCTATCATTTCCATATCCTGCAGCCCTGCAAAATGTGTCATTTATGTTTGCACTCCCTACAAAAGTAATATCACATTTAAAGATGAAGAAGTCAAATTTCTTATTTTTGAACTACAAGTCAAACTTGAAAAGTAAGCATTTAACTCATAAAAATAAAATTTAAATATAGATTGAGCAATATACCTTTATAAATCTCAATAATCTTTTAAATGTAATCTTGTAAATAATCAAGAGGTTTGGGGAATTCATGAAGCAATGGGTGCTGGCATGCCAATAAGCAATAAAACACAGTCAACGAACTTTGTCCCCTGATAACGCTTGCACTGCAGTTCAAAAACAGACACGCCAGACACTTAAAATTGCTGCACAGCTGTCAGGACCACCAGCAGGAGAGATGGGCTGAGTGTAAGTAGCAGATATTGCATCCAATTTAGACCCCCTTGTCCCCTGCCTGGCAAAAATGTTAATCAAACCTCAAAATCAGTGACGCTTTACGATCAGGGTTTGCACAGAAATCTATACTAGACCTCGCCCTCCTCTAAAGTTCATTGCAAGGTCCAAATTCCATTCCCTTAAAATAAAGATATTCACTTTTATGAATGCTCTGGCCACAGCAAGGAACCCGCAACAATGCACATTTATGCGGCTCTTTCACAGGTGACAACTGCAATGCTTGATTGGTTTCATAGCATAGAACAGGAGCACTAATCAATAAATGACCTACAAATAATGGAACACCGCACGACACTGAGAGCACCACGATAAAGTTGGACAACTCACCTCAATTAATTTTGGTGAATCGAGACACAGCCTTCCTCCTTGTTGCACCCCCTGAAATATCATCTTGCACACCTGGTTGGAAACCCTTGACATAAACAAAGAAACAGAATGGTAAAAAATACATAACTTTATGTGTGTAAATGAAAACTATAAACAAACCCCTAAAACAAGTTCACCATGGCAAAAGCAAAACTATACTGTGAGTCGAAATACATGTATAAAATGACATAATAACTACATCGTTTCTTTGTGATATTTGGCACAATTTAGAAATATTTACCTTGTTTTTTTATTGTTTACTACTACCATACATATCCATTTTGTTTCATTTTTCTTAGATTTGAAGATTTATCGTAAGAACCATGTCTGGATGGAATCAATCAGTTAAAGAATTCCTCATTACTGGATTTCCAGGATTCAGAGACCAAGAAAGCAGAAAGGTTCTATTTGGAGTCTTCTTCACAGTCTACCTCTTCATTCTTTTGGGGAACATTCTCTTAATCTTCATTTTTTCTTCGGACCGAACACTCCACACCCCAATGTATGTGTTAGTCTGTGGTCTGGCCGTTCTGGACGTTGTCACTACTACAAACACTGTGCCCAGTATGCTAGTTCTGTTCAGATTTGAATATAGATCGGTGCCTTTTGGTGCTTGTATTACTCAGTCAACATTCTGGATTGGTCTGTTCTCTACCGAGTGCCTGTTCTTTGCATTAATGGCCTATGACCGTTATATAGCCATTTGTAATCCGCTTCACTATCCTAATTTAATGAGCAACACTTTCATTTCAAAACTGACAGCTTGTTGTTGGCTAGTTGGGTTTGCTTGTGGAGTCGTATCTGTTGTTCTTCTTCTCAGGCTCTCCTTCTGCTATTCCAACACAATTACTCACTGCTTTTGTGATTTTGCATCATTGTTCTTCTTGACCTGTGGAGACAGCACAGTTAGCAACAATTTAATTTTATTTATTGGAGTGAGTGTCTTGTTCATCCCATTGGTGTTTATCTTTTTCACCTATATGCGAATTATATATTCAGTTGTCAAGATTGCCAGCAAAGACGGACGAAGGAAGGCCTTCTCCACCTGTGGAACACACATGCTGGTCATTTCTGTCTTTTTCCTGGGAGTCTTCATCACAGACAGAATTCCTGTTACATCCATGGATGCTCGAATAATGGGACTGATAATACAAAATGTCTTCCCACCTTTAATGAATCCAGTTATTTACTTTCTTAGAACTAGAGAAATTAGGAACAGTTTTGTAAAAAGTTTAAAGAAAATTTTACCAAGCAGTTAGGATTTATTTACAAAATGTAATACTTTTGATTTTGTTTTGACCCACAATTCTGACCTGGTTTAAATGTGTTTGACTTCCAAGCAATGATCAATGTATATAAATTGTTATTTATAATTAACTTTTTTCTTGATAAAGAGTTAACAATACCCAAACTTCTCTTCAACTATGTAACTACTTCTAACCCTAACCCTTGAATCCTCACACACATTACATTGGTCAAATGTTTAACAAAAAACATCACCCCTCAGTGGGATTATGTGGGCTTGAGAACATTATGTTATTCATAACGAAAAATATCACTTAAAAGCTTGCTATTCATTCATTAATTATAAATATGATGAAATAAAATGCAATTTTCTTTTTTGATTTTGATATACTTTGTTGATCCCCGAGGGGAAATTCTCTTTTCGCATGACCCTTGCAGATCAGAGCACAGGATCAGCCATTGTCTGGAGCCCCTGAAACAAGGACCTTGCTCATGGGCCCAACAGCGTAGGATCCTTTCCGGCAGGGACAAGATTTGAACCAGCACCTTTCCAGATATCAGCATAGATCCTTAGCCTCAGAACCACTGCTCCACTCAAAACATTATGTATAAATAAATAAATAAATAAGCCCAGTAATGTACAGGTGATGTTCCTAATTCATGCCGGATGATTGCTGGGATAGAATCTAGCTACCCTACCCTAATCGGGCTAGGGAAATGAATGGATGGGTGGATCATGTGGAAAACAACATAACATAATGTTGAAGCAGCAACATAAAATATCATGCAATATATACTGTACATCTTTTATATATATATATATATATATACAGTATATATATATATATATATATATATAGTGACCACTGTTACCGCTGATTCGCCGTCACTGATGGTGGCAGCAGCTGTGCAAGAGCAGCTCAGGTGCTGGTCTGCTGTGTATTCCTAGTGTGTAATGTCGGCAGCTGTAGGCTGACACTCTGTTAGATGGTAAACCAATAGGAAAGTAACTCCCTCTTACAGTATTTCAAATGGGAAACAAGCACACTTTTAACTTGCCCTCTGCAGGAACAGCTGCAGGCTTGCCACATAACATGGTAGTCGCACAATGTTTAGAATATTTAAAGCTGATCTCTCATCTGCCCAAATGCCCTCTCTCTCCTTTCCTGTCTTCTCTAGACTGCATCTGCTCCAGCCAGTGCTTCTGAGTCTGCTTGATGAAGAAGGCTTTTAGTTCTTGTAATCTGAAGAAGGGAGCTAAAGCAGGACAACTGCCCAATTCACTGCTTGAATCCTGTGTGCTCGTGTGCTGCAGAAAGTCTTGTATTTTGAATAAAGACTTGAGACTGTTCCTACCTACTCAGCAATAAGTTCATTTTCCTTGGAAACTAGGTCTTGTGCAACTCTGCGACCCAAGCTTAACAAGTTATATATATATATATATATATATATATATATATATATACAGGTAGTCCCTAGGTTGCGGACATCCGACCTACGACTTACGAACGATGCATGGCTGCGACGCATGCGCCTCAGTAACTGCCACTCTGTCATCTTCAGCCTGGGGATGTTGCAAGCGGTGGCTGGAGGGGAGCGATTTTGCTTCTCGTGCAGTGTAGTGTCCCTCGGGCAGCTCCTGACAGCAAGCAGTGACCCATGGTCCATAGTCACCAGTGCCACAGCTATCGCTCATGTGCAGGACGATGGTTCACTGCCCGCCCACTACGCCACTGCAGCTACTGCTCCTGACAGAACGCAGGCTGGATAAAGCAGAGGGGGGCATTTCACTGCCCGCCCAGCACACATGGCTGATAATGCTGCAAGCGGTAACCTGGTTGTGGCTGAACGGAGGCCATTGAGGGTGAACAGGGCAGTGGAGGTAGCATTTTAGTGTGCCTCGGATGGCTGCCTATTGAATTGGGGTTGGGCAATTCACTACCCACATTTGGCCGCACCGTGTTTGCTCTCAGTGGACAGACTCTGCGGGCACTGCAGTGGAGGTGACTGTGAGGTGGGCTGGTGATGAACCCCTCCTCGCCGCCCCCAGTCATTCTGAATAGCAAGCCTGCTTGTACTGTTACGCACATAGCAGGAAGTTGTCTCTTGTCAGCACATCAGACGTATTGACAGGTGCCTTCCTGCTGTGATAGCATGTATAGCACTGTGCAGAAGAGCTCATTTTAACTTTTGACTTCACCCTTCAAGAATGTCTCTGAAACACAAATCAGATACAAGTGCTGGTGATAGGGTAAAGAAGAGAAAAACCATCACCATTGAAAATAAAGTAGAAATAATAAAAAGGTCAGAGAAAGGTGAAACTCCATCATTTAATGGCAGAGCACTTGGTTACAATTGGTCAACAATAGCATTTATTAAAATAATGTACTTGTTCCAACTTACATACAAATTCAACTTAAGTACAAACCTACAGTCCCTATCTCTTACATAACCCGAGGACTGCCTGTGTATATATATATATATATATATATATATATATATATATATATATATATACATATATATATATGAACCCTTCAGACAGACGTCCCAGACACACTTATAAAAGCACAATGAAGATTTATTAATAATTTCTTCAATAATAGTGCCCAAAGCACCACACCTCCACAATTCTTCAATAATTAATACAATAAACAATTCTCCAACTCCCAGCAGCTCCGTCACACTACCACCCAACTCCAGCTCGGTCTGCTGGGGTTTCCCACAGTCCTTTTAAAGTCCATGACCCGGAAGTATTCCTTCTCCGGGTCAAACTCCTTCTTCAGGTGTCCTGGAAATACTGCACGTTTCCGTTCTCGTGACTTCGAAGTACTTTCGGGTTAGCGTTACAGTAATATTCCCCAGGTTCTTGGTAAGCTCCCCCTGGCGGTACCCACGGCACCCAACAGGGCTGAAGAGACGGACTCCATGTCCCATACTGCCCTGTGGGAATTCGAGGAACCATTTCCATCCAGGGAAGCTGCCATCTAGCGCCCCGGGGGATGTAGTGCCCTGAAAAGGTGGGTTTCTTCTGTTGAGGGATGTCCCGGCCGGACCGAAACACTGGCTGTCCATCACTTTATATATATATCATAGATTTTGTTGTTAAGTAGCATGCTTTTTGTCACAGCTTTCAACTATTTTAGTGTATTCAGCAGCTGAATGACCCTGGCCAAAATTATATTTTACAGATCAAAGTTACATACTTTAAACATTGGCTGCACTACATATACCCTAACTGCATTTTGCAGTTTATCATAGTGGGGCTAACAATGAAGACGATGACAGAATTACAAAGTTCTGATGTCCTGACTGATGGTTTATCATAACACCACTTCACAATACACAAGAGCTACTACAAGATGCAGAAAAGAGGAAAAAAAGGGAAAAAACACAATAATTTATCTTCATAAACACAATAATGTGCACAGTTATTAAAGAGCAAGATGAGCAGCCCCAGCTAAGAGGCCAGTTTAACAACAGTACAGTGGGAGGCAGCAGTAAAGCATGTGGAATCTTCAACCCTACCCATTTGAATCAACTGCACAATACTCTGGGTAATATCATGAACATGGTAGGCCAAGTATTACAGACAAGTCCATACAAAAATTCTACATCTTTAAGACGTAAATACATGTGACAAATGTGTATTTTCCTACTGTGTGAGCATTTTGTGTTTAGGTGTGTTTATGTATTTGCCAATTTTCCATTAATTTTAAGTATACCAGTAAAATAGCTCTTTTTAAATCTATACCAGAAGAAGAATTTCATCTAGTATATCAGTTTATCCGGCTTATCACCCACTACTTGGATCAGCATTTTATGTTTGGGGGCATCTGTCTTATTTAACATTGGCTGCTATAGTGTGATGATCTGTAATGTCACTCTGACCTTGCAAAGCATTATGGGATGCTGAATAAAAAAGTTTCTATAAGCAGGACACAATGTGAATTTTTAGGAAATTCTGTAGCAAACAAGGTCACTGGCAAATCCAGTAAATTTGCAGTAAAAAATGCTTTGGTGAATTTTGCCAATCAACACTACTCACCATATGCACTCTTATTTCACTTCACTGTAGGTTTCAAAGTCACAGCTTTACAAGTTCATCACAAACACAAAGAAGTGGAACAACAACACTGCACTTTTCTAAAGTCTTTTTGAGTATAAAAATGGGATTTTCTTAACCAAAATGACTGAAAACATCAAGTTAGCAAATAATATTGGTCACTCAGCTATACCTGGATAAGCATGTTAAAATGTAGTGCTTTTATTTTGAAATTCTTTGTGTTTGAGTCGCAGTGTGTTCTATTGGACTGTAGTACACTGCAGTGTGTGCCAGTCAGCTATCTGGGTAGTTCTGTCCTGTGAGTTATACCAGCTTGGTGGTGCTTACAAGAATACAGGCAGTTGTTCTTTTTTAAAGACTGTACTAGGATGATAATTATTCTGTTTATACAAATGGTAATCTTTACAATTTAACTTGTTTTGTTTATTTTTTCACTTGTAAGTCACACTAATGGAACTGCAAAGCTCATTTCTTCCTCCTGTATCTGTTAACTTTAATATACATGCGTACCATTGATGGGATGATAAAAATTTGACTGCGTGTTTCTCATTATGATTAGATGTTTATTTTTTAAAGAAAGGATCTCCATTGGGTAACTTTTCATCGCTCCTTGCGGACCTTCACCAGGACTCTGCTCATAACTCTAATTATCTCCCCAAAGGACAAAAATGAGGAATATCACCCCTGAATCCAAAAGGAAGCAATTCTGTTTCAGAACAGCATCTGATGAACAGGTGAGCTCTTTAAAATTCTGCAATTAAGGGAAACATTCATGAAAGCAAGTTCTTTTCATTTATATTTTCAAAAAAATAAAGTCTATTTGGATTTTATTTTTTAAATTAATTATTGAAGATACATATTATTATTGGTAAGAGTTTTAAGGAAAAGACAACTGCACTTACTGGTATTTTTCTTACCCTTACAAAAAGTGAAATATATGTGAAATATATTTTTATATGTATGTATAATATATATGTAAAGTATATATTTAGCTATCAATATAATATATTTTTAAATATGTTACAATATTCTTATAAGCTCTTTTAATTTCTGCTATTAAGGGAAACATTCATGGAAACAAGTTCTTTTCATTTATGTTAAATAGTTTATTTGAATTTTATTTTTTAAACTAATTGTTATTAAAGATACATATTACTACTGGTAAGATTTTTATGGAAAAAAAAAATCCACATACTGGAATTTCCGTTACCCTTACAAAAATGAAATCTATATAAAATATATTGTTGAAAAAATATTTAGCTATCAATATAATGTATTTTATTGTTTTATTGTTATAATATTCTTGAAGGATAGAAATATTGTGCAATATACCAGAATATGTTGTAAAATAGGTAAATTATCACAGTTTTTGTATACTGCAATATATTGTTCAAAGTATGAAAATATATTTATCAATATAGTTTAAAACACTGAGAAAAATATAATTCAAAGTTTAACCTTTTCCAGGTTAACATATAAAACATGAATGATATTTCCATGGGACTGAGCACAATGTATTTATATAACATGTCTTAACCGCAATGCACATTTAGAAATGTCTGTTACAATAAATGATGGCCAATGTATGTTTCATTATATTTCAGATATCATAAAAATATATTTTTGACCTTTACACATATGCTCTTTAGATAGATAGATAGATAGATAGATAGATAGATAGATAGAAATGAAATGCACTATATAATAGATAGATGGATGTGAAATGCACTTTATGACAGATAGATAGATATGAAAGGCACTATAGAATAGATAGATAGATAGATAGATAGATAGATAGATAGATAGATAGATAGATAGATGAAAGGCACTATATGATAGATAGATAGATAGATAGATAGATAGATAGATAGATAGATAGAT
>JANRMT010028174.1:29414254-29424283 GCA_026402145.1 Polypterus bichir lapradei
ACCAAACACAGAACTTGGGAAAAAACACTTCACTTAATTAGCCCAGGAGACCAATTAAAAACAGAAGCTTTTTGGAACAAAAACCTTTAGCCACAGGGGGGACACAGGACCGAGGTTGGGAAACACTGGATTAGAGTCTCCTGTTGTTCAAGAGCATTGTGAATGTTAGGTTTGATTATTGTAATTTCATTCCTATCATTAATTTGCACATGCATCTACTATATAATAAAACAGAAAAGGTCTTTGTGTGCAGTGCTTCTGAGAAATCTGATTGGTAAGTTTGGGTTTGGTGATACAACGAAAGAGGAAGTGTGAGTGTGAGACGAACAAGGATGAGGCCTATGAAACATGATGAGAGAGTTGCCTTCAAAGACAGCAAGTATAAAACCAGACAGAAGGTGAGAGAGGTGCCTCAAAAATGATGACAGAATCTGAGAAGCTGGCCTTGCGGGAATACAATTGAGAGAAGGAGCGCTGGTAATGAGACATCCACGCACATGCAGATAGTTAGGAAAAGTGCTGAAGATACACATAGGACAAGAGACAGAATGATAAAAAAGTATTTGCTATTACCTATCTTTGACAGGTATTGTGGCTTTTTAATATAATAATTTTAGTTGTTTTCCTGATATTATTGCGCCAATGTTTTGTACTTTGCTTTTACTATCCTGAGCTTTATCATTTTGGAGCGAATCTTTTGTTGCCATTTGGTTTCCATGGTGTGATTTTTATCCAAGTACATGGATAAAATATCCTTCCAAATGCTTCAAAATTATTTAAGGAATTGTATTTCTGTCTTTGTGTTCTGACATTGTGCTTTGATGATCGTGCTATTTGTCTTCCCGGCTCTGACTTCTTCCTGTTTAATATCACTCATTTGTTCTGTCCCTTTTGGTTATCCATTTCCCAATGCAAAGCTTCCCTATTCCTTTGGGGTAAATAACTATTGCTCGTCACAAAGAAACACTGGATGTAGCCAGTTGCTTGTTATTGCTAGGTTTCTAAGCAATTCTTGCGTGATCTGTACTTTTGCAGCTGGAGATGGAGTTTCTGTGTAATAATTCATATTTTAGTTATTACTCTTTTCTTTATTTTCATATGTGTGTGTGTGTGTGTTTGTTTGTGTATGTCTGTAATTAAAACTCTGGTGTAACCTGAGTTCTGTTAACACTAGAATTACCAGAGCCTACGAAAATACTTGTAAATCTGTCCCACCTTAAATCGCTTCTTAAAATCGTTCACAGCTCTCCACCAGCGTCTTTTGTCATCTAAATGTGCTGATAAAATCAGGCTGCAAGCAGCCGGCTTTCCCATCCCCCCACCGACTTCGAACATGCACAAACGTCTCCCAGCTCATGACTTGATTGATTTTCTGGGAGTGAAGTGGAGTTTTAGAGTGGAAATAATAGATCCTTATTTGGAACACACGCATTTCATGTGTGTTCCGTTTCTACAGTAATCTGTGTAAACACATTTTTAAAAGAGAAACGTTTTTCATATTTTAGTAGTAAATGACAAAATTTAGACATAAACTATATAATGTATGAAGCCTGAAGTGCAAATATCAAAGAAAAACTTTCACAAAAGGTACAAATATAACAGAACAAATGCGCTTCTATTCTAACTGTAACTGCAGAAAAAAAAGCCACCTTAGCATGCCATACTGACGCACATTCACTACAACTGACGCGGTGCTGTAATGCTATCAGTGGCTGACTGGGAATCAAAAGGTCATGAGTTCGATCCCTCACGACTCCGTTTTGAGAAGTAAACTGATCTTATTCTTACTATTTTTGAATAAAAACATACATTTGATTTCAGTCTGTAACAGCCGGTGTAATTTATGATACTTGTAAAGGTTAGCTTTGGTTTTTTTTATTCACTTTTCATTCTCTCAGTCGCATTCAGGATTCTTCCCAAACCCCCCCCCCCCCATCTGACACTGCTGTTTTCACTTAAAGACGTGCTATAGCGCTGCAGTGTATCACGATACATTCTCTTACCAATGGTAGCGAAATGAAGTGTCTGCATGCACTTTTTGTGGCATTACACATGTATTTTTTGAGCAGGAACATTCAATTAATACTGCATAAAAAAAAAAATAAAGTGACGGTGAGATCCCTCCAGATCAGAGAATGTCCAGTTCCATTGCCTCAAAACACTACTCACATCTACAGTTTTTCCCAGTTTCAAATAAAAACTAACAACGTCAGATCCCTAGGGCGGTAGTATGTATTGTGATAGTGAGAGAATAAAAGTGAAAAAAAAAGGTAACTTTTACAAGTACAATACTATAAATGTACACGGTCTGTCACAGACACAACCCAAATGTATGTGTGTACTGTGTAATATTAATAATAAGAGCAGCACACTACTGAAAACGGCAAATATAGGAGGCAGTGGGGATCAAACCGGTGGCCCCTTGATTACAAGTCAGCAAATCTTACCACTACACCACAGAAGCTATTGTAGCATTCGTGAACCTTTTGTGAAAGTGTTTATTTGATCTTTGTACTTCAGACGTCACACATTGTATAGTTTATGCCTACATTTTGTAACATTTATTACTAAAATATATAAAAGTTTCTGTTTTAACAATGTGTTTACACAGATTACTGTAGAAACGGAACACACATGAAATGCATGAGTTCCAAATAACGATCTATTATTTCCACTCTAAAACTCCAGCAGTTCACTCACTCCCAGATAATCAAACAAGGCATGAGCTGGGAAAACTTAGTGAACGTTCTGCGACGGTGGGGGATGGAATATCCGGCTGCTTGTCTTAATCAGCACATTTACAGGACAAATGACGCTGGCGGAGAGGTGGGAACGGATTTAAGGTGGGCCGGATTTACGAGTTTTCTCATAGGCTTTGGTAATTCTAGTGTTAATGAAGTGAATGTCTAAGAGATCTGTTCCCCACAAGTGAAGCCATTAATGCAGGAAGTTGTTAAAGAGTGTCAGATGTTAAAAGATGAAAGCCCCTGTTTACCTTGGTCTTTTTCACTTAGTTAGAAAAACTCAACCTCCTTGAACTGTGATGCAGGTGAAGGTATTTCTCAAGCTATTCACTGGTGAAGATTGCTTTCATCCTTTCTGGAGTGTGGAGAAATACAAACTGGGAAGACACTGACTGATGGCCCTGATTATGTTTAGTAACTTTGCTTCCTTCTCCTCTGTAAATAGATTTTTTCTTTTCTTTATCTGCCCAATGGGGAGTCTCTTCACCCATAGTTGTTCCTGCTGCTATCATAGTGAGACCAGAGACATAAGAGATTTTTGGAGGATATCCCCTACAACCTCTCTTCTTTTGTTAACACTAGAATTCCTGAAGCCTACAAAAAAAACTCATAATCCCGGCTCACCTTAAATCCTTTCACACCTCTCCATCAACGACTTTTGTTTTGTAAATGTGTCGATCAGCACAAGCAGCAAGCAGCCTGCTGCCCCATCCCCTGCCTTGACAGATGACGGCTCGGGCAAAAAAGTTCTTCCAGCTCAAGCCAAGGCTTCTTATCTGCGTGTGAATTGTATAGGGTAAATAATACAGTATATCGTTATTTGGATACAACATTTCATGTGTGCATTTCATGTGTGTTCTGTATCTACAAAGATCTGTGTAAGTGTAGGATGAAAGGAAATGTGAGAAAATGCAAGAAATGCTGAACACATACCTAAAGCACAAACTTTTTCCATTTTATACTAATGATGACCTGAAGGGTATAATGTCTGAAGACTTCTTACTGCTTGTGCTGATCAACGCATTTACAAAACAAAAGACGCTGATTATAGAGGTGCGAAGGGATTTAAGGTAGGCCAAAATTACAAGTTTTTTCAACTGGCTTTTGAAAGCCAAAGGCCGGCAACTTGAACAGTTATATAAAAAAAATTGGACTCTTTGTTCACAAAGAGATGTACAAAAACCATATACTTTATTACAAGGATTGTATTGCCCAAACTAAATCTAACTATTATACTTACATTATTTCTTCCAATAAAGGCAACACCAAGTCATTGTTTTCACTACTTAACAATATCACACAATCCCCGGATTCTTTACCTTCTCACCTTTACTCAACTGAATTTTGCAAATCCCTTATGTCCTTTTTTAATGAAAAAATCCAGAAGATTCACCAGTCTCTCTGTACGTATTCCTCCAGTACTTCATTTGAATTTCACCCACCAACTCACTCATTTTCCTCTTTTCAGCTTCCTACTTTCTCAGAAATCTCAAATCTTGTCTGTAAGTCTAAGCCATCCACCTGTCAACTGGACCTGCTCCCTACAGTTCTGGTCAAAGCCTGCCTCCCCTCTCTGGTCCCTCTTATCTCTGTTATAATCCACTCTTCTCTCACTACTGGTACTGTTCCTTCATCTTTTAAAACTGCTGCAATAACCCCAATACTGAAAAAACCTGGGGCCTCATGTATAAATGGTGCATATGCACAGGAATGTTGCGTAAGAACGTTTCCACATTCAAATCGCGATGTATAAAACCTAAACTTGGCGTAAAGCCACGCACATTTCCACGGTGCCTCATACCCTGTCGTAAGCAAGTTCTCCGCTCGGTTTTGCAGACTGGCGGCACCCAGCGTCAAACCAGTGCTACTGTTCCTGTGTGGTTATCCTTTCTTTTCCTGACGCGGCTTTAAAAATACACTGAAATTAACCGCATATTGTTTATTAGTTTAATGCATCTGATTGTAATTAACCAGTAACAATATAATGGTCCACGGAATGGTCAAAGTATTCTAAATACCATAGCTGCTTTAGCGTTGTTACTCTCACTGCACTTTCTTTTTCTTCTTTCAGCTGCTCCCGTTAGGGGTTGCCACAGCAGATCATCTTTTTCCATATTACTCTCACTGCACCACTCAGAGAAGCTGATCGGAAAGAGAATTATTGGTATACGGCATCAAGCACACGCTGCCTCAGCCATGCTTCCTATTTGTACTGCTTCTCGTATGACAAACGCTTCAAACCTTTCCTGGACGGACCTCGCGGTTCAGAAACAGTTTCATCCCAAGAACTCTAAACGCACTCAATCAGTCCATCAACTGCTCCTTGTAGAACTGTTAGTACTTATTAGTACAGTTAACTTACTGTAAACTTGCAGTACAGTTATAATATTGCACAACCTGAGCCACTTTATAAAGAGTGTATTTACATATGATGGCGATATCATTTTTAAGATTTAATGCAGTAAAATGTTTATTATATTATACTATTAAAACTCCTGCTTCATTTAAATAATCTATATTGTTAATAATTAAAGGACATGGTGTTGCTACGCTAGCAAGGATCTGGCGCTCCACTCACAATTGTTCCTGCCTCGCACTGTATGCTTCACTGGGAATGGCGTGAAGGGTAGAATAATTAAACATGTACAGTATATGAAGATATTTCAATGTCCCTTAAAAGTTTTGAAGAATCAGTGTTATAAGCTTACAGATGGCTTAACGTCTATTACAGAGCTGATTGTGTGGCAATCAGTTACTTGGAAAAAGAAAAGGAAATACAAGAATTGGAGGTAAGCACGTTTGAAAGAGACAGTACTGCAGGGGCGACCTTAGGCATATGCAAATTGTGCACCTGCACAGGGCCGCCAAGTCAATATAAATGGAATATAAAACAGAAAGAGAAAATAACTACACAGCTAAAAATGCAATTTTGGCAAAAGTTAAACGCTTGTATCATGAGCACGAGGCGGCTATGCAGTGTCCGCAACGGACGTGGCCATCCGCCGTGCATAAGATACCACATTGACATTGGCGGGCAAAGGGGCCACCGATTCTTTCTTTGCCCAGGGCTGCCACGAGCCTACAGCCGCCCCTGAGTACTGCTGCAATAAATTATTTCATCAAAGGTCGCGCACAATCACTGCACCACCGTGAAACCCATGTTTAATAACGTGCTTTAACTCCTATCATCATGAAAATGATACCACGTATACATCTCAGTATTTTAGTTATTCAGAGAGCTGTAATATCATAAATGTGATGGATTCTGTGTCCTGTCGGAGGAAGAGAGGCGGTGTAAGAAGCACGTAGTGATTCACACTCATGGAGCACCTAGAAGAACACATACAAAACAAAGCATTTAACGTGCTACTTTAATTACGATGTGATTTGAGAAACTGGTTAATTAAATGATTTTAAGATGAAGTTTATGATGTTCTACTTTAATGACAAAATAAACTACATGATTAAAGTGGAAATTTCGAGACTGAAGTTGACATTTCGTGCTTTTTCCCCTCTGTGTGCCTTTTTTTTCTCTGTACCCTAATAAGCTTTTATATGACATTCAGATGGTGGGCTACGACTCGCCTTTTCACGGCGACTTTGATATCTGACAACTTTTTTATTTCGGGCACTGTGAAACTGTGAACTTTAGCTTTGAGTTTCGATCAACTTCCTTTTGCTGTTTATACCACTATTTAAACCAACAAATAGTACGTTTTTCCTTGCCTTCACTTGGTATTCGTTGAAATTCTTCCATTTTACCTCTTGCTTTTTCCATTGTCTTTTCACAGAACACTGAGCTTAAGGGCTATTTATATTGATTTGCATATTCAAAGAGGCGTAATTCTGGGAGGAGTTGGGGCGGGACAGCAGGCGCGTGCATGAGCGTTACTTTTCATGCTGACCGGGATTTATGTAGTGGAAGAATGTGGAAGTTGAAGAATGCGAAAGTTGGCGAACGCACATTTCGGCTTTTGTGCTTACGTCATGTTATAGTGTGAGTTCTACGCATGGTGTTATGCATGAGACCCCTGGTGCCGATCCGACTAATTTCAGTAATTTTCGTCCTATTTCTAATCATTTCCAAAATTCTTGAAAAAATAGTGGCTATTCAACTTCATTCTCATTTATCTCAAAATAATCTGTATGAACAGTTCCAGTCTGGTTTTCGTCCCCTCCACAGTACAGAAACGGCACTTATAAAAATTACTAATGACCTCCTTATGGCAGCTGATTCTGGTTTAATCACTATTCTCATCCTCCTTGATCTGAGTGCAGCCTTTGACACTATTTGTCACACGACTCTTCTCAACAGATTATCTTCGATTGGCATTACCCACACTCCAATAGATTGGTTCAGATCCTACCTCTCAGGCCGTACTTAGTTTGTTCAGCTTGAAACTTTCACATCCCAGCCCACCGCTGTTACTTCAGGTGGGCTCTGTCCTGGGGCCCCTCCTTTTTATTTTTTTTCTCCTTCCCCTTGGCATTATCTTTCGTTAATATAACATTAGCTTCCACTATTATGCTTATGACACCCAGCTCTATCTCAAGAGCAAACCTACTGTTTCCATTCCACCCTCCTCACTTTTTGATTGCATAGCAGAAATCAAATCCTGGTTTTGTTCAAATTTTCTTAAATTAAATAGTGATAAAACTATGAGTTTCTCCTCATTGGTACAAAATCAACATTATCCAAAACTGATCATTTTTCATTTGCTATCGATAATTCCTCTGTCTCCCCTTCCCCACAGGTTAAGACTCTGGGTGTCATCCTTGACAGTACTTTATCCTTTCAGTCCCACATCAACAATATCTCCCGGTCTGCATATTTCCACCTGTGTAACTTTAATCATATTCGCCCCTCCCTCACTCCTCACACCACTGCTATCCTTGTTCCTAGCCTTGTCACTTCTCATCTGGATTATTGCAATTCCCTTTTCTTTGGTCTTTCTCGCAAATCTCTTTATAAGCTTCAAATGGTCCAGAATTCTTCTACCCACATCATTACTAGAACCCCCTCTATTCACCATATCACTCCTGTTTTGCAGCATCTTCATTGGCTTCCAGTTCAGTTTCCGAATTCAATTCAAAATTCTCCTACTAACTTTTAAGGCTATCCACAACCTTGCCCCTCCATATCTGTCTGACCTCCTCCATGTTGCCATTCATTCCCGTACCCTTAGATCCTCTTTCTCCATCCACTTGACTGTCCCTTTCGTCCATCTTACCACTATGGGGAGCAGAGCATTCAGTTGCTCTGCTCCCCAGCTTTAGAACTCACTACCACCTGAGCTTAGAAGTATTAAATCATTTTCACTTTTCAAATCTAAACTTAAAACTCATTTGTTTAAGACTGCTTTTTCTCTTTGATTACAAAGAATCTGTCTGATTTTAAATTTTGTTTTTTACTTTTGTTTGTAATCTGTGTTTTGTCTATTCGGTGTCCTTGAGTGTTTAGAAAGGTGCCTACAAATAAATAAAATGTATTATTATTATTATTATTATTATTAAACAGTCAATATGCAAAATGTACAAACAAATACAAGTACCAAATGGCATGTGGAATAGCTGGCAAAAATTCATATTTTTGTAGCATCATCCACAAGATGTCATGTGATATTTGGGCATAAGCCTTTTCCATGTCCACAAAGAACTTTTGGAAAGTACTTATGAACTTCTATAACCACCCCATATATCTGTGAACATTCAAAGAGCTGGACCACTGTTCCATGGACAAAATAGCATTCTCATTGCTCCTTCTGCATCTGGTGAACACCTATTGAAGAAAGTCTCATTCCCAAGCCCAAACATAGATTTTCACAGAAAGGTTGATATAAGTGATCCCTCTGTAGCTTGAAAACACTCTCTTGTCTACGTTTTTTAAAAGAAGGATGACAACCCTGTTCTGCCAGTCTAAAGAAACTGTGAAAAAATTAACCATGATGCTGAAACAATATCCATTGCTTTTAGTATTTCTGGACAGACCCTGTTCAGAAAGAATCCAGTGGTCCCATTGCCACCAGGTAAACCTGATTTTAGAGGTCCTCAAAGTTGTTCTTCTAACCATCAATGGTAATCTCAGTTGAGGTCAATGATTCACCACACTGGAAATTTGGAGAGCACCATTGTGGATTTCTTTTATTGTGCCATGCAAACACATACCCCAGAGCCTCTGGTGAAACTTTGTTGGTATGTGTAGGGCAAAGTGGGCATTGCCCATTCTACTAGGCTTTACTGATCCAACAGGCCTGTTAAGGTAGCACATTTAACAGACATCCAGCTGCACCTTTCCCCACTTACATTCCAAACTAAGTGACTTAACTCTTCATACCAGCATCTGCCCAGACTTCATCTGATAACAAAGGTGCACATCAAATTTATACTGACATATTTGCAGAAGACTCTTTGCAGAAATGTCTTGAGCCAGAAGGTACAAAAGGGATTTGAGTGATAATAAAGACCTACAATTCAAGGAATAACAACTGGGATGAACATAATAACTCACCTATGAGCAGTCCATGATTTTTTAAATGGAAGAGAGGTTCTGACTTCCTTCAGAATTCTGCACACGCTCAAAGATTCTGTGGGAATTCCCTGGGACACCAGTGTCAATCCTGAGCACATCCTCCAAAATAACCTCTCTCTAAACCTGCTCTCTGAAACTAAAAAGAAGATGGGCCCCTCTCTCTCTCTCTATCTCTCATTGGGCAGTTAAAACTGACAATATCTCCTCTTTGTAGACCAAAAAATTGAGTTCCATACTGCCAAGCCAAAACTGTGAGCCAGTAATCTGAAAAGACTGAGAAGCAGCCATTACTTTAATAAGGGAACTTATGCATCTTAAATCTTGAACCAGAAAGGGTAATTGCTTTCCCTATAACAACAACAACAACAACATTTATTTATATAGCACATATTCATACAAACAGTAGCTCAAAGTGCTTTACATAATAAAGAATAGAAAAATAAAAAACACAATACGAAAACAAAATAAATCAGCATTAATTAACATCGAATAAGAGTAAGGTCCAATGGCCAGGGGGGGACAGAAAAAACAAAAAAAAAAAAACTCCAGACGGCTGGAGAAAAAAAAAAAAAATCTGTAGGGGTTCCAGACCATGAGACCGCCCAGTCCCCTCTGGGCATTCTACCTAACATAGATGAAACAGTCCTCTTTGGATTTAGGGTTCTCACGGACAGGCTTGATGATGATGGTCACGTAGAATTCTGCCTTTTAGTCCATCCATCATTGTTGGAGCATCATGAAGCTTTGAGTAGGTGG
>JANRMT010028174.1:29442761-29460740 GCA_026402145.1 Polypterus bichir lapradei
TCATCTCGCTCATTCAGCATCAACGTGCTTCGCTGTGTAAAGAGTTGTGCTCTTTAGTGTTTATCTTTGTGCATAGTCAAGCCCTTCATTATGGCTCCAAAACAATCTGCTACTGCTTCAGGTGCCGTGCCCAAGCGCAAGAAGAAGATGTTAACGATTGCCGAAAAGGTAAACGTTTTGGATTTGTTGAAGGCTACGATTCTTTTTATTTAAAAAGTAGGAAAGGAATATAAGATCTACGGCTGCAGCGTCCTTTTAACCAGGGTGCAAAACGAGTTGCAAGTGGATGTAATAAGGCAGTAGTCTGGATGGAATCTGCTTTAGGGATTTGGATTGAAGACTGCCAGAAGAACAACAACGGCAGTGCTACACAATCGCCTGAAGTGGCTCCTTTACAAGGGCTGTAACGCTCTCCTTTGTTGTGCAGTAAAATTAAACTTATTGTTATCGGACAAGTCATCGTGTCATTGTTGGTGAGTAACCATAAATAATTAATACATTTACTGTATACTATTTTTCTTGCAATGTACGTATTTATTGCTGGTGACCTGTCTATCGTAATGGCTGTAACATATGTGATATCGGAGACACTCAATATCTTTAAAATAATATTTAGGTTTTACTGTATATAAACAGTGTGTGTTTATATACATAATTTCAATGAATCTTACCTAATATCTAAGAGAATACAAAGGGATTATGCTGTATAACGCTGCGGGGAATATTTATAAACAGTGCGGGAGAGATTATAAGGGCTTAAAATATATAAAAATAACCATACAAACATATGGTTTCTACTTCGCGGATTTTCACCTATCGCGGGGGGGTCTGGAACGCAACCCCCGCGATGGAGGAGGGATTACTGTAAACAATTCTTTTCAATATCTGATTTAGTAGTTGTGTAGGAAAATGTGAGAAATCACTGTTTCAGCTTCCAGCGGAATTGTCAGAAATATGAAGATACAGTACTGTATCTATGAATGAGCATAAACCATTGAAAATCTACATTTAATAACTTTAATTATCTTTGTTGTATTCTGGATGTGGTAATAGACAATATTTTAACAAATAGCACACACATGCTTGCTGCAATAAACCAAATAATACAATTTTTTCATAACATAGGAATAATACAAGATGGATTTATGCAAGTATTTATATGTATACACTAAATACTGTATATATGCTGTATATGTGTGTAAAGATATATAGACAAGGGAAAATAACAAAAAAAAAATTACAATAGCTGAACTGACCATTTCCTTTACTACAGAAAGTAATCCACAACTTATGAATTCTGATCTTTTTATTCAGCTGTTGAACATGAATAAAACTTCTTTAGCTTGTTATTAGGTTTCTAGTGCCTGCACCATGGTGTTCATTTCCTCACAGCTAGTCTACACTGGATTATTCCTCCAAACACTGTTAATGTGTGTTCATGTGACATTCAACTTTTCTATTGGATTTAAGAATAAACTTCTAACAGCTAAAGACTTATCCTTCACAGATGTTATTATGTTTCAGTTACAGTGATACCAACACCATAATACATTAGCTGGCTTTATCCTAACAATTAAGTTACAATCAATAATTCTCAGGTTTGGTATAGGTGACTCTTTGGTCCTTTGCTTGTTGGCTTTTTCCACAGACATGGAAGGATGTTCAGAACACCTTTCTTTCTTTGTTCAGGAACTCTTCTCCTTTGCCTTGGTCACACCTTCTGGTTGTGTGTGGTAAAGAAGTTTTCTCTTTGATATTTTTACATACAGTGTCCTCAACTGCAATCAAAATACTCCTGCTTGGAGGCTGGTGATCACTCAGCTCCTTTTGATAGGAAGGAGAACACATAGCTTTTATGTACTGTCTCTCTCTACTTGTACACTTGCTATCTCTTAGTAAGGGATGGACTTATGGTCCCCTTATCTAACTCTAATAGGGATTATTTTTCCACCTTTTCACTATGGCATCAGTTGTCCTTTGGAGTCAAAGAGAGCAGTCCAACCTCTGTTAGACAATGGGATACCTGCTATATAGAGCAAAAGCTTTAACTAGATTGAGAGCAGTTTGGGCTTAATAAAGAGTACAGATTTGGGGTGTGCAAGTGTATTTAAAGAAAGGAATAGATGTCTTGCCATTGTTTTTTGGGTGCATATAAACCCATCCTTTTGGTTGACAATTGGTGCAAAGGTTTATTCATTAAGTTTGCTAATCAGTGAGTTATGACTCTTTTTCTGAACAAAATGGTTAACTGATTAACCACAAAAAGGCAGCACTGGGATATCACTTGGTGATTGATCATCTTATCAGTAGGACCACATTAGCTGATATTAAGAGCGTCTCTCAGGGACTTTTTAAACCAAGAACTTGTGTTCTAGGCATAGAAAAGTAGGTAATGCCAGTCCTACAATAGCATTCTCACATGTACATAGTACACTAACATTCTTTCTTGTGTTTTCATCCAACACGCAACCTGCTACTATCATTTGATGCCATGATAATGTTTACTAAATGTGTTTTATACATGTTTAGAATGAAAATTATGTTTTTACTGTGTATGTATTATCAAGAATATTATATATGTACATTTTTATTATAGAAATCTCTCTGTTACCTATTTTTCCACCATATAGGTCATTCGAAGGAGTAACAATGCCCGAGTGGAATCAAACCAGTTCATCGATTAAGGATTTCCTTATTATTGGATTTCCAGGATTCAGAGACCAAGAAAGCAGAAGAACATTGTTTGTGGTTTTCCTGACAGTGTACCTCTTCATTCTTGTAGGGAACATTCTCTTAGTCTTTATTTTTATGTCTGACAAGTCACTTCACACTCCAATGTACATATTAGTGTGTGGCCTGGCTTGTCTGGATGTTGTTATTGCCACTAACATTGTACCGAGTATGCTGGTTCTGTTTATGGTTGAAAACAGATTTGTGTCGTTCGCTGCTTGTTTTACTCAGATGACATTCTGGGTGGGTCTCTTCTCAACAGAGAGCTTTCTTCTTGCACTTATGGCTTATGATCGCTATATAGCCATCTCTAACCCTCTACATTATCCTCAGTTAATGAGCAACACTCACGTCTCGAGACTGATGGCCTGCTGCTTATTCACTGGGTTTCTTTGTGCGTTAGTTTGTATGGGTCTTCTAAACCTTTCATTTTGCAGATCCAATATGATTATAAACTGCTTTTGTGATTTTGCATCTGTATTGTTTTTGGCCTGTAGTGTTAATGTGATTACTAATTATTTGGCTTCTTTTATTGGTGTAGGTGTGACCTTCATCCCTTTGGTTTTTATTCTCTTCACCTATGTATGGATTATACGGTCAGTTGTCAAGATTGCTAGCCGAGAGGGAAGAAAAAAAGCTTTCTACACTTGTGGGTCACAAATTGTTGTCATTTCTATCTTTTTTTTGGGAAAAATCATTTCGGATAGAATTCCTATTACATTTATTGACACCCATGTAATGGGCCTAGTAGTGCAGAACGTCTTTCCTGCTTTAACAAATCCCATAATTTACTGCCTTAGAACTAAAGAGATTAGAGCCAGTGTGGTCAAAACATTAAAGACATTTTGAAATTTACCAGGCAATAACCAGGTTTATTTTGGAAGAGAATAGACTAGATTAGGATAGTGCCATGGTCCAATTAGGGTTTTTTCCATGCCTTAAGTGATTTTTTTCTGTTTATTTAAATTTGTTAACACTATTTTGTATATTTTCTGATTAATTCTGTATTTTGTGTAATATTTTTCTTTATTTTATTTATGTAACATTGTGACATTTATTATTTTTTTGAGTAACTGGCTATTTTATTAATTGTATCCTTTGTTGTTATTTGCCCTGTCACCTTTATGTGGAGCCCAAGGAGACAAAGCCTCCAGATTAAGCAACTGACAGGCTGCACCAAATATATAAAATGGTTGAACTGCTGTTTCAACAGAGAGGGTAGAATGTCAGTGCCTGATATGCATGTGTGACTTGCCCTTTGTGTTATTTCAGGCAAACACAATGCAATGCTTAGTGATGTCCGCAATTCTCCTCAAATGAATGACAGCTGCTGCATTGTGAACAGTGCTTAGGAGGTTAACATCTTTCTTTTCCTTCCACTTAATTGCAGTCATTTTGCCTTTTTATCATGCATGAACTTGCACCCTGCTGCAGCTTTATGCAACTGAAGTCACCAGTCATATCACGGGGGTTCTGTTGTATAATGCCGTATGCATCAGTTTCACTACCTGTGTTAATGTCTCATGACCACTTCACATTGTTATCACTATTGCTAAATTCAAAACGCATAGAAATATTTATGATGTTCTTGCATCATGATGTTATTTTATCCACTAGACCGCAGCAGAAAACTGTCTCAAGGGTTATTTGGACTTAACACTGTAAAAAAGAATCTTTACCATCACCCCTAATCTAACTCAGGAAAAAACCATAATTACATACAATTCCAAGCTTGACTAACACAAAGGGTTCACACCACAGAGGTTAAACAGAGCAGAAGTCTCAGGACTGAGCCCTGAAGGCCACCACTTCTAACATTACTTACTTCTTATAAAGTTCCCCTCATCATAACCCTCTGTTTACTGTGTTTAGAGAGTGTACCCTGAATTCCCACTTCTTTTAGTCTGACTACTAATCTTGTACGTGGTACCTTATCAAAAGCCTTCTGAAATTCAAGATAAATGATATCATATGCAACACTATTATGCTTTTGCCTTATAGAATTCCAGCATATTAGTGAAACATGACTTTCTTTGTCTGAATCCACGTTGAGTACTTACTAATAAATCAGATTTAGACAGATTAGATTTTGTTGTGATGCTCGTCCTTGAAAATTCCTTCCATTTATTTACCTGTGATACATGTTAAGCTTCCTGGCCTACAGTCACTTAGATCAGCTCAATCATCCTATTTATACAATGGGATAATATTTGTTAGCCTTCAAATTATAAAGATTGTTAATGATAAGAATTTCACATAAGAACTACTTTTGTTTGTGTAATCTAATTTTTGGAAAAATAATGTAAATCTCAGCTTGAGTGTAAAATGTATAGTATGCACATGTAGGCATAAATGACTGACATTTTGATAATAATGTTCTGATAGAAATATTAAATGAGGAAATTTCACCTGTTTTTTGTACTTGCACTGTTGATTGCTATATGCCCCGGTAAGTGGGATGGATTGTTGAAAATTGCTGTTTGTCAGAGAAGACATCACTAGAAATATATTTGCAAATGGCCATTGCTTTGCAAAAGGTGTTTGTAAGATTGATTTGGAGCAACATGCTATTGAACACAGAATGTTCATTCACCTTGACAGCAACTTCTTTACATTGTTTTGGTGAATTAGAATGAAGCAGACAACACTCTGCTGGACATAAAGGTACAAGGAGTAAGTCCACTGAGACTTCTTTCAGCATAGCCAGTAGTCCTGGCACATAGAAAATGAGAGAAACTGCAGCTCCTGATCCTTCTCCTAAGTAATTATGATATCTTTGACAGCAGCAGGATGTACATTTTTTTTTCATTGCATCATGTGAGTAGATACTGGCATAAGGTACATACAAAAATGTTTCTTTTCAGCAGCATTTGCTTCCTGTGAAGATACCTTTTGAAGTTTCAGAATCTTCTCAATATACAAGAGTTTTAGAGATCAGGACATTGTAAGTAATCTTATCAAAAAAGAGCTGGGACCTCATGCATAATAGTGTGCGTAAGGCGGGATCAATACGTGAACTTGCTAGTGCTGTGGCACCGTGTCCTCACATATTTAATTATTAACAATACAGATTATTTAAATGAAATTAAAGTTTTATCTGTTTAATATAATCAACATATTTTGCTGCATTTCATCTTAAAAATGATATCGTCATCATATGTAAATATGCGCTTTATAAAGTGGCGCAGGTTGTGTAATATTATAACTGTAGTGCAAGTTTACAGAGAGGTGATTGTACTTATAAGTACAAACAGTTCTACAAGGAGCAATTGATTGAGTGCGTTTATAGTTCTTGGGATGAAACTGTTTCTGAACTGCGAGGTCTGTACAGGAAAGGCTTTGAAACGTTTTGCTGTGGCTTTGGTAGCGTGGGCTTGATGCTGTAATACTGATAATTATCTTTCCAATCAGCTGCTGCTGTGATTCCTCACTCAGATACAGTGATATAAATACTCTGAGTGGTGCAGTGAGAGTAATATGGAAAAACATGATCTGCTGTGGCAACCCTTAAAGGGAGCAGCTGAAAGAAGAAAATGAAGAAGGTGCAATGAGAGTAACAACGCTAAAGCAGTTATGGTATTTGGAATACTATGGCTATTCCCTGGATCATTATATTGTTACAAGTTAATTACAATCAGATGCATTACACTAATAAACAATATGTGGTTAGTTTCAGTGTATTTATAAAGCCGTGGCAGGAAAATAAAGAGTAACCACACAGGAACAGTATCACTGCTTTGACGCTTGGTGCCGCCAGTCTGCAAAACCGAGTGGAGAACTTGTGTACGCCGGAAAAGGGCGTGGCTTTACGCCAAGTTTAGGTTTTATACATCGCAGTTTGAAAGTGGAAAAGTTCTTACGCAACATTTCTGTGCGTACGCACCGTTTATACATGAGGCCCCAGGACATTGACACAAATAGATGAACACACACAAGCTTGGTCTGCAATACAAATAAAAGATTGCAGTACATCTTTATATTCCTTGCTTTGTACCCCAGTAAATACAATATACAGTACTAACAACCCAACTGTCCTTCATTCACCCAGAACATGAAACCAATGTAGGAAGCACTTTATGATAAGGAAGCTTTTATTTGTGGCACCTCTATACAATAAGCACCTCTTTCCACCCTGTCAGACTTACACAGTTTTTAATGTTTGGAAAATATATGGTATTAAATCATTTAGAGGTTTGTACATAGATTGTGTCTTTGCATCCTACAAACAATTACACTCTAAAATTAGCTTTCCTTCAACACAATTTTTCCACTATTTCCAAATTAGAAACTTTACTAAACAAAATCTGCTCAATTCTCCTCACCGCCAACCTATTTCTATTCCAGAAGAAATTTTGACAGTTTTGAAGACTCAGACAACATTTGTATAATATATAAAAACATTTTAAAGTCCCTTCTAAGGTCCCAAAGTACAGTGGGAAAACCTGTTTACCTGTTACTCAGCATTTCAGAAAAGGAGTGGAATGCAGCCATGCACATAATTCACTCTACCTCCATTTGCATAAAGCACACAATTATTCAGTTACCAGGGTAAGGTCCAACCTGTGTACATTGCATTCAAGCTCCAGGCTCACTAGTCCACATGTTTTGGCCTGCACCAAATTAATATCATTCTTGACAAAAATCTTTCAATGCCTTTAAAACAGCCTTGGGTTCACAATCTGTCCTAATCCATTAACAGCTGTGTTTGGTGGGCTCCCTGATGGGCTTAAAGTGGAGAAGGACAAACTGTAATGTCCTTTACTTCACTACAAGCACGTAGACTTATCTTGCTCAACTGGAAGAATCCTAACTCTCCTCTTTTATGTCAGTGGTTAACTGATGTTATACTATTTGAAATTGGAAAGAAACAAATTCTCACTTAGAATATCTGTTCAAAACTTTTTTAAAACCTGGCAGGATCTAATTAATAACATTCCACAGTAAGCATTTATATTCGGGAAAATGATTCTCTTCCCACTTTTCTACTCTTAAAGTTTTACTTTGGCTGTTGGCCTTCCTCTCTTTTTCTTAGTAGGTGGGGGTTGAATTGAATTTAATCTTGTTAAGTCTGACTTGATTGTATGGAATGTTACTTGTTTTTAATAAAATTAATTAAAAAAGTCATTCTTTACTAGTTCTTTTTTAAGCTGCATCTTAGAGGATTCGACACAGTATTTTTTTTCATAGGATGGGAGATCTGCTTTCATTCAGACATCACAGGTGTCTGCACAGGACTTTAGTTAGGTAGTGGTGGCGCAGAACAGCACCACGAAAGAACAGGAAAAGAAAACAGAAAAGTAAAGATGAGAAGGGGTCAGAGTTGCCTTGAAAGCTTGCATATTATAATCTTTTTAGTTAGCAAATAAAATGTGTCATTTTGCTTGACTTCTCACTACATTCATAATGGCTAACATGGTACAAAATCCTAGTACTAGGGTAGTAAGAGTAAAACTAAAGTGAATCTACAAAAAAGCAAAATTCAAAGAGTGTGACTTAAGGAGTTTCTTAAAATATTCTGCAGTATTAGCTGTCCGCATCTCAATTACCGTAAATACCCGCATATAGGACGATACTATGTATAGGACGCAGTAAATTTTTGACCCTAAAAACCATGGAAAAACCTGTGTACCTGTTTATAGGACGCATCCTGATTTTGAGTTACTAATTAAAAGCTGCTGCCGCCAGCACCAGTGATTGTATCCGTGCGTTTGTGTTAGGCTGGAGTCTCTCTGAACAACAACAAAGAGCGAGAAACATACGGTACTAGACGGCGAAAACGACGTATCAGTGACATGAAAATTCAAAATAAAACAATTTCTAAACGTTACAATAAGGCATACAGGTGGATGTATTGTAAAATGAGCTTTCAAACGCCGTGTCATTCTCCAAAATCGATACAGTATTAGCGACACTACACCTGAAAAATACTTTAATTTGAGATGGTGTGAAATGCCAATGCGGGGGCAACGGCTAATCGCATGTGGACTGAGGCATACCTCAGTAGCTATAATTGCAGCACTGCTAACCAACTGTCGCTTGAAAACAAACATTGAAATTCAAATTGGATTCAAACCACTCCTCTCTGTCCCTATCACACAGCCATCGAAGGAGAAGGCAAAGGAGAGGCACTGACACATGCACACACGATCATAAAGTCCAATGGACGCTCCCGTCTACGCGCTGAGAGCATCACGCATTGAATAACACTGAGAAAACCTTGAACAACAGAGAAAACTAACACTGCAATAGTTTGCGCTATAGTGCTAGGAACCGCTTGCTAAAAACACTTTTTTTTTTTAATGAGTTTTAAGCACAGGGAAAAAAATGAACATTTGAAAAATCCGTAATTTAATAAACCACCAAGAAAAGTAACATTGCCACAATGCACGGTATGAACCGATCACTGTAAACAGAACTGAAAACAAAAACAAGCCTTCTCTACCTAATGCGTCCAGTTCTCCCTCTCTCGCAAGCCTGGAGCGCCTGTGTGTGCCTCTCTCTAGCGCGCGCCTGTGTGTGTGCGTGCCTCTCTCGCATGCGTGCGTGCCTGCCTCTCTCGTGTGTGTGTGTGTGTGTGTGCGCCTCTCTCTCGCGTGCCTGTGTGTGTGTGTGCCTCTCTCTCCCGCGCCCGTGTGTGTGTGTTTGTGTGTGTGTTGTGCTCTCTCTCTCTTGCTCGCTCGCTTGTTGCACAAGAAATGCACAGGGAGAAACTGAACATGGAGAAACTGTATCCATGTATAAGACGCACCTGGGTTTTTAGGCCTACATCTTAAGAAAAAAAATGCGTCCTATATGCGGCTATTTACGGTAGTATCACATTCCCAATAGTTGATGCGTAATAGCAAAAGGCTATGCCTCACTACTTCTTTTAAGCTTAGCTCTTGTAATTATAAGCAGGCTGCTATTAGAAGGTCTAACGTTGTGACTGACAAGCACTTCAATATACAGGAAGAGAAAGATTATTTAAGGCTTTATACATAATTAGTAGTATTTTGAAATCAATTCCAAAAGACACCTAAGTAATGAATCTAAAACTGGTGAGATGTGCTCAGATTTTCTTTTTCTGGTTAGGATTCTTGGTGCTACACTCTGAATAAACTGCAAATAATAGACCATTTAGCAGTGCATTACAGAAATCTAGCAGACTAAAAAAACCATGAAATGTTAAATTAATACACATGATGCACATATAGAAAGACTCTTTCCATAAATCAATTTGTAAATGGGTCTTAAGCAGTATTAGAGTTAATTGAAAAATGGCTTTTTTGCTGTGAATGTTTAGGCTCTGTGCTCAGTGCATCTTACTTCTACATAAATGTCAAACCCTACCTCTGCCCATATTTCTTTTTTTAAGTTCATTTGGATATGATACCACCAGAAAGTGAGCATAGCCTGTCTCTACAGCATGGGGCCCAGAGCAAGAATCCAGTCTATACTAGTAGGTACAGTCAATCACAGCAATCAGCCTCACACAAACACACACAGTGTTACCAAGGAGAGAAATTAAATCTGGCTGTATAGCAAACTACTAGTTAA
Organism: Polypterus bichir lapradei; assembly: GCA_026402145.1. Lineage (NCBI taxonomy): Eukaryota > Metazoa > Chordata > Cladistia > Polypteriformes > Polypteridae > Polypterus > Polypterus bichir. The sequence goes on from JANRMT010028174.1 coordinate 29,453,028, forward strand.
AATAATATGAATGCTTTATAAAATGAGTTCTGTTATTATATAACTGCTGATTCTCTTTCTAGTTGTCCCTAAAAAAGGAAAGCATGTGTGGGCAAGGTTTTCAGTTATAAGGATGCAATACATTTCCAAAGTAATTCAATCGTTATTATCAAATAACAAAGTTAAAAACAAAAAAGAATGGAGAGGTCGAGATTCTGAATTACAGAGTGGAAAAAAGTGCTCTCTTAAAATACATATGGCTGCTTTCCATATTCATAATAAATGAAAGACACGCATGTAGTTAGTCAGCAGGCCCTGTATGAATGTGTGTGAGTGATGTACCACTGCCCCCAAAAGAGTTGTTTTATGTTTTGTGTTAGATATTCAATAGACTGAATTAAGTGAAACTTTAGCAATGTTTGAGAAAGTTAAGTCATGCTATAATTAACACATTCATTACTTATTATTATTATTTTAATTGTGTAAGTAAACTCCAGAGAACAGCCCCCTGCCAATCCTATGCAACAGTTTCCTATTTTTTCTAAGTCATTGCAATTACTTCCCAGAAGACAGAATGTTTAAATAAATATCTACTTGCTAAATGAGTTGACATTTTTCTTTGATGAATCACAGATGAACAACTGATCGGTAAGCAAGTTCTCTTTATTTTTAAAAAGTAGTGTAAAATAAAGACAAATTAAGAGCTCTTTTTTTCTAAGACTTACTGAATACTTGTTATTAAAAAAAATTAAAGTTATTGGAAAAATAATGTGAACATATACCTGTATACCTATTCAAAGTACATCTAGTTTTTAAGCATGTTGTAGGCTGTAGCTGCCAATGTGTAAGGCGAAGTCAGGCACGGGTAAGACGCATGTCAAAGAAATCTCAAAGTCCAAAAGTTCGTTTAAAAATATTTAGTGAAAGTTAAAATCAAATATTCCACACAAGAATAAAAAGAAAAATAGTTACACACATTGAATAAAGACAAAAAAAAGGAAAAAATGTATCTTCTATAGACTTAGTTTTTCTTAAGAAGCTTTGGTTATTTCTGTGCTTAAAAGTTCTTAATTTCTTCTTCTGTATGCCTTAAACATACGGTTCAACACTTAAATCTTTTATTTTAAGAGTTACTTCACACTCAAAAGGCCCGTAGACCGTTGGTACATTGACATGTACCGAGGCACGTTCACGTGCGCAAGCACGAACGTGAGCACAAACAAGGACACGGTTAAAAAACCGTATGCCTCTATACCTTACACAAGGCAAGGCTAGACTCTAACTAAAGAACATTGTTTACTCAAAAACTGTTAAGAAATGACAGGAAAATACCAACTTAATTCTAATCACGGGGGTTATAGGAACCTCCCATATTTTATGCATTATCATCTAATAAATATTCATATATTTTATAGAACTAGGAAAATGGCTTACATAGGCTGATCGGCTAATTTACTGTTGAAAACATGGCAACTACGTTCACACTTTACTGACTCATTGTGCTGCAATGACTATAACTAAATTTACCTATTGTGTCAAAAACAAATTTCAAACTATTTAGATCAATCAAAAATTACAATTATCTCTGTGACACTTTTTTCTGAACAATAGGTGTCTTTAATCTTTACATAGTTCTCCTACAATAATGTTACACTCTTTTAATCCTTGTTAAAAGAGGTTTGAGAATGCAATATAATTCACTTCATTCATTTTGAACAGATTACTGTAGACTGGAATCTTTACTCTGACAGCATGAGATACTGCAAGTTTGGTAAATGGATGCTACATTCCTCTTGTATTCTTTATATGAGATTTTACATTTTTTATTGTCAAGGAAAGATTACTCTGTCTAGGTAATGTCTTGTTTGGGTGGTCACCTTAGGTATTTAAGATCACTTGAAACTTATATACATTTTAATAGAATGCACAGGATTAATAGCGATTGTAGCTGTGTTTGTCCAGATTTGCAGCTTCCTGGATTATTTTCGGGGTATTCAGTGTGACACGTACTAAATAAAGATCCCATGAGCCAAGTATCATTGTTTCAAAAGTTGTTAGTGAACTTCAAAGCAAAACAGCTCAGAGAAAAAATGAAGAGAAAAATTGATAATACAGAAAAGTTACACATTTTATGAAGGTTTCTGTTTAAGGCATACATATGACAGTTACTTAGTATGTTTAAGAAATACAGGAAAAAATATATTACTGCTCATATGAATAGTTTGCAATATGTTGCAGTACCCTGAAGTGTATTGTAAAATGCATAAAAGTATTGTTGTTTTTGTATACTGGAATATATTTTTCAAAATATATAAATATATTTCCTAATGTATATCAAAATACTAGGAATAATATACTGTAAGATACATTTTTAGAAAACTATTGCAACTTCTAAATATACTGTAAATTCAACTTATACATTAATTCTACAATATATTGTATAATTTATATTTCAAGACTTCTCTCATTATTGTATAGTGATATAAATTAAAATATATAAAACTGGCTTTGAAAATATCCAACATCTCCAAGATATTTCTGACACTGAGCAAACAAATGATAAACGTACAGAGAAAGAGGATAAAAACTAGGATTGCTCAAGTCATGTGTATTCACCGCACATTATTGTGCAGTGCACCGTTACTGGTTGTACAGATATTTCAAAATTAGTATGTTAGGAGGAAGCATTAAATTGTCTGATAGCAATAGGCAGAAAAGACCCCCAGAGACAATTCATAGCACATCGTGGTGGATTGAGCCTGTGAATAAAAGACTTCTCTAAAACAGCACCTCCTAGAGAGGATTTTTCATGATAAAATGCAATTTGGTCACCATCGTCTTTTCCACAACAGCTTCCAGTGCGTCCAGGGTTTGCCCTGTGATTGCACTGGCTTTCCTGTTAAGTTTATTCAGGCATTGTGCTTCTTTTGAGCCCAATTTGCTTCCCCAGCAGACTGAAGTGCAGAACACCACACCGGCTACTATGGACTGGTAGAACATTTCCAGCAGCTTGCTGCATACATCAAAAGTCCTTACTGTCAAACTATTATTATAAATAAGCCTATAATATTAGAACATCTGTTCCTAAGCAAACTTTTCTATTAGTGTAAAGTTAATAGACAAATATATTATAAAATATATCTACTGTAAAATTGTATATTAAAATATATATTCAAAAGCATCCTATCATATATATACTTTACAGTATATTATTCTTACTGTTTTAAAAGATAATGGAAAATATATTGCAATCTATAAAAACTACAATAGGTTAAATACTTTACAAAATATTTAATTATACTGCAGAATATTGTAGTATATGTATCCTTAAAATATATTTTAACATATATATTCATATTGGTAGCAAAATATTTAAACGTACTTCATTTGTGTAAGGATATTTCACCTAGAAATAATTGTGTATGCTTTTCTTTGAACACAGAACATTGTTTTTCAACTGAATAGGTTTTGAAATTAACTTAACATCCTCTGCCTTTCCAAGACTGAAGTGAACTGCTATGCACTAGAACTCCATACTGACATTTCCCCGTTCCCTGTAGTTAATGTTTGTATGCTGTCAGTTTGGACTACGTTAGCAACCCTTATTGTTAAGAACAATATGTTTGTTTGCACCTCCAAAGTGTACAGCTACATACTGTACTGTACCCACCCACTATTCTATATAGATTGTATATATCAGAGCGCCTTTGAACCTTTGGTATAGCATCAAAATCATCACTCCCCCACCACATCCTCTGTTATTCAGCACACACAACATGAGTACTGACTGGTCTTTTTTTCCACTTCAGCCACTAGGAAAAGCAATTATTATTGTACAATAATAATTTTAGTCCCATACAAATTGCCAAAATGACAGAATTTTACTGACATATTGATTTGCATGGGAGTAGTTTTATTTGGGATTATTTTTCACAGACTTTTTTAATAGGAGGTAAAATACTCCATAACTTTTGCTAAGGCATGACTGAGCACTCTGTGAAAAGTTAATGGCATGAGCGATCTGTACAGGGTGTGGATTAAAGGCCTCCTTGCATAATAATTGATTTTCCTTACCTCCTAGTGTAAACCTAATCCTGTCTGAACACGGCTTAAGTGTTAAGAAAAGAAAAAAAAAAAACATTCTGAATAAAGAAATAGGCGGCATGGTGGCACAGTGGCAGTGCTGCTGCCTCGCAGTTTGGAGACCCGGGTTCGCTTCCCGGGTCCTCCCTGTGTGGAGTTTGCATGTTCTCCCCGTGTCTGCGTGGGTTTCCTCCGGGCGCTCCGTATTCCTCCCACAATCCAAAGACATGCAGGTTAGGTGGATTGGCGATTCTAAATTGGCCCTAGTGTGGGTGTGTGTGTCCTGCAGTGGGTTGGCGCGCTGCCCGGGATTGGTTCCTGTTGACTGGGATTGGCTCCAGCAGACCCCCGTGACCCTGTGTTTGGATTCAATGGGTTGGAAAATGGATGGATGGATAAGGAAACAGCTTGCAATAAAGTGAGCCTCATCATATCTTTATTGAATATATTGCTTAAAAATTAAATTTCGATCTACAGGGCCCATTGATTTAGAAACTTACTAGCATGACTTCAACACTGGTAAAAGTGGGTGATGTCTTCAATTAGCAGTAGCTGAGACGTTGCGAAGGAATTAAGATTTTTTTTTATAAAACCTTGTGATTGTAAATAAAATATATATGATATGTAGATAGCGGTACGGTGGTGCAGTGGTAGCGCTGCTGCCTCGCAGTTAGGAGACCTGGGTTCGCTTCCCGGGTCCTCCCTGCGTGGAGTTTGCATGTTCCTCCGGGCGCTCCGGTTTCCTCCCACAGTCCAAAGACATGCAGGTTAGGTGGATTGGTGATTCTAAATTGGCCCTAGTGTGTGGTTTGTGTGTGTCCTGCGGTGGGCTGGCACCCTGCCAGGGATTGGTTCCTGTCTTGTGCCCTGTGTTGGCTGGGATTGGCTCCAGCAGACCCCTGTGACCCTGTGTTTGGATTCAGCGGGTTGGAAAATGGATGGATGGATATGCAGATATAAGAGATCCTCGTTGTTTTATTATCGGATCACCTATAAGATTCACCTAACACGCAAATTACTAACTAATGATTTCTAGATGGGGGATACAAAGAAATGTGAAAACCAGCTATGCAACTGTTAACTGTTACGTCTTACTTACGGTTCTGCGCCTTTCCTCCATTCCATCTTATTACCATTAGAGGACTTCACAAGAGCATCCCCTTGTGCAACTAAGGGACAAAACACAGACAATCTAGATCAATCTAACCTGCCAGCCTACTAAAAAACATTCAGACAGAAACACTGACATTAAGCTTTTACACACCCTGTATTGATTTGAATCAAAACCATTAACAGCAAGTACAAAATGATACATGGAATCATACAGCATGGGTGGGCTAGGCCTTCATGTAGTTCCACTAGCAACAGCAAGACATTGGTGAATATCCAGATGGCTTAGTTTCTTTTATAGTTCTCAAGCAAAATGAAGACAGCTGTGTCAATTTTCTATAAAAAAGTACCTGTCCCCCTCCCCCCCCCCCCCCCCCCCACCTCGTCCAAACAACTTAGCTCACTTAGTTGGAAGGTGCACTGACAATTTACAGTTTCTCAATCGACATTTAAAGCTGGAGTATCATAATATTACAAGACATCTTTATCACTAAGCTCAAGGCTAGTTCCCTTCGAAGCTACTAGAACACTCTGTTAGGGAAAATACTCTGGGGTCACCATTATAAATGAATCCAAAGATCAACTTCCTTTTTTATACAGTAGTGGTTTAGCCCTGCCATACGAGTAGCTTTTCCAACCTTTGAGGTGTCACCACCCAGGTTTAAACATGCCAGTGTGTTTGCTTAGTAATCAAATGTGATTATCTAAGGTGGGATTTGCAGCCAGTTTTGGGGGTTGTGGAGGTTTTGTCAAAAGTCTGCTGCAACCTACCTGTAATGCAGCCACGGCCCACAGGGAGGGAAATGCTGCTCTATGGCAAGAGTTATCTATTCTAACTGAATAGCTTCTTTTATAGGAGTAAAAGAAATCTGACAAACGAGAGGAGACCATTCAATCCATTTTGCTTGTTTGTGCTTAACTTATAGTTAAACAGTCCCAATTTCTCATTTAGACATGTGTTAAAAGTCAACAATGTTTTTGTTTCAACTATATGTCACAGTAGTTTGTTCCAGATTCCCATAACTCTTTGAGAGAAGAACTGATTCCTGGCTTCAGTGCTAAATTCACTTCCCCTTAACTTTCACTGGTATTCTGGTTATTTCCACCATTAAGTTGAAATCTACTTTACCAGTTCCATTGAGAATTTCGAAGACATGGATTAGATCCCCAAGCAATCTCCTCTGCTCAACAGGTTTAATTCATTGAGTCTGTCAGAGTATAACACATCTTTAAGTTTAGGTCATTTACATAGCCTAGTTAAAAACATTTAAACCAGCACATACTGTAGATAAATGATATATTCCAATACTGCCCTATGTCCTAATATTATCTAAAGGTTCCAAAAATAGGTATCATATTAGAAGTCTTTGACACGGTCACTTATCTCTAAAGAGAAGCCTCTTATTTATAAATTCTTAAAAAATAAAATGTATTAATTATCCCATGTTTCCCTTGGTAACTGTTCTCGGTACAAAAATTAAAGGATGTCTTAATTAGACAGGCAGGCACAGAATAAGGCTTACGTTAGAAATTTATTCAATAAGTTTCTTTCCCTAACACACTCTAAAACACTCTAGGATCCCACTTTGTGCTCCAACCCCCCTACAATCATGCACTGCATTTCTATTCAGCTTGATCAGCTTAACAAGACTGCATATTACGTGAGAAGCTTAAAGTATCTCCCATACACTCATCTGGAGCTGGGAAGAAGTGGAGCACAAATCATGCTAAAGAAATGGACTACAGTAATCCCTTGCTATATCGCGCTTCGACTTTCGCGGCTTCACTCTATCGCGGATTTTATATGAAAGCATAACTAAATAAATGCTAAATATAACGCGGATTTTTCGCTGCTTCGCGGGTTCTGCGGACAATGTGTCTTTTTACTTCCTGTATATGCTTCCTCAGTTGGTTTGCCCAGTTGATTTCATACAAGGGACGCTATTGGCGGATAGCTGAGAAGCTAACCAAACAGAGCACGCAGTTAAGTTCTCCTGACTGAGAAGCTAACCAATCAGAGCACGCAGGAGCTATGCAGTGTTAACCAGGAAGTTTCATCTCGCTCATTCAGCATCAACGTGCTTCGCTGTGTAAAGAGTTGTGCTCTTTAGTGTTTATCTTTGTGCATAGTCAAGCCCTTCATTATGGCTCCAAAACAATCTGCTACTGCTTCAGGTGCCGTGCCCAAGCGCAAGAAGAAGATGTTAACGATTGCCGAAAAGGTAAACGTTTTGGATTTGTTGAAGGCTACGATTCTTTTTATTTAAAAAGTAGGAAAGGAATATAAGATCTACGGCTGCAGCGTCCTTTTAACCAGGGTGCAAAACGAGTTGCAAGTGGATGTAATAAGGCAGTAGTCTGGATGGAATCTGCTTTAGGGATTTGGATTGAAGACTGCCAGAAGAACAACAACGGCAGTGCTACACAATCGCCTGAAGTGGCTCCTTTACAAGGGCTGTAACGCTCTCCTTTGTTGTGCAGTAAAATTAAACTTATTGTTATCGGACAAGTCATCGTGTCATTGTTGGTGAGTAACCATAA
>JANRMT010028174.1:29460840-29490941 GCA_026402145.1 Polypterus bichir lapradei
GGCGAGCTCGCAGGGCCTCACCCAGCAGAGGATGGGTGCTCGAAATGGGCTGCAAGCGCTCTGCACGCGGGGGCTCAGCCCGTGTCTGCGCTCTGAGAGCAGCAGGAGCGGGCGTGCGCAGAGCCTGTTCTCTCCTTTCTGTGTGTAGAGAGTGAGAGAGATCAGGGGCTGCTAAAAGCGGGGCTGCTTGTCTTTCTGTGAGATGGGAAGCTTGAATCAATGTTGTTTGAGGATTTTCTGTGAGGTGGAAGATTCAGCTGTTGGATTCTTAGAACTTTCTGTGAAAGGATTTTCAGGGAGATGGGGAAGGCGGCTTGACTTAGATAAAATAAAAGCGGTTTACAAGTGATAAAGCAAAGGTTAGATAGATATTTTAAATAATAGATACAGGGGTCCTTACCCAAAGCAGTATAGGCAGGAGCGGCTATAAGGTAGCTCGGCCCAGCTGCAACACTGGGACCTTGGTAATAGATTCCATTTCCTTCTCAGAGTCTTTAGAACCGAAGAAAATGCTTTGCTGTTTTATACAGAACTTTCAGAAGTGGCAGGGAAGTGTGGGGATGCCAGCCATCAGGTGCTGCCTGACCCGGGGGCCGAGGCAGGCCCTTCAGGCCGGGAACGTGTAGGACGGGCTGGCAGGTTATGGATAGGAACGTGTCCGGACACGTCGAGGGTCTGGTAGCAACATGCCTGGACTTGTTTTTCGGGGGGCCAGGATGAAGGGGCGAAGGCAAACCCTGGACATGTCTGGGCTTGTCCTTGGGAGAGGGGGGCTGGGAAGTGGGTGAGGGTGGTGGCGGGTTAACGGAGGGGACAGACATCCATCAAACGGCTCTTGACAGTTTGCTTAACCAATCAGGTGGGCGGGGTGGGTTCAAGGATGGGGCATGGGGTGGGAGTGGGTTCTAGGAGGGGACAGACATCCATCAAACTGCCCTTGACAGTTTGCTTAACCAATCAGGTGCAGTGGCGGGGTCTGGGCAGGGACAGGGTGTCATTCACCAATCCACCACCAGAGGGCGGGGCCAGCACTCACATCCACCAATCACGTAGAGGGGGTGGGTCCAGCGTGCAAATCAACCCATCATGTGGAAAAGGGTGTGGCTTAAGGGCATTAATCATTTTGATTGACAGTTTGAGAGTATGTACCTGCCATATACTACTATGGGCTGGAGACGGTGGCACTGACCAGAAAGCGGGAAACAGAGCTGGAGGTAGCAGAGTTAAAGATGTTAAGATTTGCATTGGGTGTGATGAGGATGGATAGGATTAGAAATGAGGACATTAGAGGGTCAGCTCAGGTTGGACAGTTGGGAGAGAAAGTCAGAGAGGCGAGATTGTGTTGGTTTGGACATGTGCAGAGGAGAGATGCTGGGTATATTGGGAGAAGGATGTGAAAGATAGAGCTGACAGGCAAGAGGAAAAGAGGAAGGCCTAAGAGAAGGTTTATGGATGTGGTGAGAGAGGACATGCAGGTGATGGGTGTGACAGAGCAAGATGGAGAGGACAGCAAGATATGGAAGAAGATGATCCGCTGTGGCGACCCCAAATGGGGGCAGCCGAACGAAGAAGAAGAGTGAAGATTGATGGGCAAAAACTGTAAATTTGTTCTTTTGAAATAAACAAAATAAAGTGCACAGAAAGTGAAGGGGTCTGAAAAATCAACTGTGTGTTCCATTAATAAAATGTTCCAGCTTCATAAGCAGGATAGTTCAGGCTGCTCCTAGCCTCAAGTGGAATTATAAAATGACAAAATAGTGAAATTATGTATTAGTGTGCAGAAAGTGAATGGTTTCAATACTTTCTGAATCCACTGTATATTGCATTTCTTATCCAATATAATTTATCGAGATTCATTTGATCTCCTAAACAAAAATGGAGTAGTGTTAAACATGTAGAAGTGACATAGACACTTGATATCAAGGAAATGTTTTTTCTGACTCCAAACTGAATTAACACACAAACACACATCAAAGCATCTTAATTTTCCCATACCCGATGAAAGCAATTAAAAGTTGTGAAACCTAGCACCTTGGATCCTTGAGCAAAGATGCTAACCACTTCACGAATGTGCCATCTATACACTACACTATCATCTGACCATCATTCTTCATTCCTCTCCTTGACACCATACCTACCCATCACCTCCTCGTCTCCTCTGTTCCCTTCACTAATATGTCCATTGTAGTCCGCCCCAATCACCACTTTCTGTCCCTTGGGTACACTGTCCATCACTTCATCCAACTCCAGAAATCTTCTTTCTCATCCATCGTACTTCCAACTTGTGGGGCATATGTACTAACAACATTCACCATCACACCTTCAATTTCCATCTTCATAATCATTACTCGGGGCAGCACAGTGGCGCAGTGGTAGCGCTGCTGTCTCGCAGTTAGGAGACCCGGGTTCGCTTTCCGGGTCCTCCCTGCGTGGAGTTTGCATGTTCTCCCCGTGTCTGCGTGGGTTTCCTCCGGGTGCTCTGGTTTCCTCCTGCAGTCCAAAGACATGCAGGTTAGGTGAATTGGTGATCCTAAATTGTCCCTAGTGTGTGCTTGGTGTGTGTGTGCCCAGCAGTGGGCTGGCACCCTGCCCGGGGTTTGTTCCCTGCCTTGCACCCTGTGCTGGCTGAGATTGGCCCCAGCAGACCCCCGTGACCCTGTAGTTAGGATATAGCGTGTTGGAAAATGGATGTATGATACTCTTTTCATCTCCAAAACACTCTTGACATACTGTTCCTTCATAATAACTCCTACCCCATTTCTCCTCCCATCCACATCACGATAGAACAATTTGAATTCCCTCTGATCCACCTGGCCTTCCATTTTGTCTCTTGAATGCACAATATATTAGTCTTCCTTCTTTCCATCATTTCTGCTAACTCTCTCCCCTTACCTGTCATACTGCCAACATTCAAAGTTCCTGCCCTCAGTTCCACTCTCTTTACCTTCCTCCTCTCCTCCTGCCTCCGGACACGTCTCCCCCCTCTTCTTCTCCTTAGAAGCCCAATTTCCGCCAGCACCCTTTTGGCTAACAGTACTGGTGGCAACTGTTGTTAACCTAGGCCATGACCGATGGAAATCTGAATTGTTGTCTGCATATTGATCTTCGTGCCGGTCCATATTTATCCGGGCTTGGTCACACTGGTTTGTGGATCCTCTGTGGCTCAGTTTTTAGTTTTCTACTTTGTCTTTTTACTTATCAAAGTTTAAAAGATGATTATACACAACACTAAAAAATATATTACTTCACAACAAAGATTAGCAAAATTTACTGCATTATTTTATGTATCACATTGTGTCTTACTGTCATTACCAGTGTGACTACAGATGCACCATTTGTCTTTCAAGACAGACATGAAAGAATTAAAAACACACGTAGGAGGTTATGCATAGGCAAAAGCCTATCTTCGCTGCAATGGCAGCTTAGTGATGTACTTAGTGATGAAAACCAGAAACAATTTGTGAGCTGACTAATGCATTAATGAGATATCGCCTAGGAGGCAGTGTGCTGCAGTGGTTAAGGCATTGGACTTTGGATTTCATACAGAGAGGTTGTGGGTTCAAATCCTGCTACTGACACTGTGAGACCATGAGTCACTTGACCTGCCTGTGATCCAAGTGGAAAAAACAGAAGTGTAACCAACTGTTCTAAGTTGTCTTGGATAAAGACGCCAGCCAAATAAGTAAAATAACAATAATAATCCTAGAGTTCGGTGTTCAGTTCTGCTTTCTTCACTACAAATAAGATGGAGCAGCTCTTAAATCCATGAAGTAAAAAGCAAGCAAGTGCATCCTAGTACAAAACGGCACAGGCTACTCAGACAGGCTCACTAATTAAACCTCTTTAGTCTTGATCAGAAGTTTCGCTATGATTAACACACTCATTAGATAGATAGATAGATATTTTAGTATAGTAGGCAGAATAACAGACAGACAGACAGACAGACAGATAGATAGATAGATTACGTATTTATTTTGAGTTTTTATATTGTCTAATTAAACTCCAGAGAACAATCCCTCACTAATTCTTTGCAATAGTTTCCTACTTTTTCATAAACCCTGCAATTACTTCCCAAAGGGCAGAACGTCTAGATAAATATCCATTTGCTCAATGAGTCATCGTTATTCTTTGATGTTTCATAGGTGAGTAACTGATTGGTAAGTAATACTTTACTTTTAAAGAGTAGTGTAAAAGCAACATTTTTGTACATTTTACTGTATACTTATTATCTTACAAATGTTACAAAAAGATATTGGAAAAAAGGTTAAGTCACAATTCCTGTGAGCATACACCTGTATTAATGTACAAAGTATTGCTTCTAGCTTTTGGCACAAAGCTTAAACATGTTGTAGACTAATCTGATAAATTATTGTGGAGAATACGGCAAGTGGATTCACTTTTCAGTGATTCCTTCTGCTACTTGATTTTCCTCATTGGGTCAAAATAAATTCCAACTGTTTATAATGATGAAAAATAACAATTATCTCAGTGGAACAATTAATTTGAACAATAGTCCTCCTGCAATAATGCTACATAATGTAATCCATATAGATCTGTTAGAAAAAACAAAAGTTGAGAAAGCAAAATAGTTCACATCATTCATTTCAACCATTAATGTAACCCAGAAGTCTTTATGCTAAAATTGTAAGATAGTAAACATAGTGCAGTTTCAGGAAATAAACGCTACACTTGTCACATATTCTTACTAAAACATATATTTTTTTTTATTGTGTAACAAAAACTAACCCATCTAGGTACTGTCTCGTGTGGCTGGCCATCTTTGCGTGTTTGAAACTTTAATACATTATGACAGAATGTATTAATGGCAATTGTAGCTGCGTTTATCCCAAATTGTGAAGCTTCATGGACTGTTTTGGGGTATTCAGAGCGACACATACCAAAAAATACATTTCACAGTGCAGTAACTTCACTTTACAAGAGGACACAGCAAAATGACACTTTTATTGGCTAATTAAAAAGATTACAATATTTAAGCTTTTGAGGCCACTCAGGCCACTTCTTCAGGCAAGATGTAATACAGAAACTGGAGTTCCCTGTGTTTACATAGAAACCAGGACAGACATAACATTGGAAAACCTTTAAGTGGCACATCTTAGATGTAAAAAATTAACAGACCTCTCCAAGCTAAGATTCACTAAGTGGGAGTGGAGAACAATAAAAGGGGTCATTTTCTTCTTATATAATACACTACCGTGGCTGTCCGTTTGTCTCTCCTGGATTTTAAATCAGCTGTAGCTCGCAAACTGTTTGACCTATTGACCTGAAATTTGGTACACATATACTACTTTACCTCTACTGTCAACTTTCGGGGTGATGATTTTTATTTTATTTTATTGTAGAATCAGCTGTCATTCTTGAAGCAGATTGAACACTTAAGTGCCAGCTTAAGTGAAAAATTAAGAAAAATGTACTAATTGCAACACAAACACTGACTTAATCAGTTTTAACGTGAAAAGATGCCCACGGAAGAATAGAAGAAGCGGGCCTATATCGTGGAGAAAACAAGAGCTGCTTATGAAGCACTAAGTGCATCAACCGCTGAGCAAACAAATGGTAAACATACAGAAAAAGAGTAGGAAAAGTATAAGTCAAGTGTATTCACTGCAAGTTATCATGCAGTGCACCGTTACTGGTAATATATAATTTTAAATCTATATATTACTACTTATATGAATATAATTACAATGTTATGAAATACTTTGACTGTACAATATCTTGCAGTTTACTTAAATGCATTGCAAAATAGGTACTGTTGTTTTGAAAAATGCAATATACTTCACAAAATACTGTATAAAAATAAATTTCCTAAATTATGTTTTTAAATACTTAGAATAATATACAGTAAGTTACACGTATCACCAAAAATTATCACCATATATTTTTAAGTATAGTTTAAATTCTAGTTATAATACACTGTACAATACATTTTAGAGTTAACCTGTCATTTTTATATATTGTAATTTTAAAAATACATTAACCTGGCATTAAAAATATCATCCAGCAGAGATCTTCTAGGTGCTTCTGATATGGAGGTTCTCTGCCAAATCAAATTGTAACACAATAACAAATTTATAGGATCATTGGGAAGACAGGATTTAGGTACTGACACACAGTATGTTGAACGTGTTATACACAATACAGTATATTTTGACATCTGTTTGTTATAACATACTAAGTGAAATATATGGTTATATTTCAGATATAATCTTTAAAATGAATATTTGAGCTAAATATATGTTCTATTATATTAAAAGATTTGTCCATATATTTTCGGGTATATTGAAATTTGTCTTCATATTCATAAGGGACTGTATAGGCACATTTGTATGTTTGAATAATCAGGAAACTGTACACTACAATAACAGCCATTCGTAAGCGTTAACCTGTCTAACAGCCCATCTTTCTAGCAAAGAGACTGACTAATTAGCATTCTGTTATTACAAATATAAACATGTTGGCTTATGGGGGTAAACGACTATACTATTATCTAAGTAACTATATGAAATTAACATTTTATCTTATTTAAGCAAATACTCATGGTTTTTAACATTTTCAGATTGTCTCTTACAGCAATATCTAGTGTGACTTTTTCACTTTATTTTAAGACAAATCATTACAATAAGATACAACTCAATCAAACAAATACTCATTATATAGCAAATAGTCATAGTATGCTTTAAAATCAATCAGAAAAAAAGACAATGTGAAAATGATGCAAATACAAAGCCCTATGTAAAATAGTACTTTATATATGATAAAACAGCAAGTAGGGTAAGGAAGATAAGCACAGGCTTGGTGTACATATTTTAGGAGTGTTTTGCCAAGTTTGGAAAATGTTATGAACAGAACCACTTTTATGTTCCAGTTTGTAATTACATAATAATAATAATAAACCCACTTAGTCCAATTTAGAGCAGCAAGTAGTGAAGAAATAACCTGGCAGCAAGAACAAGTAATGGCCTATTCCATGCTGAAACAATGTAGTATTCCTTTCTTTGCTTTTCAGCATGAATTTAATTTTCATGTTTTGTTTGGTTCATTGTTAATTATTCAAAATAGGATGTAAAATATATATAGGTGAAGTACTTATTTTAACATTATACCTGAAATATAATTAAACATACATATTTCCAAACACATTGTGTATAAGGTATGCAATGTACTGTGTGTCCACACCCATGTTTCAGAAAGTTCATTAATTTATTTGGCATATCTTTTTATACACACTTTCCAATGAATCCGATTTATTATGCAGATAGCTGCATCAATATATGGGCTAAAATTCACTCCACAGAAATAAATGCATATGCTTTTCTGAGCACAGAACATTGTTTTCTCATTGACTGACTTTTGAAATGAACATCAACATTAACATCAACTTCTTACCAATGCCTACGAAAAAACTTGTAAATCCATCCCACCTTAAAATGCTTCACACCTCTCTGTCAGTGTCTTTTGTCCTTTAAATGTGTCGATAAGCAGTAAGAAGCCTGCTATCACATCCCCCACCACTGCACAGAGTTTTCTCAGCTCAAGTCTGTTTACCTGTGTGTCAGTTGCTTAAAGTTGTATAGAGTGAGTCAAGCAAAATGACAACTTTTATAAATACTATATCGTTATTTGGAACACTTGCATTTCATGTGTGTTCTGTGTCTACAACAATCTATGTAAACACTTTGTTAAAACAGAAACACCCTAATGCAGGTTCTTTTTCTGCAGTTATATTCTTGAATAAAAGCACACTTGTTTTGTTATACTTGTTCCTTTTGTGAAAGTGTTTATTTGATATTTGGACTTCAGGCTTTACACATTATATGCTTTCTGTCTACATTTTGTCAATTATTACTAAAACATGAAAAATGTTTCTTTTTTAACGATGTGTTTACATAGATCATTGTAGACACGGAACACACATGAAATGCAAGTGTTCCAAATAACGATATAGTATTTATAAAAGGTGTCATTTTGCTTGACTTCTCACTCTATACAACTCCAAGCAACTGACACGCAGGTAAACAGACTTGAGCTGAGAAAACTTTGTGCGGCGGTGAGGGGATGTCATAGCAGGCTGCTTGCTGCTTATCAACACATTTACAAGACAAAAGATGCTGATGGAGGGGTGCGAAGGGATTTTAGGTGGGACGGATTTACAAGTTTTTTCATATTCTTTAGTAATTCTAGTGTTAAACTTGATTAGTCCATTTTAGGGTTTCAGATGGTCAGAAACCAACCTGCCAACAAAAACAAGAAACTGAGCATCCTGTAATGAAACAAGGTTATGTTTTCTTTCCTTGATTTTTAGTACGAATTAGATCTATACTTGATGTTTTGCTGAAAATACTCAAACAGGCAGTAAAGTGGAACAATTAGCAGTTGCATATATCAGTGCAAAGCTGGTTCAAATAGTTGTTGGTGCAAAATGAAATCAAAGTAGTTAAGATAAAAGAAAGAAAACTTTTGAAATTTGTAAGATTATAATATTTCACCACAAAATCATTGTTAATAGCAGTTATTGTTAAGTAAATAACCACAAGATATGAAATACATTTATGCATGCATTTTTGTCATAGGGAATTTTAATTTTTTCATATTTTTTATAGTTTTCTAAGAAACATTACTTCATCATGCTTTCCCTAACAAAAACAAAATACATGTTAAATATATTTTAAAAATACATTAGTCCCAATGTGAATATATACTATATGTTTTATATGTATTGTAGATTGCAATAAATATTTCAAAAAGCATATAATTATACTTCTCATTGTGCTTCTTGGCTTCAGTCCTGAATGCACTTTCCATTAATTTCCACTGATGTTCTCGAGTATGTGATTCTCCCTTTAAGCTGAAAGAATTCTGCTGGATCTACTTTATCAATTACTTTGAGGATTATCAAGTCCAGGATTAGGTCCCCATACAGTCCATTCTGTCCATGACTAAGAAGTTTTAATTTTTTAAGTTTCGCAGAGTACGGCATGTCCTTAAGTTAAGTTCTTTTAAATAACATAGTTAAAAAGCTTTTTGATTTGCACCTGTCAACACAAAGATAAATGACATCTGCTATATATGATAAAACTAATGTCTGTGTGTCCAGTCCCTCACAGCAATCTTATTACTCAGTTTGGTTTTGGAGACATGGCAAAAGAGGAAGAGTGAGCGCGAGGCACATGAGGAGGAGTAAAGGCGTAGAAGGGCATATGGAGAGGGTTGCCTTTTAAGACAGAAAGTGTAAAACTGGATAGAAGGCTAGAAAGGTGCTTCGAAAATAATTACAGAATCTAAGAAGCAGACTTTACAGAAAAGTGCTAAACAGAAAGGGAGCTGGTGAAGAGAAGGCGTAGGAGGCCTTAAAAGACAAAAAGTGTAAAATCAGACAGGAGGTGAGAAAGGCACTTTGAAAATAATCACAGAATTTGAGAAGCAGGATTTATGGGAATGAATCTGAGAAAGGGGCTGCCTCTCAAGAGATGCACTCGCTCAAATACAGATTAAAGGCGCTGAAGGTACACGTAGGGCAAGAGATAGTAAATATTTTTTTAATTATTCTAGTGCCTGTCCATGACTTACTATTACCTATAGGTCCCAAAACATTTAACATATTAGAATTCTTTGACATATCAAGTTATAAATAGAGATAAATTCTTAAAAAATATAAAATTTATTTAATTATCTTGTTGTTCTCTTGGTAAATTACAGGATGTCTTTGTTAAACAGCAGGTACAGTTTACAGCTTACTTTGTAAACTCAAAAGTATGTTTGGCCATGAACTAGGAGTCTCAAGCACTAAAGAGTTCCAAAGCACATACCCCCAAAAATGCTCACTAGAAGGGGAAACCGTCAAACCCTTCCAGTAAAAAAGGCAAACACAGAATCATTATATATGAAAATATTTATTCTTCACAAGAAAAATGCTCTGTAATACTCTAAAGCTGCATAGAGCACAAAAAGGCTGAGATATAACAGTTTTTTCCTTTATGCACTTTAAAACACTCTAGAATCTCGCTTTGTGCTCCAGCCTCCCCAGCATGCATTGCACTCCTGTTCGGTTTGACAAGACTACATATTACCTAAGAAGTTTAAAGTATTTCCAGCACATTTATCTGGAGATGCTAAATAGTAAAACATAAGATAAAATTAAAGAATTAGGCAGCCCAGAAAGTAATGTAGGTACTGAAAAGAAATGGACTAAACAATTCTTTTCAATATCTATACTAGTAGTAGTATTCTCACATATACATTTAGGTCCTTAAGTATTTGGACAGTGACATAGTTTTCAGAATTTTACTCTGTACACCACCACAATGGACTTGAAATGAAGCAATCAAGATGTGACTGAAGGGAAGACTTAGGCTTTAATTCAAGGAGTTTGTCAAAAATACTGTACGAGCCTTTTAGTAAAGACAGCCATTTTTATACATGGTCCTTGGCCATCTCCAAGTGTTGGGTTTCCACCCTAGTGATGCTTTACCAGGCCTTTACTGCAGCTGTCTTCAGGTACACTGAAATTCTTACCTCCATTTCTAATGAAGTCTTTTCCTTTGACTTCTGGTTGCAGGTGATGATGAATTATTACATTTATATAGCGCTTTTCTCAGTACTCAAAGCGCTATCCACACAGGGAGGAACTGGGAAGCGAACCCACAATCTTCCACAGTCTCCTTATTGCAAAGCAGCAGGACTACCACTGTGCCACTGAAGCTTTTTCTGTTGTTAATATTTTTATATATATTGTCCTTAGCTGCTATAAAAATTATTTCTTAGTAATTTTTATTAGCAATGAGAATGTGTGGCTTCTATGCAAGTCTCTCTCTGCTCATACACTTGCTATCTCTTAGCAAGGTTTGGACTTATGGGCTCCTTGTCTAACTGTAACATAGATAAGTTTTCCACTCTTCCAGTGTGGTACCAGTGGCTCTTTGGTATCAACTGGATCAGTCCATCCTCTGTTAGGCAATGGAATAACTGCTATATAGATCAAAAGTTATAACCTGGTGGAGAGCAGTGAGCTTGATAAAGGTCACAGATTTGGGGTATGCAGGACCTTTTAAAGGAAGGAATAATAATAATGTTTATTAAATGTGTTTGATACATATGGCACATGGATATGTTTTGTTTTTTACTCTATATGCATTGTCAATAATATGATATACAGTGGTGCTTTAAAGTTAGTGAACCCTTCAGAATTTTCCATATTCCTTCATAAATGAGACCAGTTTTACACATTTGTCCTTGAAGTAGACGAAGAGAACACAATTGAACAAATGAGACAAAAGTATCACACTCAGATTTATTGAGGAAAATGAGCCAATGTCACAAATCTGTCAGTGGGAAAAGTATGTGAACCTTTACTTTTTTATTTGGTGTGACCCCCTTTTGCACCAATAGCAGCGACTAAACGTTACATACAGTATTGCCTTAACTCTGGGATGTTGCTGGGTTTTCTCATATGAACTGCACACTTCAGACCCTTCCACAACATTTTTATTGGGTTAAGGTCAGGACTTTGACTTGGCATTCCCAAACCTTTATTTTATTCTTCTTCAACCACTCTTTAGTAGAATGACTTGTGTGCCTGGGCTCGTTTTAAATGGGTATAATTCAGAATAAATTTTCCCATCCACAATGCCAAGCTGTCCTGGCCCAGACACAACAAAACAGGCCCAAAGTATGATACTACCTCAGCCATGTTTCACAGATGAAAAGAGCTCCTCATGCTAGAATGAAGTGCTTTTCTTTTTCCAAACATAACGCTTTGCATTTGAACCAAAAAGTTCTATTTTGGTCTCATCTGTCGATAAAACTACTCCAGCAGCTTTCAGGCTTATTCACATGTTCTTCAGCAAACTATAAACGGGAAGCAATGTTTTTTTTGGAAAGCAGTCGCTTTCTCCTTGCAACCCTGCCATGCACACCACTGTGTTCTCCTGATGGTGGACTCGTGAACATTAACATTAACCAATCTGATAGAGGCTATTAGTTGCTTAGAAGTTACCCTTAGTTCTTTTGTGACCTCGTGGACAATCACATCCCTTGCCCTTGGAGTGTTCTATGTTGGTCAGCCACTCCTGGGGAGAGTAACAATAGTCGTAAACCTCTTCCATTTGTGCACAATCTGTATGACTGTGGATTGGTGTAGCCCAAACTATTTAAAGATAGTTTTGTAGTGTAATAATGAGCATCAACAAGTCATTTTCTGAGATCTTCTGAAATGTCCTTTATCTGTGGCATGATACACTGAAACTGCACAAACATATTTGAAGATGAAACCCTTGGTAGAACCCTGTTCTTTTACTATAAATACAGTGCCCAATCCACAGTGGGCAGCACTGCTGCTTCGCAGTTAGGAAAACCGGGTTCGCTTCCTGGGTTCTACCTGCGTGGAGTTTGCATGTTCTCACTGTGTCTGCGTGGGTTTCCTCCGGGTACTCTGGTTTCCTCCCACAGTCCAAAGACATACAGGTTAGGTGCATTGGCGATCCTAAATTGTCCCTAGTGTGTGCTTAGAGTGTGGGTGTGTGTGTGTGTGCGTGCCCTGCGGTGGGCTGCACCCTGCCCAGGGTTTGTTTCCTGCCTTGCACCCTGTGTTGGCTGGGATTGGCTCCAGCAGACCCCCATGACCCTGTAGTTAGGATATAGCGGGTTGGATAATGGATGGATGGATGGACAGTGCCCAAGCACCTGATTGTGATCTCATTGATTGACACCACCTGATTCTAATCTCACCTTCAAATTACCTGTTAGGTTCACATAATTTTGCCACTCACAGATATGTAATAGAGGCTGATTTTCCTCAAGAAATAAATGACTGATAGTTTTACCTCATGTGTTTAGGTGGGTTCTCCATATCTACTTTTAGGACTTGTGTGAAAATATGATGATGTTTCCAGTCATATTTATGAAGGAATATGGAAAATTCTGCATAAATAGCAATAACTAATTTTCATGCACCACTGTATAAATATTTTTATTACAGAAATCACACTGTTACCTATTTTTCCCCCTTATAGGTTTAAGTATATGCATATAAAGGAGTAACAATGCCCGAATGGAATCAAACCAGTTCATCGGTTAAGGAATTCCTTATAATTGGATTTCCAGGATTCAGAGACCAAGAAAGCAGAAGAATGTTGTTTACAGTTTTCCTTTCATTATACCTCTCCATTCTTGTAGGGAACATTCTCTTAGTCCTCATTTTTATGTCTGACAAGTCACTTCACACCCCAATGTACATACTAGTGTGTGGCCTGGCTTGTCTGGATGTTGTTATTGCCACTAATATTGTACCGAGTATGCTGGTTCTGTTTACGGTTGAAAACAGATTTGTGTCATTCGCTGCTTGTTTTACTCAGATGACATTCTGGGTGGGTCTCTTCTCAACAGAGAGTTTTCTTCTTGCACTTATGGCTTATGATCGCTATATAGCCATCTCTAACCCACTACATTATCCTGAATTAATGAGCAACACTTATGTCTCAAAGCTGATGGCCTGCTGCTTGCTCATTGGATTTCTTTGTGCGTTAGTTGGTATGGTTCTTCTTCTTAACCTTTCATTTTGCAGATCCAATATGATTATAAACTGCTTTTGTGACTTTACATCTATACTGTTCTTGGCTTGTAGTGTTAATGCGATTATTAACACTTTGGTTTTATTTATTGGTCTAAGTATGACCTTCATCCCATTGATTTTTATTCTCTTCACTTATGTATGGATTATACGGTCAGTTGTCAAGATTGCTAGTGGAGAGGGAAGAAGAAAGGCCTTCTATACCTGTGGATCTCACATCCTTGTCATTTCTATTTTTTTTTTTGGAAAAATCATCTCAGATAGAATTCCCATCACATTTATTGACACCAGTATAATGGGCAGAGTACTGCTGAATGTCTTTCCTGCTTTAACAAATCCTATAATTTACTGTCTTAGAACTAGAGCAATTAGAGCCAGTGTGGTCAAAACATTAAAGAAATTTTGAATTTTACCAGGCAATGACCGGATTTATTTTGGAAGAGAACAGATTAGGTGAGCATAGTATCATGGTTTAGCCAGTGTAATTGGCTGCTTTGTTAATTGTAACCTGTTGTTATTTGCCATGTCTCCTTTATGTGGAGCCTAAGGAGGTAGGACCACCAAATTATGCAGCTAGTTGACTGCCCCTTATACAGTATATAAAAAGGGATTTTGCTTCTGAACTAGATTCCTGTGATTTGTGATTGTGTGCATTTTGGATTTACTGCTTTGATTTACAGGTTTCACTCCACTGCTTTGATTTTAAAGTACTTTTTCTGTTTTTTTGCAGTTCTTGGGCGTGTCATTAGGTTTTGCATTTTGGGCAAAATCTTTTTTTGTTACCTTGCCTTTTTGTGTACATTTTGTACCCTACAAGGTGGGCCGAGTTGTTGAGAAGAATGTTTTCTCTTTTTCAGAGAAGAAACCACTAGAGACATATGGAAATTTAGAGACATCATCTAGTTTAACTGTAAGTTTCAGTACCAAGAAAAGAAACTCTGTGCAATCATTGGTATTTTAGTAAACCCAATTAAAATGCATTTTATGAATATTATTTCATGTTCAAATATGATTACATTGAAACCTACAATTTTATCTTTTTTCCATATTACATCAACCACCTTTTGATTTTAATATACATTAAAGTTTCTATTAGAAGAATTTGTACTTTTAAAATAGTTGAATTCGCTTTTACATTACTCAGTTTACTTTATTTTAAGGCATTTAAAGTCAATACAAAAATTAACAGTTTCCAGTGCAGTCAGGAAAAATATGTGATATTTGTGTCCTCATTGTAAACTTCTTGCAAGTGGCAGAAACAGCCTGAATTAAAATAAAGCAACTATCCATTGATTTTCCAAAAGATGTTTGTAAGTTTGATTTGGTGCAGCATGCTATTGAACACAGAATGTTCATTCGGCTTGACAACAACTTCTTTACATTGATTTGGTGAATTAGAATGAAGTAGATAACACGCTGCAGAACATAAAGGTACAAGGAGTAAGTCCACTGTGATCTCTTTCAGCATTTCCAGTAATCCTGGAATACAGAAAATGAGAGAAACTGCAGCTGCCTGAAAACCAATGACAAAAAAGTCTGAAATGAAGAAACAAGGTCATTATGAAAAACAACATCTGAAAACACGATAGAAGAAAATTAAGAAAACAGCCAAATGATTCTGACTAACAGGAATACAGCAAGAGATCAAAGAAGTACTTTAAATGTCAAAAGAAAAAACAAAATAAAACTTTGCTAGTGATGCCAAAACAACAAGTAAACAGTTTTTGAGTAATACTCCAGTAAAAAGATGATAAAGGAGAATTTAAGAAATTCCAGGAGCACAAAAGGAGAAATCATTCAAAAGTGAGAAGGGAATAGCAAATAAACAAATATTTAAACCAAGTATTTGTAAAGTAAGAAAGAAATGTTCCATGCAAAAGTAAAAAAGTCTGATTTTATAGTTTCTATTATTAAAAGAAATCCTGGGAAAGAAAGATGGGAGACGAGACGTGATCTTCATGTGAAGATCACGGAAGACACTTAAAAAGATGTGAAATCTCTTTCGTCTCACGGGGACCTAAAACATCTTAAAAGTGTGTATCTGAAAAACCAAACATGGGGGTTGACGAGCAAAGCGAGCAGGGGGCAAGGCCCCCTACTTTTTAAATTAGATGAGTCAGATGTTTTTCAAGCCCTCAATATGCTCAAGACTAATAAAACCCCCTCATCTGTTGAGATTTTACCAATTGTCTTATGAGAGACATTATATACACAGACATGCTGTAATGTGCAATTGAGGCACTGCGGGTCTGGTGTGGGTCACTGGTGGGCAAATTTTAACTGCCAGTACACAATGGCACAAACCAATCTCCAATTCTCAGTGTCTGCACTTCGAGTCCATCTAAATTTGTGTTTCTCAACCACTGGGTTGTGCCGTTCGTGGGTTGCAGGTTGCCATTGTTGGATTGCGAGTGTGTTGTGGTGGGTTATGAGTGGGTCACCTAAGCTTCCAGCAGCACTAAAAAACACATTTTACAGTTTATAACTGAATTTGTTTCACCATGGGGGACCCTGAATTGCACTAGTTTCACCAAGGGGTGGTTTGCAATGGCTGGTAGTGTGTTGTCAATGAATTTAGAAAGGCAGTGCAGGCTGAATGCATTAAATTAGCCAAGTGGATCAGTACATATGAAAAATAATCTTAAAGATCCCTCCAAATCTCATGAAACATATGAGACCTTGTGAAATAATAATAATAATAATAATAATGAAAGACACTATTACTGCTGCTGGGTTTGGCAATTTCTAGAATGTTATTATCCTGTTGTTTTCTTATTGCCCTCAGACATAAGTATGGATTGTTTAGACTTGGTCAGCCTTAAGAATTAGAGAATTTAAGAAATCCTAGAAACACAAAAGGAGAGATCATTGAAAATTGATCTGGTAATTTAGAGACCAATAATTACTTACTTCTGTACCATGCAAAATATTTGAAACTATAACAAGAAATGAATTAGAAAAGTACATACTGTATATGAATATAATACTTTAAATAACAGCCACCAGAGGTTTCTAAGAGGAAGATCTTTTTAAAACAATCTTTTAGATTTTTTGAACAAGCAACTACAGCAGTTTAAAAATGGAAAGCATACAACAATATTTACTGAAGATTGATTCTGAAACTACAAGCTGTTGGTATGAGAGGTAACCTGCAAAACTGGATCTCAAGTTAGCTAATGGGCAGGAGAAAAAGAGTACAGATAATAGGGTGAGGTCTATCCATGGACTGTTACTTCTTCTAATTTATATTAGCAATATAGATTTCAAATTAGTAAATAAATGTGTGAAATTTGCAGATGATATCAAAATTCAAGGAATGGAAGAGGCAGCAAAAACAATTCAAGAAGACTTGGATAAGCTTCAGGACTGGGCAAACCTTTGGAAAATGCAGCTTAATTTTAAAAAGGTAAAAAGTGATACACATTTGTAAAAGGAACATCAATTATAAAAACAGAGGGGAGACACTGTCCTACAACCTCTGAAAAGAACTTAGGAATTTATGTTGACACTAAGTTTTCATCATCTAAGGTATGTGCCAAAGCTATTAAGAATATAAATAAAATGTTAGATTATATTATAGCAGCTGTTGAATATAAATCAAGGGACGGTATGCTTACACAATATAATGCACTAATAAGTTTCACATCTGGAATGTTTGTGCAGTAAAAAAGACATAGCAGCACTTGAAGCTGTGCAGAGGATAGAAACCAAGTGCATCATGGGACTTAAGGACATGTCCTACTGTGACAGACTCAGAGAATTAAACTTGTTTAGTCTCAAGGAGATGGGACTGCGTAGAGATGTAATCCAGGTCTTCAAAATCCTCAAATGCATTGAAAATGCAGATCCAGCAGAATCCTTTCAGCTTAAGGCCGAATCACATACCACAAGGACAACAGTGGAAATTAAGCAGAAGAGCATTTAGGACAGAAGCCAGGAAGCACTTCTTTACTGAAAGAGTTGAGGGAAACTGGAGCAAACTACAGAGACATGGAGTTTAAGAAGAAACCTTGACCACCTTTAACAAGTATAAAGAGATAAGTATAATGAGTGTAATAAGGGACTGGAGTAGCTTAACTATTACATAAACAAACAGTATTGATGGACTGAATGGTTTTTACTTGTTTCTCAATTTTTTTTATGTTATTATGCTTTAATACAGCTAAGTATTATTCTGACAATATGCAGCTGACACCTCCCAAACTTTAAATTATTGGATACATAATAGTCATGGGAAGTAGTGGCCTCACATAGCGATCTTTGCGGAAGCACAAATGCTAAAGTCTGTTACCGAAAAGTCTTCTTTAGGACGATAGACAGGTCCAGCCGGAGGGGAGGTAGGTCTTCAAGTCAAAACGTCTATTCCACAAGACTTTGGGTTTACCATTTATATATGCATTGATAATTCAGTAGGTTAACTATTTAACAACATTTTAACAAAAATGCATTTGTTTTGCACATTTTGAGCTAGCGACTGTATAAAAGACATGTGGATTATGCAACACAAGTAATACGACTTTTTTTTACATGGACATTTTCACAACATTTACCACTTTCCAGTGTCGGTCACTTATTAATTCTGTTTATGAGATTCTCTCTTATGTACTTTCTCCAAGAAAACATGAGATTAAAAAATATTTTCAGCCAACTCTATACAGTATGTAATATAAAAAAACATTTCTGGTTGATTTTTTTTTTTAACTGGCTGACTAAATTGTGAAGTAAAAAGTATCTGCTATGGTAGGAAACTGCGTTTACAAAATAGTATATCACATTTTAAAGTATTATTGAAAAGCATGTCATAAAAAAATGCTACAGTTATTTAAATACTGTATTAACAAACCTAAAAAAGAGTAACTCCTCCATTATTACAGTGGATTCAGTGTGTATTCATCCAACCTTAACTTTCTGCTCAATTTATTGTGTTGTTTTAAATTTAACCGGCTAAATTTGATAGTAACTCATAATGACAAAGTGAAAACGTGTTTAGAAAAGTTTGCAAGTTTATAAAAATCAAAAATTGAAATCTCTCATTTATGTAAGGATTTGGATCCTTTGTTGGGGCACCCTGGTGCATGTTGTTTGTTTTAATTCTCTTTTGAGACATGTCTAGGACTTGGTTAGAGTCCACCTGTGGCAAACTGAAATGACTGGAGATCATTTTGAAAGACACACATCTGTGTACAGGGTGGTCCAGATCTAGTTATGCAACTTTTAATGCAATGCAGGAAAACAATACAAAAGAAAAGAATTGTTTGAAAAATATCTTGTAATAAATGAAAATGGACTTACATTGAATTAATTCACTGATTTCGCTGCCATCTATCAGCAACAAAAATAATTTCTTGTGAATTCCATTTGTAATAAACTTAATAAGTTATATTGTAATGAAAATTGCATAATTAGATCTGGACTACCCTATATAGAAGATCCTATAATTCATACTGCATATGAACAAAAACAAATCCAAGCTGCAGAATCACACAAATGCTCCTTCTTGAGGCAGAAATTAGGTCAAAGAGATAAACCCATTTTCAAAAATTGGCATTCCCAGGAGCGCAGTGGCCATAGAGCCTGAGGGCTGAGGGTTGAAACTACCTTACAAAGTCCTTTCTTGGAGCAACACTTTTATCTCTGTCTGTCACTAAATGTGCTTGTCTGTTTAGCCAACACCTCATCCAGGGGGTGACAGTGATTGACCAGAAAAGTAAGCAGCTTCCTGAGTGACCATCTCTTCTGTCACTTCTTCTAGTGAGTTTATCCTGACTCCCAGGTTTTTAAATATTTGTTTAGTCTGTTGGCATCACCTGCATTGATGCCATTTCCTCATCTTACTAGCGTGTGGAAAAATGAACCGCTAACTGCAGACCAGTGCTATAACAAGTTAAGAGTGGCCTGCATACACCAAACAACCTCAACCATTCTTAAATACAACCTCGTTGCTGGTAATCCACTCAGGCCTGTCATTCACTTGTATGACTGCCACATCTTCAACATCAATGAGAAATGGGAGCAGAATTGGTTTGAACATCCTGAACTCTATGATTATGTTCTTTGTCTTATTAATGTTGAGTTGCAGGTGGTTCATTTTGCACCGTTACATCCTTCACAAGTCCATAATTGAAGTCACTAGAAATTAAGAGTATTTAAGAGTGAGGTGAAGAAGCACATCTCCACAACAAAGAAATAACAGAAATCTGGAACAAAAAAATATCAAGTTATAAAGTTGAAGCAGAAGTCCTGACAACTTTTAAAACACACTTGGGTAAGATATTGGGATAACTTACCTATTTTGTAAACAACAGAGCTTGATGGACTGAATAGTTTCCATTGATTTGTCAAGTGCTTCTTTTGATATTTTTTTATTACAATAGGTATTTAAGCAATAGAAGACGGATGGATGGATAATTTTTTGATAAATTCATTCTCTGATAATTATAGACCAAACAAAACACCAAACAGTTTGTAGATTTACAGAACCTGATTGGAGTGCACTTGTGGCAAATTGAATTGATTGGACAGCATTTAGAAAGGCACATGCCTGTGTATAGAAGGGCCCAAAATTCATACTGCATGTCAGGGAAAAAATCCAAGCCATGAAACCGAAGGCTCTTTTTGATTGTGACTCTAAAGTGGACTGGCATGAATGTGTGCCTGTGCTCTGGAATTGGGGTTGGTGATTTATCTAGAAATGTTTTCTGCTTTGTCCCTGAAAAAAGCTGTGAAAATTAGAGTAGCTTGTGCTTTTCATTTATTGGGGATTTTTCCACTTTATCTCTACAGTTCTTGATTCGAAATTGGACATAATCTAAGATGGATGAATTCTTATTATAAATGCACATGGTTTATGAATGCTTGGTTCTTAATGCTGACAATGCCTAGGCATATTTCCATAAAATGTTATGAATTTATTAAACCATCAAATTACATTATGAATTAACAATTTGCAGGCACACCCCATAAAGATGCAATTTTCATTTTATCATCACATTAACATTTTCAGCAACAACAACAGCATTTATTTCTATAGCACATTTTCATACGAAGGAACTTGCATTTATTACTTTACTACATGTCTAAGAGGTAGTTACATGAAAAGAAAAACAAGCCAAATTTAGATAAGAATAACAATGAATGAATAATATATATATTGATAAATAACGTACACATACATAAGAAAGATATATAGTTAAGAGAAATACAGTCCTTACAATATCTGTTTCTGTTTCAGGTTTTTGTCAGTTTGATGATAAGGTCAGATGGCCTAGATCAGGGGTCTCCAACTCCAGTCCAGGGGCCTCATGTATAACACCGTTTGTAGAATCCGCACTATAACATGACGTAAGCACAAAAGCCGAAATGTGCTTATGCACAGAAAAATCTAGATGCAGGAATCTGTGCGTACTCCAACTTCCGCGTTCTTCCGCTCCATAAATCCCGGTCAACGTGAAAAGTAACGCTCGTGCACGCGCATGCTGTCCTGCCCCAATTCCTCCCAGAATTATGCCTCTTTGAATATGCAAATCAATATAAATAGCCCTTAAGCTTTGTGTTCTGTGAAAAGACAATGGGAAAAGCTCGGGGGAAAATATAAGAATTTCAGTGAATACCAAGTGGAGGCAAAGGAAAAACATACTATTTGTTGATTTAAACAGTGGTATAATCAACAAAAGGAAGTTGATCGAATGACATAGCATGTCGGAGAAACTCAAAAGCTCAAGTTCACAAAGTCACACAGTGCCAAAATAAAAAAGAAGTCACATATCAAAGTCGCTGTGAAAAGGCGAGTTGTAGCCCACTGTCAGAGCTTATTTGGGTACAGACAAAAAAAAAATAGGCACATAGTGGGAAAAAAGCACGAAATGTCTACTTTAACCTCAAAATTTCCACTTTAATCACGTAGTTTATTTTGTCCTTAAAGTAGAACATCATAAACTTCATCTTAAATTCATTTAATTTACTAGTTTCTCAAATCCCATAGTAACTAAAGTAACATGTTAAATGATTTGTTTTCTATTTGATCTTCAATGTGCTCTATGTGTGTGAATCACTACGTGCTTCCATTCTCTTTCTCCGACAGGACAAAGAATCCATTACATTCGTAATATTAGAGCTCTCTGAATAATTAAAATACTGAGATGTATAAGTAATATCATTTTCATGATGATTGGAATGAAAGCATGTTATTAAACATGGGAACACGATGGCGCAGTGATTGTTCATGTCTCACACAAGATGCTGCTGCGCCATGCGTGACCTTCGATGAAATAATTTATTGTAGCAGTACTGTCTCTTTCAAACATACTACTAACCTCCAATTCCTGTCCTTACTTTTCTTTCCCCAAATACCCAATCGCCACACAATCAGCTCTGTAATAGACGTTAAGCCATCTGTAAGCTTACAACGATGATTTTTCAAAACTTTTAAGGAACATTGAAATATCTTCATAGTACGTGTTTAATTATCCTATCCATCTATCCTTCCAGTGTCGCTCCAGCCTCAGCAAATATAGAGCGCAAGGCAGGAACAATACGTGAACTTGCTAGAGCTGCGGCACCATTTCCTCACATGTTTAATTATTAACAATACAGATTATTTAAATGAAGTTAAAATTTTATCTGTATAATATAATCAACATATTTTGCTGCATTTCATCTTAAAAATGATATCGTCATCATATGTAAATACGTGCTTTATAAAGTGGCGCAGGTTGTGTAATATTATAACTGTAGTGCAAGTTTACAGTGAGGTGATTGTACTTAAAAGTACAAACAGTTCTACAAGGAGCAATTGATTGAGTGCGTTTATAGTTCTTGGGATGAAACTGTTTCTGAACCGCGAAGTCCATACAGTAAAGGCTCTGAAATATTTTGCCGTGGCTAAACAGCAAACGTGTGCTTGATGCTGTATACCGATAATTCTCTTTCCAATCAGCTGCTGCTGTGATTCCCCACCAAGATACAGTGATATAAATTCTCCGAGTGGTGCAGTGAGAGTAATATGGAAAAATATGATTCGCTGTGGCAACCCATAAAGGGAGCAGCTGAAAGAAGAAAAAGAAGAAGAAGAAGATGGTGCAGTGAAAGTAACAACGCTAAAGCAGCTATGGTATTTGGAATACTATGGCTATTTCCTGGGCCATTATATTGTTACAGGTAATCTACAATCAGATGCATTACACTAATAAACAATATGTGGTTAGTTTCAGTGTATTTATAAAGCCACGTCAGAAATGTGGTTCTAAGAAATAAAGGGTAACCATACAAGAACAGTAGCACTGCTTTGACGCTGGGTGCCGCCAGTCTACAAAACCGAGCAGAGAACTTGGTACGGCAGGGTATGAGGTACCATGGAAAAGTGTGTGGCTTTACGCCAAGTGTAGGTTTTATACATCGTGATTTGAACGTGGAAATGTTCTTACACAACATTTCTGTGCTTACGCACCGTTTATGCATGAGGCCCCTGGAGGGCCATAGTGGCTGCAGGCTTTCATTCTAAACCTTTTCTTAATTAATGACCAGATTTTGCTGCTAATTAAATCTTTGCCTTAAATTTAATTTTAATTACATTTGATTGATGCACAACTTAAGGCTCAGGCCCTTTAATTATTTCCTTTTTCCTTAATTAGCAACCAAACAATACAAAGACACAAAATGTACCAACAAATAAACAACAACCTGGGTCAATTACACAATAAATGAAAATAGAGAAAGGTGAAGGCCTCAATAATGTTGATTTGCTCAGGTTCACAAAACATTTTGACAGCACTTTTAAAAAAGAAAATCAACAGTTTTGGAAATGTCTGCCATGGCAGAATGAGCGCCATGGAATTAAATAATGGGTTTAATTAGCAACGAGAATTGGCTTCAAATTAAGAAACTGAATTAAGTGAAGTTGGTTGGAGTTTGAGACCCCAACTTAGTTGGTCATCTGTTGGCTCACTTCACATCAAATTTATGTTTAGGTGCCGTTTAAGGAGAAAAGAATCAATTCAGTGCCCAGAGTCTCAAGAAAAGTCAATTAAAATAAAGGGAAATAGTTAATTAGCAGCAAAAACTGGTCACTAATTAAGAAAAGAGTTAGAATAAAAACCTGCAATCACAGTAGCTCTCCAGGACTGGAGTTGGAGACCCCTGGCCTATTAAAGATATAATATCAGAATTGAAGGTCTCCCTGAAAACTGTGCAAGTCCAAACCCAGTGAAATCCATAGCTGAACTATTCTCTAAAATAATTAGAGAGGACTTTAAATCAGAAACAAAATATCAGCAGCTTACTGCATACGTGGATCGAATGCCTCAACACCTACAAGCCTTATTGTTCATTTTGACAAATTGCAATCTGAAGTAAATTTGATGTTGCTTTTCAGACTGAAACAAGAGATTATATTTGAAAATAACCACGTTCATATTTTCCCTGATTTCTCACCATTAACAGCTGCTAAGCATGCAGTATTTTACAGCATTAAACAGCATTTATGTAAAGCTGAAATCAGATACAGCATCTTGAGTGGATATTCAAGGCAAATTCTACATTTTCAGTTCTCCAGATTAAGCAGAAAAAGAGCTAATAAGAAAATTGATCCTGTCACTTTTTGAAATATGACTGTGAGTCACATTATGTCCTGGCAAGGCGAAGAAGATTGTACCAGCAATTTGGTCCATTCCAAATGAGACTTTTGTGATAATTATACATTCTATTTCCTTGTCGGCTACTTTTACGCTTTAATTACAATTATAATTATAACCTTAAATGGGGACTGTTTAACATTATTCCCCAGGTTTATTTTTTCAAGACTGTTTAAGATTATATTCTAGGTTTATAACATGTATATGTAGCATGTCAGAGGATTGGGACTTAGTGAAGTATGGTCTTGCCTTACTTGGGGAGGCAAAATGGGGGAGATGGGGGGGGGAGGGGGTAAAGAGAGCAAACTATTTCTAATCTATCTTTTTTACCCCGACAATTTTAAGTGCCAACACAACAAAATGTCAAAAAAGTTCAGAAGCAATGTTTCTATGACCAAACAGTGAACTTTGTGAGTTAGAATGTCAAAGGCCTCAATCACAAATTAAAGAGGAAGAAAGTATTCTCTCACTTTACAGGTCTAAATGACAAGACAGTATTTTTACAGAAGACTCACTTACTAAGCAAGGATCAGTTTCAGTTGCAAAGTGATTGGACTGGCCAAATATTCCACTTCAGTTATACAAAGAAAACTAGAGGTGTGGGAATCTTAATACATCTTAATACACAGAACATTTTCATTTGTAGTATCAGATGTAGTATCTGACCCTGAAGGGCGATATGTGATTGTGAGGGTAATTTATTTCATTGTAAATTGATTTTGATAAATATCTACACACCCAAAGTAGACTTCAACCAAAATGTATTTGCATCCATTCCTAATGTGAACACTCAGAAAATTAAAATGGCTGGGGACTTTAAAATGTGTTTTAAATCCATACCTGGATAGGTCTTCAGCTACAGGGGCAATAACATCTAACACTGAAAAAACAATTACACTTTGTAATTGATCATAACTTATCAGGCCCATGGATATTTCTAAATTCAAACATAAGAGCATATTCCTTCTTCTCACCTGTACATCACTGTTACTCAAGAACTGATTAAATCTTTATAGATAATTTTTTGCCCATGAACAAATCTTGCAAGTACGATACTATTGTTATCTCTGACCATGCCCCTCTGATCATGGAGCTCAAATTACTATGCCCCATGCACTCATCTCGCACTGAACAGAGATTATATCCAAGCAAATTGATAATTTCTTAGAGACAAATGAATCCTCAGAGGTCTCTGCAGGAATACTCTGGGAAACTCTAAAAGCTTTTATAAGAAGACAGATTATTTCATATCTCTTCCGCAAAAATAAATCAGAAACCAAGAAGACGTCAGAGCTAATCAGTGAAATTACCAGAACAGATCACGCAAACTGCAGGGGCTTCATAAATAAATGAAAATGTATAAACGAAAATGTTGCATACACCCGTTTCCACACTCACATTGCAATGTATAAAATGTAAATTTGGTGTAAAGCCACACACATTCTCACACCAGCTTGCCCCCTTGTGTACGCAAATTTTCTCCTCAGTTTTGCAAACTGGTGGTACCCAGTGTCAAAGCTGTGCTACTGTTCCTGTGTGGTTTCCATTTCTTTTTCAGAATCACATCCCTGACGCAGCTTTTTTTTTAAATACACTGAAATTAAATGCATATCGTTTATTAATTTAAGGCATCTGATTGTAATCAACCTTTAACGATATAATGGTCCACAAAATGGCCAAACTTTTCCAAACACCATAGCTGCTTTAGCGTTGTTACTCTCTTTTTCTTTATTTCGCCTTATAAAATTTCTTGTATTAGGAATTTGTTAGTTTTCGCATACCCCTTAGAGTCAGAGCGCAGGGTCAGCCATTGTACAGCGCCCCTGGAGCAATTACAAGTTAAGGGTCTTGCTCAAGGGCCCAGCAGAGTAGGATCTCTTTTGGCAGTGATGGGGATTCGAACTGGCAACCTTCGGGATACCAGCGCAGATCCTTAGCCTCAGAGCCACCACTCTGCCAAACCCATTGTATCTAACTGCGATGTCACAGCTATGCAGCACCTGATCGGAAAGCTCTACAGTGGGTTGTGTCTAGAGCACAGAGGATTCTCGGGATACAGCATCTACCCTGGAGAACATTTATAGCACACGGTGCCTCAGCCATGTGCTCAGTCTATTTGAACTTCTCTTCAGTAATATGAGCCATTTAACATGTTTCTTTAGTTACGATGGGATTGGAGAAACAAATTTAACACTGATCTTAAGATTAAGTTTACGATGTTCTACTTTAATGACAAAATAAACTACAAAATTAAAGAGGACATTTCAACAATTTTTTTCACTGTATCCATATTTTTTTTCTCTGAACCCTAATACGCTTCCATATGACACTGACTGTGGGCTATAACTCGCCTTTTTAAGGTGAATTTGATATCTGACCACTTTATTTTTAATTCAGGCACTGTGCAACTTTGTGAACTTGAACTTTCAAATGTCTCCTCCACTCTGTATCACTTAATCAACTTCTTTTTGTTGTTTATACCACTGCTTAAGCCAACAAATAGTAAGTTTTTCCTTGCTTCCACTGTGCATTCACTGAAATTAATTTTTCA
Source organism: Polypterus bichir lapradei (assembly GCA_026402145.1). Classification (NCBI taxonomy): domain Eukaryota; kingdom Metazoa; phylum Chordata; class Cladistia; order Polypteriformes; family Polypteridae; genus Polypterus; species Polypterus bichir. Next base: position 29,487,605 of record JANRMT010028174.1, read on the forward strand.
TGTGCTTTTGTCATTGTCTTTTAACCAAACACTGAATGGGGAAAGTGATATTTATATTGATTTGTATAATAAAATATGCAAAATTCTGGGAGGAGTCAGGGTGGGACGGCAAGCGAGTGCATGTGTGTTATTTTTCAGGCTGATCAGGATTTATGGAACAGAGTGCATCTGAATTTTTTTGTGTGTATGCACTTTTTCCACTTTTGATCGTACGCCGTGTTTTAGTGTGAGTTCTATGCATAGCGTTATGCATGAGGCACCAGTTCTCCAAATGAGGCACTTTATAGGAAAAGATAGGCTTTGCAACCAGCACTCAATCTCTTGACAACAAAAGAAACGGAACAACTCATTTTTAAATTGTGACATTACTATGAACATGGAGAGAAGGCTAATAAGATTTTAGATCAACAAGTCCACAAGCAGGAAGTTCACAATGCAATATCAGTAATTACCAACACAGACAGAGATAAAATTACTGAACATAAAAATATAATGCTCACATTTAGAGAATACTATAAGTACTTATATTCTACTTAATTTAAAGGAGACAAGACACAATCTAACACAAACTGGATAAACCTCTAACACTTTCAAAATTACTAAACGCTATAAATTCACTTTAGAGTGGGAAAGCAGCAGGCCCTGATGACTACCATGCTGAATTTTATAAAAAAAAAAAAATAAGTTAAATTAGTTCCCTTTTTATTAGCAACATTTATAGAAGCTAGAAGCAATATAATCCTACATCAATTTTTTGTGAAGCATCAATTACTGTCTTTCCTAAGAAAAATAAGGACTTATTACAATGTGCATCATACAGACCAATCTCACTTCTGAAAAATGAAGTTAACATACTTTCCAAAGTTCTAGCTAGAAGGATCAAGAAAGTGCTTCATTCAGTAATATCACAAGACCAAACCAGATTTATAACAGGCAGACACTTACTTTCCAATCTTTGGCACCTGTTTTAATGTAATATATTCACCCATATAGTCTAACACCCCGAAGATCTTATTATCATTGGATACAGAAAAAGCATTCAATATGCTTAAATGGGATGACCTATTCACTACATTCCACAAATTTGGGTTTGTCCTCAACATATGTACATGGATCAAACTATTATACACCATTCCAAGCTTCTGTTTGTATTAACAACATTATTTCAGACTACTTCAAGCCAGAATGTGGTATAAGACAAGGATGTACCCTATCACCACTGCTATTTGTAGTCGACATTGAACTATTGGCTGTTCACTTTTGAAATGCACCTGAGATAAAGGTGATTATCAGAGAAGGACATGAACACAAAATATCACTATATGCAGATGATATAGTGCAATATATACCAGATCCATAAAATTCAAACGATATCTAGACTTACACACAAATTAAAATTGTACTTTTTCCATTGAACTCTCTAGAAGAGAGTTTAAATACCTAGGGGTAAACTTCACAAGTAAATATGATGCTCTTTTTCAACAAAATGTTGCTGTCTGCATGGAAAAACTTAAACAAGATATGCATAGGTGGTCTACCCTCAATCTCAGTCTAGTAGGGAGAATCAACACTCTCAAGATAAATACCCTTCCCTAAGCTTCTTTTTCTATTTCAAAGTATCCCCATTTACATTAAGAAACATCCACGCATCTAAAGGGCGACCCTACAACAATCTAAATCAGAAGGTGGCATTGCTCTACCTAACTTTCAGTTTTATTACTGGGCTTCAAATATACAATTTATAAAAACCTGGGGCCTCATGCATAACGGCGTGCATAGAACTCGCTCTATAACATGATGTAAGCACAAAAGCCGAAATGTGGTTCCGCACAGAAAATTCCAGATGCAGGAGTTTGTGCGTACTCCAACTTCCGCGTTCTTCCGCTACATAAATCCCGGTCAGCGTGAAAACTAACGCACATGCACGTGCCTTCTGTACCGCCCTGTCTTCTCCCAGAATTGCGCCTCTTTGAATATGCAAATCAATATAAATAGGCCTTAAGCTCCGTTCTGTGAAAAAGCAATGGGAAAAGCAAGAGGGAAAACAGAAGAATTTCAGCAAATACCAAGTGGAGGCAAAGGAAAACGTACTATTTGTTGGTTTATACAGTGGAATAAACAAGAAAAGGAAGTTGATCGAGTGACATAGCGTGTCGGGAGAAACAAGCTCAAGTTCACAATGTCGCACAGTGCCCAACATAAAAAAGAAGTTGTCAGATATCAAAGTCGCTGTGAAAAGGCGAGACGTGGCCCACCGTCTGAGTGTCATATGGAAGCTTATTTGGGTACAGTGTGAAAAAAAGGCACAGAATAGGAAAAAAGCATGAAATGTTAACTTCAATCTCGAAATATCCACTTTAATCACGTAGTTTATTTTGTCATTAAAGTAGAACATCATAAACTTCATCTTAAATTCATTTAATTTACTAGTTTCTCAAATCCCATCGTAACTAAAGTAGCACGTTAAATGCTTTGTTTTGTATTTGATCTTCTATATGCTCTGTGTGTGAATCACTACGTGCTTCTTAAATGGGCTTTCTCTTTCTCCGACAGGACACAGAATCCATTACATTCATGATATTACAGCTCTCCGAATAACTAAAATACTGAGATATATACGTGATATTTTCATGATGATTGGAATGAAAGCATGTTATTAAGAACACGATAGCGCAGTGATAGTTCATGTCTCATACAAGATGTTGCTGCTCCATGCGCGACCCTTAGATGAAATACTTTATTGTAGCATTACTGTCTCTTTCAAACGTACTAACCTCCAATTCCTGTGCTTACTTTTCTTTCCCCAAATACCCAATCGCCACACAATCAGCTCTGTAATAGAAGTTAAGCCATCTGTAAGCTTACAACGACGATTCTTCAAAACTTTTAAGGAACATTGAAATATCTTCATAGTACATGTTTAATTATTTTATCCATCTGTCCTTCCAGTGTCACGCCAGTCTCAGCAAATACACAGCGCAAGGCAGGAACAATACGTGAACTTGCTAGCGCTGCAGCACCGTGTCCTCACATATTTAATTATTAACAATACTGATTATTTAAATGAAGTTAAAGTTTTATCTGTATAATATAATCAACATATTTTGCTGCATTTCATCTTAAAAATGATATCGTCATCATATGTAAATACGCGCTTTATAAAGTGGCTCAGGATGTGTAATATAACTGTAGTGCAAGTTTACAGAGAGGTGATTGTACTTATAAGTACAAACAGTTCTACAAGGAGCAATTGATTGAGTGCGTTTATAGTTCTTGGGATGAAACTGTTTCTGAACTGCGAGGTCCGTACAGGAAAGGCTTTGAAACGTTTTGCTGT
>JANRMT010028174.1:29515941-29535258 GCA_026402145.1 Polypterus bichir lapradei
AGTTCTCAAGCAAAATGAAGACAGCTGTGTCAGTTTTCTATAAAAAAAGTACCTGTCCCACTCCAACCCCCACCCCCCCCCCACCTCGTCCAAACAACCTAGCTCACTTAGTTGGAAGGCGCACTGACAATTTACAGTTTCTCAATCCACATTTAAAACTGGAGTATCATAATATTACAAGACATCTTTATCACTAAACTCAAGGCTAGTTCCCTTCAAAGCTACTAGAACACTCTGTTAGGGAAAATACTGTGGGGTCACCATTATAAATGAATCCAAAGATGAACTTCCTTTCTTATACAGTAGTGGTTTAGCCCTGCCATACGAGTAACTTTTCCAACCTTTGAGGTGTCACCACCCAGGTTTAAACATGCCAGTGTGTTTGCTTGGTAATCAAATGTGATTATCTAAGGTGGGATTTGCGGCCGGTTTTGGGGGTAGTGGGGGTTTTGTCAAAAGTCAGCTGCTGCCTACCTGTAATGCAGCCACGGCCCACAGGGAGGGAAATGCTGCTCTATGGCAAGAGTTATCTATTCTAACTGAATAGCTTCTTTTATAGGAGTAAAAGAAATCTGACAAATAAGAGGAGACCATTCAATCCATTTTGCTTGTTTGTGTTTAACTTATAGTTAAACAGTCCCAATTTCTCATTTAGACATGTGTTAAAAGTCAACAATGTTTTGTTTCAACTATATGTCACAGTAGTTTGTTCCAGATTCCCATAACTCTTTGAGAGAAGAACTGATTCCTGGCTTCAGTACTAAATGCACTTCCCCTTAACTTTCACTGGTATTCTGGTTATTTCCACCATTAAGTTGAAATCTGCTTCACCAGCTCCATTGAGAATTTTGAAGACATGGATTAGATCCCCAAGCAATCTCCTCTGCTCAACAGGTTTAATTCATTGAGTCTGTCATCTTTAAGTTTAGGTCATTTACATAGCCCAGTTAAAAACATTTCAACCAGCACATACTGTAGATAAATGATATATTCCAGTAGTACCCTATGTCCTAATATTATCTAAAGGTTCCAAAAGTAGGTATCATATTAGAAGTCTTTCACACGGTCACTTATCTCTAAAGAGAAGCCTCTTATTTATAAATTCTTAAAAAATAAAATGTATTAATTATCTCATGTTTCCCTTGGTAACTGTTCTCGGTACAAAAATTAGAAGATGTCTTAATTAGACAGGCAGGCACAGAATAAGGCTTACGTTAGAAATTTATTCAATAAGTGTTTTTCCCTAACACACTCTAAAACACTCTAGGATCCCACTTTGTGCTCCAACCCCCCTACAATTATGCACTGCATTTCTATTCAGCTTGATCAGCTTAACAAGACTACATATTACATCAGAAGCTTAAAGTATCTCCCATACACTCATCTGGAGCTAGGAAGGAGTGGAGCACAAATCATGCTGAAGAATTAGCTGGCCAAGAGCCAATGTAAATATTGAAAAGAAATAGACTAAACAATTCTTTTCAATATCTGATTTAGTAGTTGTGTAGGAAAATGTGAGAAATCACTGTTTCAGCTTCCAGCGGGAATGTCAGAAATATGAAGATACAGTACTGTATCTATGAATGAGCATAAACCACTGAAAATCTACATTTAATAACTTTAATTATCTTTGTTGTATTCTGGATGTGGTAATAGACAATATTTTAACAAATAGCACACACATGCTTGCTGCAATAAACCAAATAATACAATTTTTTCATAACATAGGAATAATACAAGATGGATATATGCAAGTATTTATATGTATACACTAAATACTGTATATATGCTGTATATGTGTGTAAAGATATATAGACAAGGGAAAATAACAAAAAAAAAATTACAGTAGCTGAACTGATCATTTCCTTTCCTACAGAAAGTAATCCACAACTTATGAATTCTGATCTTTCTATTCAGCTGTTGAACATGAATAAAACTTCTTTAGCTTGTTATTAGGTTTCTAGTGCCTGCACCATGGTGTTCATTTCCTCACAGCTAGTCTACACTGGATTATTCCTCCAAACACTGTTAATGTGTGTGCATGTGACATTCAACTTTTCTATTTGATTTAGGAATAAACTTCTAACAGCTAAAGACTTATCCTTCACAGATGTTATTATGTTTCAGTTACAGTGATACCAACACCATAATACATTAGCTGGCTTTATCCTAACAATTTAGTTACAATCAATAATTCTCAGGTTTGGTATAGGTGACTCTTTGGTCCTTTGCTTGTTGGCTTTTTCCACAGACATGGAAGGATGTTCAGAACACCTTTCTTTCTTTGTTCAGGAACTCTTCTCCTTTGCCTTGGTCACACCTTCTGGTTGTGTGTGGTAAAGTAGTTTTCTCTTTGATATTTTTACATACAGTGTATTCAACTGCAATCAAAATACTTCTGCTGGGAGGCTGGTGATCAGTCAGCTCCTGTTGATAGGAAGGAGAACACATAGCTTTTATGTACTGTCTCTCTCTACTTATACACTTGCTATCTCTTAGTAAGGGATGGACTTATGGCCCCCTTATCTAACTCTAATAGGGAGTATGTTTCCACCTTTTCACTATGGCATCAGTTGTCCTTTGGAGTCAAAGAGGGCAGTCCAACCTCTGTTAAACAATGGAATACCTGCTATATAGAGCAAAAGCTACAACCAGATTGAGAGCAGTTTGGGCTTGATAAAGAGTACAGATTTGGGGTGTGCAAGTGTATTTAAAGAAAGAAATAGATGTCTTGCCATTGTTTTTGGGTGCATATAAACCCATCCTTTTGGTTGACAATTGGTGCAAAGGTTTGTTCATTAAGTTTGCTAATCAGTGAGTTATGACTCTTTTTCTGAGCAAAATGTTTAACTGATACCACGAGAAGGCAGCTCTGGGATATCACTTGGTGATTGATCATCTTATCAGAAGGACCACATTAGCTGATATTAAGAGCGTCTCTCAGGGACTTTTTAAACCAAGAACTTGTGTTCTAGGCATAGAAAAGTAGGTAATGCCAGTCTTTCCTACAATAGCATTCTCACATGTACATAGTACACTAACATTCTTACTTGTGTTTTCATCCAACATGCAACCTGCTACTATCATTTGATGCCATGATAATGTTTATTAAATGTGTTTTATACATGTTTAGAATGGAAATTTTGTTTTTACTCTGTATGTATTATCAATAATATTATGTAGGTACATTTTTATTATAGAAATCTCTCTCTGTTACCTATTTTTCCACCATATAGGTCATTCGAAGGAGTAACAATGCCTGAATGGAATCAAACCAGTTCATCGATTAAGGATTTCCTTATTACTGGATTTCCAGGATTCAGAGACCAAGAAAGCAGAAGAACATTGTTTGTGGTTTTCCTGACAGTGTACCTCTTCATTCTTGTAGGGAACATTCTCTTAGTCTTTATTTTTATGACTGATAAGTCACTTCACACCCCAATGTACATATTAGTGTGTGGCCTGGCTTGTCTTGATGTTGTTATCACAACAAACATTATACCTAGTATGCTGGTTCTGTTTACAGTTGAAAACAGATTTGTGTCATTGGCGGTGTGTTTTACTCAGTTGATATTCTGGGTGGGTCTCTTCTCAACAGAGAGTTTTCTTTTTGTGCTCATGGCTTATGATCGCTATATAGCCATCTCTAGCCCTCTACATTATCCTCAGTTAATGAGCAACACTCACGTCTCGAGACTGATGGCCTGCTGCTTATTCACTGGGTTTCTTTGTGCGTTAGTTTGTATGGGTCTTCTTAATCTTTCATTTTGCAGATCCAATATGATTATAAACTGCTTTTGTGATTTTGGATCTGTATTGTTTTTGGCCTGTAGTGTTAATGTGATTACTAATTATTTGGCTTCTTTTATTGGTGTAGGTGTGACCATCATCCCTTTGGTTTTTATTCTCTTCACCTATGTATGGATTATACGGTCAGTTGTCAAGATTGCTAGCCGAGAGGGAAGAAAAAAAGCTTTCTACACTTGTGGGTCACAAATTGTTGTCATTTCTATCTTTTTTTTGGGAAAAATCATTTCGGATAGAATTCCTATTACATTTATTGACACCCATGTAATGGGCCTAGTAGTGCAGAACGTCTTTCCTGCTTTAACAAATCCCATAATTTACTGCCTTAGAACTAAAGAGATTAGAGCTAGTGTGGTCAAAACATTAAAGAAATTTTGAAATTTATCAGGCAATAACCAGGTTTATTTTGGAAGAGAATAGACTAGATTAGGATAGTGCCATGGTCCAATCAGGGTTTTTCCATGCCTTAAGTGATTTTTTTCTGTTTATTTAAATTTGTTAACACTATTTTGTATATTTTCTGATTAATTATGTATTTTGTGTAATAATTGTCTTTATTTTATTTATGTAACATTGTGACATTTATTATTTCTTTGAGTAATTGGCTATTTTATTAATTGTATCCTTTGTTGTTATTTGCCCTGTCACCTTTATGTGGAGCCCAAGGAGACAAAGCCTCCAAAATTAAGCAGCTGGGAGGCTGCACCAAATATAGAAAATGGTTGAACTGCTGTTTCAACAGAGAGGGTAGAATGTCAGTGCCTGATATGCATGTGCGACTTGCCCTTTGTGTTATTTCAGGCAAACACAATGCAATGCTTAGTGATGTCCACAATTCTCCTCAAATGAATGACAGCTGCTGCATTGTGAACAGTGCTTAGGGGGTTAACATCTTTCTTTTCCTTCCACTTAAATGCTGTTTTGTATGTGTTCTTCTATGTGCTCTATGTGTGTGAATCACTATGTGCTTCTTAAACGGGCTTTCTCTTCCTCCAAAAGGACACAGAATCCATTACATTCGTGATATTACAGCTCTTTGAATAATTTAAATACTGAGATGTATACTTAATATAATTTTCATGATGATAGGAATTAAAGCATGTATTAAACATGGGAACACGGTGGCTCAGTGATAGTGACGAGCTGGCACCTCATCCAGAGATTGTTCCTGCCTCCCGCAAGATGCTTGCTGCGATGTGCGCGACCTTCGATAAAATTATTTATTGCAGTAGTACTGTCTCTTTCAAATGTACTAACCCCCAATTCCTGTCCTTCCTTTTCTTTTTCCAAGTAACCAATCGCCACACAATCAGCTCAGTAATAGATGTTAAGCCATCTGTAAGCTTAGAATGCCGATTCTTCAAAACTTTTATGAAACATTGAAATATCTTCGTAGTACATGTTTAATTATTCTATCCATCTCTCCTTCCAGTGTTGTGAGGCAGGAACAATCCCTGAACTAGCTAGCGCTGCAACACCGTGTCCTCACATGTTTTAATTATAAAAAATACAGATCATTTAAATGATGTTAACATTTTATCTGTATAATGTAATAAACATATTTTACTGCATTTCGTCTTAAAAATGATATCGTCATCATATGTAAATACACGCTTTATAAAGTGGCGCTGGTTGTGCAATACTATAACTGTATTGCAAGTTTACAGTGAGGTAATTGTACTTATAAGTACAAACACTTCTACAAGGAGCACTTGATGGACTGATTGATTGTGTTTATAGTTCTTGGAATGAAACTGTTTCTGAACCGTGAGGCCAGTACAGAAAAGGCACTCAAGCGTTTGCCGTATGGGAGCAGTTCAATAGACAGCATGGCTGAGACAGCGTGTGCTTGATGCTGTATACCGATAATTCTCTTTCCGATCAGCTGCTGCTGTGATTCCACACTCGGTTAGTGTGATATAAATACTCCGAGTGGTGCAGTGAGAGTAATATGGAAAAAGATGATCCACTGTGGCAACTCCTAACGGGAGCAGCTGAAAGAAGAAGAAGGTGCAGTGAGAGTAACAACGCTAAAGCAGCTATGATATTTGGAATAGTTTGTCCATTCTCAGGACCATTATATTGTTACAGGTTAATTACAATCAGATGCCTTAAACTAATTAACAATATGGGGTTAATTTCAGTGTATGTGATAAAGCTGTGTCAGGGTTGTGGATCTAAAAAAGAAGGGGAAACCACACTGGAACAAAAGCACTGCTTTGACACTGGGTGTCGCCAGTTTGCAAAACCGAGCGGAGAACTTGTGTACGCCAAGCATTTAGCTGGCGTGAAAATGTGCGTGGCTTTACGCCAAGTTTAGGTTATATACATCGCGATCTGAGCGTGGAAACGGGAGTATGAAAATTTTTGTGCATACACACTGTTTATAAATGAGGCCCCTGGTCTGTTTAGCAATATAAAAAGAACTGTGCATGAGATATTTTGGAAAAATTGAATAGAATCATCATTAATCATGACGGAAAGTACAGGACTAAGTAGCAGATTAAGGACAGTACAAATATACATAGTGTATAATAAGAGAGATTAAAAATAAAACTACATGATAAAAAAGAAAAGTATGCAAGTGATACCACCTTTAACACAGATAAGACAATGTCAGTGTGTTACTGACACCTTGCGAACCCAGTATAATTTCAAAAATTGAAATAGAAAAAAAATGTATTTTAAGTGCAAACGAGTGTTCTTCAGACTTGTATCCTCTGAGGATGATTGCCCAAGATGCTGTCTCTTCCATTAAGAGGTGTTCTGGTAGGAAGAGGTGGGTCCAGGATGATGGACCCCAGAAGTGATGTCAGAGGCGGAGAGCCGTCAGTCTTCCTTTCTGCAGCGGGAGGAAAAGAGAGACCATTATCTCATAGCGCCAATTCCAACATAGGCAGAGAATTACTATCACCCAAGCCTTTAATCTGTCTCCCATGTGCATGCATGTGACACACCCTATATCATTAAAGCTGACCCTGTGCTCTGTCTCCCAAAGTTCATGTAAAAAGACAATACCCCCTCAGGGATTAACAAAGTATATGAAATCAAATAAAAATAAATAAATAACAATTATACTGCATTAAGTGTTTGAGGTTGCACAAAAATCCAACAAAAGTTGTCATTCTATGTTTGTAAGCCCAACAAGGGATAATGCCTGTCTGGATCTTACCTCTTGAAATATTAATGACAGAAATCGTTATTAAGCAATCATGCTCATAACATGGTAAAATTTGAGATCATCCTTGAAAACACAAAAATGTACACCAAAACGAAGACTTGGAGAAATCATTAAACATGACATTGGAATGGCAAATAACAATGTCAACAATAATTTATTTTTTGTAATGCCCAAAACCACACAAAGAGAGCCGCAATGGTCTTTAACAGCTCCTGTTTTTTCACAACCCACCAGCCTTGACTCCCTAAGAAGACAAGAAAAAGCTCCTAAAACAAATCACCTGTAGGGACAATTAATTTAATGGAGTAATATTTTAAATTTTGGAATTCAACTCTGTGAGTTATAATTAAATCTAATGTGTGGTTATGATTATGAGTTGGACCTTTGACAATCTGACAAAATCCTACTGCATTTAACAAATTAAATAAAACATTTGCTAAAAGTGTCAGTTTCCACATCAATATGTACCTTAAAATCCCCCATAAACACTACATGATCATAATTGATAGCTAAATCAGATAAAAGGTTGTTAAATTCAGTCATGAACAAAGAATATGACACTGGTGGTCTGTAGACTGGCACTATAATTGTGTTGAAATCTGTTTTAATATATAAAATGAATGCCTCAAAGGATGTGAGATCGCCTACATTTTTTAAATTGATTTGCATTTTGCCACAAATTCCAAAGCCACCTTCTTGACCAGTATCTCTAGATTTATGAAGGAAGGTGTATCCATCTGGTGGCGCCTCAACTGGGGAAGAATGTCAGTTTTACTAGGCCAGGTTTCAGTGAGAAGACACAGATCAGATTTTGTTCTGTGAAAAGGCAATGGCAAAAGCACAAGGGAAAATAGAAGAATTTGAGCAAATACCAAGTGGAGGCAAGGAAAAACATACTGTTTGTTGGCTTAAACATTAGTATAAATAATCAGTTTATTTTGAGCATGGAAACGGGAGTACACATCATTTTTGTGCATACACACCGTCTATACAGGAGGCCCCAGGACTCTATACACTTGGACCTTCGTCCTTTTGTAAAGATAACAGGAGCGCCACACACCCCTTTCCAGTGACCCCCCATGCTTTCCCAATTCGTCTGCTGACTTCATATGAAGAGTCACCAGAGACATGAATGTTGCTGCAGAGGTAAGTACTGTAAATCTCTCAAGAAGGTTGACATCCCCTCAGCAGACAGACACACTGCTGATGGCTATGCCCAAAAGGTCATTAAAGGCCTGGATCTTGGTTTTTATCCAGTACACTCACAAGCCCAAACTCTCCAACTGCTCATTCAGTCTCTCAAGAGCCCCGATTTGAGCCTCCATTGACTCCACGAAGATCACAGCATTGTCGGCAAAGTCAAGATTGGTGAATCTCTCGTTATCAACTGATGCCACTCAGCCGCTGGACCCCACGACCCTGCCCAACACCCAGTTCATGCAAGCATTGAACAGAGTAGGATGAAGAACACACTGATGAACCCCAAAATCAACAGGGAAAAATGCAGACGTTCTGCCTTCACTCTGCACAGTACTCACAGTAAAAGTGTACAGGCCAGCCATGATATCCAGCAACTCTGGGGGGATCCCATGAAATCTCAGGATGTCCCACAGGTCAGGTCAATCAACTGAGTCGAACACTTTATGAAAATCAGCAAAGATTGCAAAGAAACACAGCTGATATTTACGTTTGCACTTAATGAGAACCCTTAGTGCTAGGATGCGGTTGATGGTTGGCATAAAACCATACTGCTCTGTTTACTCATAGGTGAGCAAGTGATCACGGGTCCTATTGAGGATGACCCTAGCAAAGACCTTATCGGGCACAGAGAGCAGTGTTATCCCCCTGTAGTTGCTGCATTCCAGGTGATCAACCTTCCCTCCCGGAGGATCAGCTTTAAACAGCTGCTCAAAGTAGCTAGCCCAGCAGGGGTCATAACTGCAGCATCATCCGTAAGGACCGTTCCATCACCTGCCCTGACTGTGACTCTCCGAGGAACAGAATCAGATGTTTGCGTAATGCTTTGATTCCTCTGTAAGCAGGACACAGGTCACTAGACTAGAGATGGTGTGCCAGTTGCTCATAGATTATTTGTTAGTTGTGGTAATCACAACTCAAAGACACATGATATTCTATATGGTGTTCCACAAGGCTCTATCCTGGGTCCACTTCTCTTCTCAATCTATATGCTTCCGTTAGGTCAGATTATCTCAGGTTACAACGTGAGCTACCACAGCTATGCTGATGACACACAGCTGTTTATCAATAGCACCTGATGACCCTGACTCTCTTGATTCACTAACACAATGTCTTACTGGTATTTCTGAATGGATGAATAGTAATTTTCTCAAGCTAAATAAAGAGAAAACTGAAATTTTAGTGATTGGCAAAAATGGATTCAATGAGGTTATCAGAAATAAACTTGATGCATTAGGATTAAAAGTTAAGATGGAAGTAAAAAACTTAGGAGTAACTGTTGACTGTAACCTGAATTTTAAATTGCATATTCATCAGACCACTAGGACAGCATTTTTTCACTTAAGAAACATAGCAAAAATTAGACCTCTTATATCATTGAAAGATGCTGAGAAATTGATTCACGCTTTTGTTTTCAGTCGACTAGATTACTTAACGCACTCCTCTCAGGACTACCCAAAAAAGACAAATCGTTTTCAACAAGTGCAGAATGCAGCTGCTAGAATCCTAACTAGAAAAGAAAATCCGAACACATTTCTCCAGTTTTGATGTCACTACACTGGTTACCTGTGTCTTTCAGAATTGACTTTAAAATTCTGCTTATGGTTTATAAAGCCTTAAATAATCTCGCTCCATCTTATATATCGGAATGTCTGACATCTTATATTCCAAATCGTAACCTTAGATCCTCAAATGAGTGTCTCCTTAGAATTCCAAGAGCAAAACTTAAAAGAAGTGGTGAGGCGGGCTTCTGCTGCTATGCACCTAAAATCTGGAATAGCCTGCCAATAGACATTCGCCAGGCTAATACAGTGGAGCACTTTAAAACACTGCTGAAAACACATTACTTTAACATGGCCTTCTCATAACTTCACTTTAATTTAATCCTGATACTCTGTCTGTTCAATTCATTATAATAACTATTAATGGTGCCTCTGAAATCCGTACTGACCCCTATTGTCTCTTCTGTTTCTTTTTCCGGTTTCTTTGTGGTGGCGGCCTGTGCCACCACCACCTGCTCAAAGCATCATGATGCTCCAACATTGATGGACTAAAAGCTAGAAGTCTACATGACCATCATCATCAAGTTCTTCCGTGAGAACCCTAAATACAAAGAGGACTGTTTCATTTATGTTAGGTAGAATGCCCAGAGGAGACTGGGCGGTCTCATGGTCTGGAATTCCTGCAGATTTTATTTTTTTCTCCAGCCGTCTGGAGTTTTTTTGTTTTTTCTGTCCACCCTGGCCATTGGACCTTACTTTTATTCTATGTTAATTAATGTTGATTTATTTTATTTTATTACTGTGTCTTGTATTTTTCTATTCTTCATTATGTAAAGCACTTTGAGCTACATTTTTGTATGAAAATGTGCTATATAAATAAATGTTGTTGTAGATTCCTCTAACAAACACCTGCTTATTTGCCCTTGCCGTCCTTCTCAGTTCCCAGTACAGACTGGAGTTGCCCTGATATCCAGTGTGCTCTGCAAGATGAAATACCTCCTTCTGGGAGAACCAGCAACACCAACACAACCCTCAGCAACCTTCAGGGTCTTGTCACGGAAGGTCTCCCACATCACATTACATTGCACCTAAGTCTACAAGTTTGTCATACAAATTGAGTGCAAACTCGTTAGAAACAAGCTTGACCTTGGAGTCTGGCCACATCCAGCCTTGTTTTCCTAGTAGGTGGTAGCCTAGTGGACCTAAGCTGGATATTCAGAATAGCAACAAGTCTGTGGTCAGAATTCACAAACTGGGCACTTCTGTAGACCTTGCAATTCTGTAGGAGCCTTCAGCGTCTGTCCTCGAGGATGTGATCAATTTCATTCGCCTCACAAATTGTATTGAACTACCAAGTTCAATGCACTGAAGTCACCCATTACAAAAGGGGTGTCACTTTGCCGGCACCCATCAACCACCAAGTGCAGTTGTGAATAAAATGTATCCCTCAATGAGACATCATTCACTGTGGTTGGAGTATACCCTGAAACAACAGACAAGACACCCAGAGAGGGTCTTAATCTGAATCTCATAATATGCTCATTGAAAGGAGTAACATCGGACACTTTTAGAAGTAGCCAATCCGCCACATGGACAGCTACTCCTTGAATATGACAGCCATCAGAGCGACCACACCAATCAATGGTGTACCCACCTACAGAGATATGGCCAGTCCCAGGTCTGCACACCTCAGAGTGCTGTTACTGAAATGAGGAGTTTACGAAGCTCCTCTGAAAGCAGAGGAAGGTGATCATCATGCTGGAGAAACAAGATGTTCCTTGCACCTACCTCAAACTGGGACCCAAGTGCTGCTGTGCAGTGGGTGATACCTCAGCACCACACCAGTCCCAATCCCCCATTTGCTCTCCAGTGGTTTCAACTCTTCTGGGGATGAGGCTCCTGAGGGCTTTCCCCCATTCCCTTCATAATGGATTCAGCCTTCCTATGGGCAGATGCAGCAGAGCTACTCCCGCAGAGAGCAGAAAGAAGTCCTGTCCACTGTTTTGGAGTTGTGTGACGTTTTTACAGTGGCTGTAGTGCCAATCCTGCCACCAACCCCCAAGTTTGCCCTGCTAGTTGGAGGACCACTTGTAAGGCCTGATACTGTTTAACATCATACCCAGGACTGGATAAGTGGAATGAGGACTGAAGAAGATATAATGAGAATAATAAGAGACTGGGATATTTTAACAATTACATCAACAAATAGCATTGATGGACTGAATGGTCTATACTTGTTTGTCAATTTTCTTATGTCATTATGCTTTAAAATAGATTTAATACAGTATTGTGTTGTTTTAAATTTAATGGGATAAATTTGATATGTTTGCCCATCAGTCTTCACTCAATAACTCATAATGACAAAGTGAAAACGTGTTTAGAAGTTTGCTAATTTGTAAAAATCGAAAACTGAAATCTCTCGTTTATGTATTTGGATCCTTTGTTGGGGCACCTCAGCTTGTTCTTAGATTCATGCTGTTTGCTTTAATTCTCTTTGAGACATGTCTAGGACTTGAATAGAGTCCACCTGTGCAAACTGAAATGATTGGACATTGTTTTGTAAAGCACACATCTGTGTATGGAAGATACCACAATTCATATTGCATGCCAGTAAAAACAAATTCAAGCTGTAGAGCCAAACAAATTTTCTGTACACCTTCTTGGTCAAACTGTCATAAGGCAGAAATAATAATAAATTTAATAATGATAAATTATATTTATATAACACCTCCCCATGCTGAAGGGGAATCAAATCAGGGCAAGGGGATACAACCACTTACAAAAACTGGGACACCCAGGAGCACAGTGGCCATAGAGCCTGATGGTTGAAGCTTCTTGGAGAAACACAGTTTTCTCTATTACTAAATAGACTTCTCTGTTTAGCCAAGACCTCATCCGGGGGTGACAATCATTGTCCAGAATAGTAAGCAGCTTGCTGAGTGACCATCTGTTCCACCACTTCTTCCAGTGAGTTTAGTCTGACTCCCAAGATTGAACCAGCTTTTTTAAATCAGTTTGTTTAGTCTGTAGGCATCACCTGCATTGATGCCATTTCCCCATAATACAAGTGCAGAAAAATATACTGGCCATGACCATTCTTGAATACAATCTCTGGCTGGTACTCCACTTAGATGGGTGCAGAATTGGTTGAGACACAGGAAGCAGAGGTTGACGGTGCAAGGAACCTTATCAAAATTGGCCGATGTTAAGAGTGGTGACCAGCAGGGGTCAGTGCTGGGACCACTGCTATTTTTAATATCTATAAGTGATTTAGATAGGAATATAAGTAACAAGATGGTTAAGTTTGCAGATGAGATACCAAGATAGTTGGATTGGCAGATAATCTGGAATGGATTGAATCATTACAGAGGGACTTGGGCAGATTTGTGGCAGACAAAATTTAATGTCAGCAATGTTAAAGTATTATACATATTACACATAAGTAAAAATATGAGTTTTGAATGCACAATGGGAGCTCTGAAAATTGAGAGTACGCCGTATGAGAAGGATTTAGGAGTCGTAATGGACTCTATGCTCTCACCTCCCACATGGTGTTCAGAAGCCATTAAGAAGGCTAACAGAATGTCAGGTTATATAGCGCCTTGATGTGTGAAGCACAAGTCCAAGGAGGTTCTGCTAAAGCTTTATAACACACTGGTGAGGCCTCATCTGGAGTCCTGGGTGCAGTTTTGGTCTCCAGGCTACAAAAAGGACATAGCAGTGCTAGAAAAGGTCCAGAGAAGACAGACAAGTCTGATTCCACTGTTACAGGGGATGTATTATGAAGAAAGATGAAAAATGCTCAGCCTTTTAAGTTTAAAGAAAGAACAAAGATTAAGAGGAGACCTGATTGAAGTGTTTAAGTTATGAAGGGAATTAGTACAGTGGATCAAGACTGTGACTTTAAAATGAGTACATCAAGAACACGGAGACACAGTTGGAAACTTGTTAAGGGTAAATTACTCACAAATATTAGGGCACCAAGTAATGTGGTAACAGTAACACTTTTGGGATTTTCAAAACAAGACTTAATATTCTTTTAGAAGAATTTAGTGGATATGACTGGTGAGCTTTGTTTGGCTGAATGTTCTGTTCTTGTCTAGATTGTTTTAATGTTCTACTCACTTGTTTGTCCTTCACATCTTCAACATCAATGAGAAAATTGGTTTGAACTTCCTGAAGTCTATGATTACTTTCTTTGTTGTATTAATGTTGAGTTGCAGGTGGTGCAGTTTACACTGTTGTATCCTTCACAAATTCATACTCGATGTCACCGGAAATTAACAGGAAGTGTATTTAAGACTGAAGCCAGGAAGAGCCAAAATGAAGTACCACATTTCTCAAGGTCATTGCGTGAGGTAGAGGCAGCCGAATGGGTTGGGATGGCTGTCCTTTGACAGGCCATCCCTTGTAGTTTTCAGACGGCAACATGCCTTGGTCCAGTATGCACTGTACTTTTGCTGTCGAAGCATTCTTCAAAAACAACAAATCCATCATCACTACGCAACACGCCTTCCGAATGCACTTCAGTATTCCTCTTAATGGTGACGTTCCAAATCGCAAAACAATTCTTCAGTGGGTGGCTAAATTTAGACAGAAAGGTACAACATTGAACAGAAAATCTCCAGGCCATCCTCGGACTGTATGGATGCCTGAAAACATCCAAGCTGTAAGGGCATCAGTGTTACAGGCTCCTAGACGTTTACCGTGCAAACATGCCTCTGTCTTAGGCATTTCTAACACGCCTTTGAGGAGGATTTTGCATGAGGACCTTAACTTCCATCCATACAAAATAATGGTAGTACAGGAACTCACTGAGAGAGACTGGGAGAGCTGTAGAGAGTTGTACGTGAACATGCTGCAAACTGTTCATCGAGATACCATCGTCATGTGCAGCAATGAGGCACATTTCCATTTGAAAGGTTACATAAATAAGCAAAACTTTTGCTATTGGGCTGAAACCAACCCTCATGAACTTCATCAGAGACCTCTGCATAGTGAGAGTGTTACAGTTTGGTGTGCCGTTACAGAATTTGCCACTGTAGGTCCTTACTTTTTTTAGGAGGGGGGAGTAACGGTTAGGGGGTGGGTGGCCCCAACAGGAAGAAATGGATGTGGTGGATGCCTGGTTTCAACAGGATGGAGCAACAGCTCATACGAAGTGGAGATCCATGCAAGTTTTGCGAGAGATGTTTCCTGGGAAACTGATCTCCCTGCGCAGCGTTGTCAGGTGGCCATCATGTTCACCTGATCTTGCTTTGTGCGATTTCTTCTTGTGTGACTATCTCAAGTTGAAGATATACACACTCTGACCTCAGAACCTTGAGCGCTATTCACTACGAAATCGCCCCTATTCCCCTTGAAATGGCCGAATAAGTCAGAAATCGTCTCAAAGAGTGTATCACTAATAATGGCCACCACCTTGAAGACATAATTTTTAAAACACAGTGAAAAAAAATAAATTTGTGTAGCCTTTCTTGTGTTATAATGAAATTTATTTTATCTTGTAGCATTTTTGTGGAATAATTGCTTGAAATGTGGTACTTCTTTTTGGCTGACCCTGCATATGTATATAAATATATATATATATCATTACAATAGGTATTTAATCAGTCGGTCATCATCCAACCCACTATATCCTAACACAGGGTCTCAGGGCTCTGCTGGCACCAATCCCAGCCAGCACAGGGCAGGGACAAACCCCGGGCAGGGCCAACCGCAGGGCACACACACACACCAAGCACAATTTAGGATCGCTAATATACCAAACCTGCATGTCTTTGGAACGTGGGAGGAAACCGGAGTACCCGGAGGAAACCCACTCAGACACTGGGAGAACATACAAACTCCACGCAGGGAGGACCCAGGAAGCGAACCCAGGTTTCCTTACTTTGAGGCAGCAGTGCTACCACTGTGCCACCGTGCTGCCTAGGTATTTAATAAATATTAAAATGAATACATTTAATGAACTCATTCTCTGATAACCATGGACCAAACAAAACAGTATAAAGAAAAGTTTGCAAATTTATAGAACCTGATTGGAGTCCACCTGTGGTAGATTCAATTGACTGGACATCATTTAGAAAGGCACACGTGTACTTGTGTATAGAAGGCCCCACAATTCACACTGCAATGTCAGGACAAAAATCCAAGCCATGAAACCAAAGGCCCTTTTTGATTGGTGGCTCTAAGTTGGACCAGCAAGAACGTACTGTATATGAATGTGTGTGTGTGTGTGTGTGTGTGTGTGTGTGTGTGTGCGTGTGCCCCGTGACTGGGGTTTGTGACTTATCCAGATTTGTTTCCTGCATTGTCCTTGAAAAAAGGCTGTGAAAATTAGAGTAGCTTGTTCTTTACATTTATTGGGGATTAGATTTTTTTCACTTTATCTCTACACTACATAAACTAAGATGGATGGATGGAAATTCACAAATTTAATTGGAGAACTGCTGGTTTCTTTTGTCATTTCCATCTTTTTGCTAATAAGGAGCAATTAAAAACCGAGAATACAGCTATTTAAGACTAAAGTAAGCAATAAGGGCTCAAATTTTTAATGAGCGAGACCACTACAATGAAGCAGAAGTGTTACTTGAGCGATTAGTGCTTCTCATTAAGAAACTGGATCAGAATAAAAATCTCTAGCTAGTGCGGCCCTCCTGGAATGACTTTGCCCACCCCTGTTCCATATAGTGAGTTCTGTTTATATATAACTGCTCAACCTCTTTTTAGTTGTCCCTTAAAAAGAAAAGCACATGTATGGGCAATGTTTTGAATTAAAATGATGTAATATATTTCCAAAATAATGCAATTGCAATTGTCAAATAATAAAAAAGAGTGGAGAGTTTGAGGTTCTGATTCATTGAGGAGAAAAAATTGCTCTTTTAAAATACACATGGCCACTTTTCATAGTCACAAGAAGCGAAAGACGTGTATAGTTTGTCAGCAGGCCCTGTATGAATATATGTGTGCGTGAGTATGTGTGTGTGTGTGTGTGTGTGTGACTGACCCATTGTGATGCACCACTGACCCATCCAGGGTTATTTTATGTTTTGTGTTAGATGTTTCCAGGAGGGACTTATTACCCCAAACTGTGGATTGAATTTAGTAAGATTTTAGCAAGGATTGAGAAAGTTAGGTCATGCTATAATTAACACATTCATTACTTACTTATTTATTGTTTTACATTGTCTACATAAGTTCCAGAGAACAATACCTTGCCAGTCCTTTGCATTAGTTTCCTATTTTTAAGACAGAACTTTTAAATAAATATCCACTTGCTCAATGGGTCATCATTTTTCTTTTATGAATCACAGATGAATAACTGATTGGTAAGCAAGTTCTCTTTATTTTTAAAAGGTAGTGTCAAAAATAAAGACAAATTAATAACTCTTTTTTGTAAGATGTATTGAATACTTATTATTTAAAAAAATATTTTAAAAGATTATTGGATAAATAATTTGAAAATATACCTGTACACCGGTACAAAGTACAATATTTTGTTTTTGGCAATAAGGTTAAGCACGCTGTAGGCTGATTGACCAATGTATTGTGTAAAACATGGCAAGTGAGTTCTTTCTTCACTGACTAATTGTGCTGCAATGACTATAATTAATTTTCCTCATTTTGTCAAAACAACTTCCTACTATTTAGATTGATCAAAAATTACAGTTATCTCAGTGACACTCGTTATCTAAGCAATAGTTGTCTTTAATCCTTACATAGTCCACCTGCAATAATGTGACAGTATTTTAATCCTCATAGTTTTGTTTTTGTTTCTCTAATGTGAAAGTAAGACAGAGTTGAAAGTACAATATAATTCACGTCTTTCATTTCAACCAGTTTACTGTAGCCTTGGACTTTTTATTCTAACAGCGTAAGATAATGCAAGTTCAGTAATTGAAGGCTGCAGTCCTCACATATTCTTTTTATGCAATTTTACATTTTACATTTTCTAACAAAGATTACTCTGTCTAGATAATTAATGTCTTGTGTGGGTGGTCAACCTTTGGTGTTTAAGATCACTTGAAAATGAAATACAGTATAATAAAATGTAAAATATTAACAGCAATTGTGCCTGCATTTATCCCGATTTCCAAAATTCTGTAGTTTCATTAATTATTTTGGGGGCATGCAGTGTGACACAAACTAAATAAAGATCCCAAGTGCCAAGTATCTTCAAAAATTGTTAATGAAACTCATTGCAAATACTGTTCAAAGACAAAATTAAGAGAAATATTGATAATATAGAAAAGAGGCAAAGTTTATGATGTTTCTCGGGGTTGGTGTGAGGTGGTTAGCTGTCTGTGCAAGCAGTCTTTTGCTAGGTGGAACATTTGGCAGCAGTGGAAGTGCAGAGTGCCCACACCGGATGGAGCCTGGATTGGCAGCAGTTCAGGTGGAGCAGGGCTTGGGGTTGCCCGCGGACACCGTGGGATTTGTGGTGGCGACACGGACGGGATGAGATGGGAGTCTGCACATGCTGGTCAACGTCTCTCCAGGCTGCAAGGTCTGAACAAGATAAGCCGGAGAATCACCAGGGCTTGCAGATTTTTAATCAGTTTTCTGCACTGCGTTG
Organism: Polypterus bichir lapradei; assembly: GCA_026402145.1. Classification (NCBI taxonomy): domain Eukaryota; kingdom Metazoa; phylum Chordata; class Cladistia; order Polypteriformes; family Polypteridae; genus Polypterus; species Polypterus bichir. The sequence goes on from JANRMT010028174.1 coordinate 29,534,204, forward strand.
TTTTAACCTCATTTTTAACTGATTTTTCTTTTTATTGATTTTAACCTCCACATGAACACTTTTTTATGGATTATTTATTTATTGAACATTTTTGAACACTACACTTTGGGACACTTGTTTTGGAGATTATCTGGATTTTTTTTTTTAATAAAAACACTGAGCACTTTGCACGTTCCCCTTGCTTCAGGTGTGTTTTGTCCTCATCTGCCACGCTAATCTTGGTTATGGTACTGACGGTGTCGGGTTGAAGAGGTTCCCATTATAGAAGAGGGAGTAAGGAGCCGACATGCACTGTCACAGCAGCTCTAAATGGGAAAAGTTTGAGGATGTTAACTTAATTTCAAAATGTTCCGTGTTAAAAGAAAAGCATATCCAATTATTTATGTGTGAAATATCCTCACAAAATGAAATACAGCGGTACCTTGAGATACAAGCCGTCACTATGTCAATTTTTTGTCTTGAGTTATGAGCCAAAATTTGAAATACAAGCCATCTATTTAATGACACTTGCCTAACACTTGACTTTATTGAAAAGAAACTGATCGTACAGCAGTGCTATTTAATGACACTTGCCTAATGCTTGACTTTATTGAAAAGAAACTGATCATGCAGCTGAGCTATTTAATGACACTTGCCTAACGCTTGACTTTATTGAAAAGAAACTGATCACGCAGCGGCTTGACTTTATTGAAAAGAAACTGATCATGCAGAGGCGCTATTTAATGACACTTGCCTAACGCTTGAATTTATTGAAAAGAAACTGATCATGCAGCGGCTTGACTTTATTGAAAAGAAACTGATCATGCAGCGGCTTAATTTTATTGAAAAGAAACTGATTGTGCAGCTGCGCAATTTAATGACACTTGCCTAACGCTCGACTTTATTGAAAAGAAACTGAACGTGCAGCGGCGCTATTTAATGACACTTGTCTAATACTTGACTTTATTGAAAAGAAACTGATCGTGCAGCGGTGCTATTTAATGAAAATTTAATGACACTTGCCTAACGCTTGACTTTATTGAAAAGAAACTGATCGTGCAGCGGCGCTATTTAAT
>JANRMT010028174.1:29535268-29545906 GCA_026402145.1 Polypterus bichir lapradei
TATTGAAAAGAAACTGATCGTGCAGCGGCGCTATTTAATGACACTTGCCTAACGCTTGACTTTATTGAAAAGAAACTGATCATGCAGCGGCGCTATTTAATGACACTTGCCTAATGCTTGACTTCATTGAAAAGAAACTGATCGTACAGCGGTGCTATTTAATGACACTTGCCTAACGTTTGACTTTATTGAAAAGAAACTGATCGTGCAGCTGCGCTATTTAATGACACTTGCCTAATGCTCTATGGCCATATATATGTACGTAAGTAGGTTCCAGTTATGACCGTTACGCGTAGAATTTCGAAATGAAACCTGCCTAACTTTTGAAAGTAAGCTGTAAGGAACGAGCCTGCCAAATTTCAGACTTCTACCTACACGGGAAGTTGGAGAATTAGTGATGAGTGAGTGAGTGAGTGAGTGAGTGAGTCAGTCAGTCAGTCAGTCAGTCAGTCAGGGCTTTGCCTTTTATTAGTATAGATATAACTGCAGAAACAAAAGCTGCCTTAGCATGCCATATTGACACACATTTACTACAACTGCCGTGGTTTTTATTCTTACTATTTTAGAAAAAAGCATACATTTGATTTCAGTCTGTAACAGCAGGTGTAATTTATGATACTTGTAAAGGTTAGCTTTGTTTTTTTTTGTATTCACTTTTCATTCTCTCAGTCCCGTTCAGGATCCTTCCCTATGCGAACCCCCCCCAACCCCCCCCCCCCCATCTGACACTGTTGTTTTCACACAAAGACGCGCTATAGCTATGCAGTGTATCACGATACATTCTCCTACCAATGCTTGCGAACTGAAGTGTATGCATGCACTTTTCGTGGCATTGCACGTGTATTTTTTGAGCATGCCAGTGTCGCTCAAACACAGGAACATATGTTGGTGTACAAGTATAGCAAAACAAGTGTACTTTTATTCAAGACTATAACTGAAGAAAAAAGAAAGCAAGTTACAGTTGGAGGTTGATACGACAGCTTGCGTGGTACAATGCTAAGAACTGCTGATTTCCGATCTGTGCTATATAAAATCATCACATTCACATATTAACAGTTCCCACACACCCAAGGTCCGCCCTTCCTACATTTACGTCATGTGTACTTGTTGCAGTGTAAACACCTCTCTGTGCTATGGTTCCTATTACACTGAATGAGCACCTGAAACTGTACTTTCTTCCCTGGGGGAATCTGAGGCCTTAGAACATTATATAGTTTATGCCAACATTTTGTCATTTACTACTAGAATATGAAAAACGTTCACTCCCAGATAATCAGTCAAGGCATGAGCTGGGAAAAGTTTGTGCACGTTCTAAGTTGGTGGGGGGATGGAATAGCCGGCTGCTTGTAGCTTGTGTTTATCGGCACATTTAGATAACAAAAAAAGCTGGCGGAGAGATGAGAACAGTTTTAAGAAGCGATTTAAGGTGGGACAGATCTACGAGTTTTTTCGTAGGCTCTGGTAATTCTAGTGTTAAAGAAATTCTAAATTTTACTAGGCAATGACCAGGTTTATTTTAGATGAGGATAGATTAGATTAGGATAGTGCCATGATACATTCAGGTTATACTGTATTACATGTCATTTTAATACTATTTTGTGTATTGTCTCATTAATTCTATTTTAATTTTTTTATGTAATATTGTGACATATTATTTTTTGAGTAATTGTCTAGTTTGTTAATTGTATTCTTTGTTGTTATCTGCCCTGTCACCTTTATGTGAAGTCCAATGAGGCATAACCACTAGATTATGCAGCTGGTAGGCTGCATCAGATATATGAAAAGGGGAACTGCAGTTTTGGCAGAGAATGTAGAATGTCAGTGCCTAAACTGCATGTTCGATTTGCGCCTTGTGATATGGCAGGCTACCACAGCACAACGATTACCGATTTCCACATATCCTCTTAAATGAATGACAGTTCCTCCATTGCAAACAGTGCTTCTTGTCCTTCCACTTAATTGAAATCATTTTGCCTTTTTGCCATGTACGTACTTGCACACTATTGCAGGTTGATGTGACTGGAGTCACCAGTCATATCATAAGGATATAATGCTATATGCATCAATTTCACTGACCGTGACAATATCAGATGACCAGTTCACATTGTCATCACTATTGCTTGATTCAACTAACAGTTCATTTTCAGTTGGTCTAAAACTTTCTTTACAGATTTTTGTTCACACATAATTGTGATTTAGTTGTAAGATCCACCCCACTCATGAATATTGCTGAGTAACCTCATGATGGAAATATTCATGATTTTTTGCAGCATATGTTATCTTGTCCACTAGATGGCAGCAGAATTCTGTCTCAAGTGTCAATGGGGCTTAACACTGTAAAAAAAGAATCATTACCTTCATCCCTAGTCTAACTCAGGAAAAAAACATAATTACATACAATTCTAAGCCTGATTATAACACAGGGTTCACACCATGGAGCCTAAACAGAGCAGAAGTTCCAGGACTGAGCCCTGAAGGACACCACTTTTAACATTACCTACTTCTGAAAAAGTTCACCTCATCATAACCCTCTGTTTCCTGTGTTTACAGAGTGTACTCTGAATTCCCACTTCTTTTAGTTTGACGACTAACCTTTTATGTGGTACCTTATCAAACACCTTCTGTAAATCAAGACAATTTTATTTGCACTATTATTTTGTTTTTGTTGCTTCCTCATAGAATTCCAGCATATTAGTGAAACACGACCTTCCTTGTCCGAACCCACATTGAGTGTTTACTTATAAATCAGATTTAGACATGTGATGCTCAATCTTGTCCTTAATAATTCCTTCCATTTATTTACCTGTGATGTATGTTAAGCTTCCTGGCCTACAGTCCTTTATATACAATGGGATAATATTTGCTAGCCTTCAAATGATAAAGATCATTAATGAAAAGAATGTTAAGAAGTTAGAGAAGAGCTAACTTTGTTTGTGTGATCTAATTTTTGGAAAAATATGTAAAGCTCAACTCAAGTGCAAAACGTATTGTATGCACATGTGAGCATAAATGACAGACTTACTTTTTGATAACGTTTTGACAGAAATATTAATTATGGAAATTTCACCTGTTTGTTGTACCTGCACTGTTGTTTGCTATATGCCCCAGTAGGTGTGACAGGTTGTTGTGAATAATGTTTGCTATTTGTCAGAGAAGAAATCTCTGTCATAAAGGAAAGGAAAGTCTGCACAATCATTGGTATCTTAATAAACCCAATTAAAAATCCATTTTATGCATATCATTTTAGGTTCAAATATGGGAAATTACAATGTAAGCCTACAATTTTGCTTTTTTCTATACTGCATCGTCCATCTTGTGATTGTAACAAATATACTGAAATTTTTATTAACAGAAGTTGTATTATTAAAATAGTTCAATCGTTAAAGTATCCAGTTTACATTAAATTTAAGCATTTATTGTCAATAGAATATCTGCATATATCTTTGAGTTTCAAATGTGGGCAGGTAAAGATATGTGGTGTAAGATTGACTTAGAGCAGCATGCTATTGAACACAGAATATACATTTAGCTTCAAAGCAACTTCTTTACATTGTTTTGGTGAATTAGAATAAGAATACACTCTGCTGGTCATTAAGGGAAAAGGAGTAAGTCCACTGAGATTTCTTTCAGCATCGCCTATAGTTCTTTTACATATAATCTTTTACATGTAGCAAAACTGGCTGTTATAGACTGAAATCAAAGGCTTCTTCTTTTTGGGAGCATACACCATCAGCATGGCACTTCTTCTTCTTTCAGCTGCTCCCGTTAGGGGTTGCCACAGCGGATCATCTTCTTCCATATCTTTCTGTCCTTGTCATCTTGTTCTGTTACACCCATCACCTGCATGTCCTCTCTCACCATATCCATAAACCTTCTCATAGGCCTTCCTCTTTTCCTCTTCCCTGGCAGCTCTATCGTTAGCGTCTTTCTCCCAATATACTCATCCTCTCTCCTCTGTACATGTCCAAACCAACGCAATCTTGCCTCTCTGACTTTGTCTCCCAGCCATCCAACTTCAGCTGACCCTCTAACTTCCTCATTTCTAATCCTATCCATCCTTGTCACACCCAATGCAAATCTTAGTATATTTAACTCTGCTACCTCCAGCTCTGTCTCCTGCCTTTCTGTTCAGTGCCACTGTCTCCTACCCATATAACATAGCTGGTCTCACTACCATCCTGTAGACCTTCCCTTTCACTCTTGCTGATACCCGTCTGTCAAAAATTACTCCTGACACTCTTCTCCACCCATTCCACCCTGCCTGCACTCTCTTTTTCACCTCTCTTCCACAATCCCCATTACTCTGTACTGTTGATCCCAAGTATTTAAACTCATCCACCTTCACCAACTCTACTCCCTGCATCCTCACCATTCTGCTGACCTCCCTCTCATTTACACACATGTATTCTGTTTGTTCCTAATGACATTCATTCCTCTCCTCTCCGAGGCATATCTCCACCTCTCCAAGGTCTCGTCAACCTGCTCCCTACTCTTGCTACAGATCACAATGTCATCAGCAAACATCATAGTCCATGGGGACTCCTGTCTAATCTTGTCTGTCAGCCTGTCCATCACCATTGCAAATAAGAAAGGGCTCAGAGACGATCCCTGATGTAATCCCACATCCAGCTTGAATGAATCCGTCACTCCTACTGCAGACCTCACCATGGTCACACTTCCCTCATACATATCCTGTACAACTCTTACATATTTCTCTGCCACTCCACAATCAGCATGGCACTGCCAGATCTAAACACTAGCATGTGTAAAAAAGTGACTTTAGCCTTAGGTGGAAGTCACATTTTACTTATGGTTCCAAGCAGAGTTGTGTTATGGTGCAGCAGTGTATTAGCCAGTGAAAGCGCTGTGAAGAAGCTGTCTGTTGTTATAGTTCTGTCTTTGTCCAGAAAAGGCTTCATAAGCTATGTGACCACAGACTCAGAAAGTCTTTGCCCTGGGTTTCAACTCAAAACACAGCCCTCAAAAAAACATAACAAATCTGTCCATTTTTCACACACTCTCCACAGGTGTCTTTCTTGTGAAAGCGCAAATGGTGCCTGAGAGACTGACAGCGGTCACGGGACATCATATCTTTGTTTGCCACTACAACAAATAGTTCTGAGCAGAAATCAACCACAGCACCAACTGTGGTCATTGCTGCTCTTGTGAAAAGAATGGAGATAAATGCCATCAACTCAAAGAGGGAGAGGCAAGTTCGTTGTACCATGTGAATGTCAAAGTCAGAATAAAACTGAAGAATTTAAAAAAAGTACTAACTTTTACAAGTAGCCAAAATTTACATCGGGTGTTACAGATTCAAATCAAATGTATGTTTTTATTATATTACTAGCCATGTGCGCCCAACTACGTTGCGTGTGTTAAAGTTGTCTGTGAAGGGCTCCCTGTTTAAACGCGGCTGCCAGTCGTGAACTGGGCCCTTCGTTGCACAGCATTATGATTTTTTATAAGTGAAACAAAATTACAAAAGAAAACCCTTGGATATTGATTCGATAGGAACGGCCTACTCAGAATAACTGTCCGAATCGTAACTATGTGGTGGTGTAGGAGCATTTCTGCTTCTGTCCATTCACAGTCCGTCTCGTTTTCACGACGCTGTTGTTTCCTCTCACGATCTCTTCTCAACCTTTCTCCAATCTCGCAGGTTGCTGCAATGCAAAGAGTAAGGCAATATACACGGAGCAATGGTTATAAACGGGGGACACATAGGTATCCAGGCTCTTTAAAGCATAAATAGGGATCACTTCACTGACGTGAGCAAGCAACGGTACAACTGTGAGACGTGCAGCACTCGCTGGCTACAACGTAACAATAATAATTTCCGGAACGTGCTGTTACGTTGTCATTCATTTTACCCACTGTCTTTCTTTCACTCATATGTTACGTAGGCACGTACCTTTTATCTTCGCCAATCTCATTCTCTAACCAGGCCTCAGGAGCTAACCAGCTTAACACTGTCTGCCACCCCTTTCGTTATTCCGGCACATTGTTGACATCCGTGAGTAACAACAACGTACTAAACTGGAAGGTGGTCTACGCATTTGTGGAATTCGCAGACAAACAAAGATCAAGATCTAAATGAAGATCTCTTTAGTTAATTTAAAGCACAACAATTTGTTTAGTTTGAATGTCTGTGTTTTGAGGTGTGACTGGCGTACTACAGTCTTCAGTAGTATAAGCCTGGAGGAGATTCTTAATGCAATGCCTATGTTTTAGCTGTCTCTCTTCTGCCATCTAGTGCTTCTTCTTCTAATTCATTCGCGGACAAACAAAGATCAAGATCCAAATGAAGATTATATATAGAGATAGCAATAATAATAGCAGCTCACTACTCAAAACGCAGAGAACACAGAAACTTTTGGTTATAAGGCAGCAATTCTTACCTATGCACCATCCAACAATACATATCAACTTTCTGTCGATTGACATTTAAGCTTGGGGGTTTTAACTCATTGACAGCAACATGTAAATTGAATGATTTGATTTTATTTTTTATTTATATTCTTAAATGAAAGCACATGTGTTTGTTCAATATCTGGACTAAAGTCTTCACACATTATACACTTCATGTCTTTATTAGTATAACATGGAAAAGGTTTCTGTTTTAGGTATGTGTTCAGCATTTCTTGCCTCCCATTTCCTATCATCCTACACTTACACAGATCGTTGTAGACATGGAACACACATGAAATGCATGTAGTCCAAATAACGATATACTGTATTATTTACCCTATACAACTCCAGAAACCTCACACACAGATAAACACACTTGAGCTCTGAGAATTGTGCGACTGACTTCAGCTCCATCCGGGGTGGATGGGAAAACAGGCTGCTTGCTGCTTGTGCTGATCGACACATTTGCAAAACAAAAGACGCTGATGGAGAGGTGCAAAGGAATTTAAGATGGCCCAAGATTACAAGTTTTTTTGTAGGCGTCAGGGATTCTAGTGTTAATCTGTATCCCATGTGCACATATGTCACACACGCAATATGATTATAGCTGACCCTGTGCTCTGTCTCCAAAAGCGCATGCAAAAAGACAATATCCCCTCAGGGATTAACAAAGTGTATGAAATTAAATCAAATAAATAAATAAATAACAATTATAACTGCATCATGTGCTTGAGGTTGCCCAAAAATCTAACAGAAGATGTCATTCTATGTTTGTAAGCCCAACAAGGGGTAATGCCTGTCTGGATCTCAACTTTTAAAACAATAAGAAGTCATTGTTAAGCAACCGCGATCACAACATGGTAAAATTTGAAATCATCTTTGAAAATCACAAAAATGTACACCAAATCGAAGACTTTTAATTTGAGGAAAGGAGACCTAATGGAGATGATGAAGCATTTAGAAAACACAGAATAGGAAAGTAAAGTAGAGTAAAGTGTTACTTCTCAGACTTTCTGATTCAAGGTAAAAATAAATTAATTACTAAAACAAATAAGACAAATAGACTAAAAATTGATAAATAAGGGCATTATGATAAAAGTAAAACTGAAAAGATCACTGTACAAGAAGTTAAAAAACAACCAAACAATTCTGAATTATAGGAATACAGCAAGAGATCAAAAAAGCACATGAATGGTCAAAAGAGAAGCTGAAATAAAACTTTGTCAGTGATGCCAAAACAAACAGCAAATACTTTTTGAGTACTTCTCCATTAAAAAGATGATAAAAGGGAATCAAACACAAAAGCAATAATCATTAACAATAACAATGAAAAAGCAAATAACAACAATAACGACAATTTCTTTTTTGTAATGCCCAAAATCAGCTAAGGAGCTGCGCAATGGGCTTTAACTGTCCTGTTTTTTGACAAACCAAGACAAGAAAAAACTTCTGAAAAAATCACTTGTAGGGAAAATTAATTTAATGAAGTAATATTTAAATTTTGAAAATCAAGTCCAACCATCAATCCATCCATCCATTATCCAACCTGCTATATCCTAACTACAGGGTCACGGGGGTCTGCTGGAGCCAATCCCAGCCAACACAGGACTCCAACAGGGCCCAAACCCCGGGCAGTCAGTGAGTTATAATTAAATCTAATGTATGGTTATGAGTTGGACTGTTGTAAATCTGACAAAATCATACTGAATTTAACAAATAAGTAAAACATTTGCTAAATGCGTCAGTTTTCGCATTAATGTACGTACATTAAAATCCACCATAAACACTACACGATCATAATTTATAGCCAAATCAGATAAAAGATTGTTAAATTCAGTTATGAACGATGAATATGACTCTGGTGGTCTGTAGACGAGCACAATTGTGTTGGAGTCTGTTTTAATATTTAAAATGAATGCCTCAAAGTATGTGAAGTTGCCTGAATTTTTAGAAGTGATTTGCATTTTATTTCAATTAATTATTCCACTGCCTCCTCCTCAACCAGTAGAACTAGATTTATAAAGGAATGTGTATTCATCTGGTGACATCTCAGCTAGAGGAACAGTGTCGGATTTACTAGGCTAGGTTTCAGTGAGAAGACACAAATCAGATCTTGTATTTAATATAATATCAATTACCGAAATAGCTTTATTTCCGAGACAGCGAATGTTTAAAAGGCAGCATTTAAAAATCCAAAGATGTTTCTGAACTGGTGATATATTTTTAGTTTAAATTTGAACTAAGTTACTATTACAGGTGCCCCTGGTGGAGGATGTGGTTTTATCTGTTGGTCTATTTATACACCTTATTTTTTGGTTATCAAGTAATTTAAGGTTTGAATCAAGACTAAACTTAATAAATGCCCTACAACAGGGGTTATAGGTAACAGCTATAGGATAGTAAGAAGAAGGATAAACAACAGACAGTAATTTAAGATTGTGAGACTGAGGAATTCTAACATTTCACACTATGGAATCGCCAGTTATGAGCACTTTATTGTTCTCAGGATCCACAGGCTCACTGCAGAGAGCTGGGAGTCTGTTCTGGGTCAAAACTGGTGACCTGAGTGCCAAGGAACTATGTTTTTGGCTTATTAAACCCACATGTCATTGTTACCCACTCACCCTGTGGCTGAATTGGTGCTGCTGACTTTGGCCACATTGTCCATCCAATTTTGGTTTGTCTAATTGCTATCAAGTTCCTAACATGATCCTCCAATTCGCATATTTTTCTGACAAACTTTAAATTAACAAAAGCACTTTTGAACGGTGAAGCTGTCTGTATTATCAGCCAGAAAACCTGAACTGTATGTGGTTCAGGACACAAAACATATAAATGTGCCTAGAGAACTGATGCAACTTGTGTTTAGCGCCAAGTTCATCTTTATCACTTACTGCAATAACGTCTGTGCTTTAGGCCTTCAGCTGAATCACTTCTTTGTTTAGCCAAGATGTCCTATAAAGGATGAGAGTCATTATCTAGATTGCTAGTTTCTTGAATGTCTACTGTGAGCCCAGCCTGACTCCAGCCTGCCATCCTAATCAATTCATTAAGCTCATAGACAGCACTTGTAGTAATGAAACTTTCTGAACACACCACTGCATACAAGATTTCAATGGTGACAACACACTTGCAGAAGATATGTAGGAGTGTCCTAAATAAATGACAAAACCTCAGAGTTCTCAGGAAATGAAGGCAACTTCGCCTCTTTTTGTACACACACCCTCCATATTGATACTTCACTCAAGCCTGTTGTCCATATATATCCCAGGGTACTTACAGATCCTCACCACCCTCACATCATCATCCTGAACAGTAACAGGTAAAAGATGAGATTTCCCGTCCCTGCACTTCGCAATTATTACATCATTTTATCAGCATGTATGTAAATATTTATGTAAATAACTAACAACATTTTAGAAAAAAAGTGCTTGTTTTGCACATTTTAAAGCTGTACCTGCATTAAAGAAATGTGGGTTATGCAACAGAAGTAGCGTGACTTTTTTTCTATTTTACATGAAGATTTTTCATATTTGCCACTGTCCTATTGACACCGTCTCTCTTATGTACTTTCTTCAAGAAAACATGAAATTAATTTTTCTTGGCCACAACTGCAAAGTACATTGGGAAAATAACATATAAAAGTTTTGAGAGGAGTATTATTTTAATTTTTCATCTGACTGACTGAATTGTGATAATCAGAAGTAAAAAGCACCTGCCTTTCAAAAATGGTATATCATATTTTAAGATACATCTGTAAGTACATACTGTCAAATATGCACATCTGAGGACCACCTTATAGGCTCGTCAAAGTTAAGCAATGCCCTGGTTGGGGGGCTGTTGCTAAAGGAGTTGTCTCTTATTCCCTCCTCAGCACCAAGAAGACACCCAGTGAGGGCGACGATATAAGCCAGGCAGCCCGACAAGCTGGCATCTCATTTGGACTAGGAAAGAGTACAGAGTTCCATTGCATAAACCATAGTAGAAGAGACGAGGAAGCTATTATACAGTATTTGTTTTTGATAGATAGATAGATAGATAGATAGATAGATACTTTATTAATCCCAAGGGGATTTAGAAATTGTGCCTTCATGCTCTTGTTTTGTATATTTGTGAGTTGGAAGTAGTTGGTCACGGTTGTAATCCCAACATTTCTCTGTACTTTCTTTCACCTGAACACTATATATATATATATATATATATATATATATATATATATATATATAT
>JANRMT010028174.1:29545916-29622059 GCA_026402145.1 Polypterus bichir lapradei
ATATATATATATATATATATATATATATATATATATATATATATATAAATTTGTAGCTGGAGATCCACAAAGGGAGAAAAAATGAATCACGTATCATAAAGTAGTTTTTATTCCTGATCTCTCAACCCCTTCCAGGGGTCTTCATCAGAGGGTAATGCTTACACTTACAAGAATCAAAGACAATATATAGCAAAAAATTACGTGTGAGGAGGCTAAGTCAGTGTGATCAGGAAGGGGGGGGGGGGGGGGGTTTATTGGGTGTAAAGATTAGTTTATTACGAACATGTTCTTCTTAAGTTTGCATATGCTGGATTTATGTCCAAGTGTCTGTTGATGGCGTTATCATTTGATAGGCAAGATTCAGCCAGCTCTCTGGCACTTTTAGTATTGGCTTTAAATTTTACTTGTACATTGTCCCATTTAAATGTATGTCCCGTTGATTTAGTGTGCGTATAGATCAATGATCGTGAATCCTTTCTTCTGACAGCATTGCGTTGTTCCTGTATACGTGTTGTGATTCTTTTTGATGTTTGTCCTATGTATACCGCTGAGCAAGAACTGCATGGAATGCTATAAACTGCATTTCGTGTTTCTGCTGTCGATTTCTTGTTTTTAGCATTGAAGAGGATGCAGATTGTTTGTGGGTTTGTGTGCTATTCTGATGCCTGACTTGGCCAGGATTCGTGCTTCACCTTCAGACACCTTGTGGTGATAAGGGAGTGAGTGCCAGGTGGGGTGGGGTTTCTGATTCAAGTGGATTGTTTGCTGAGTTTTTTGCCGTCTTCTGTGTAAGCTTCAATTAATGAATGTTTTTGAGTATACATTTGAAGTTAAAAGACAGAAGAGATAGCGTCTTTCATTCATTTTTGTCTTCTTCGTATTACAATGGGTGTGGACTCTTCTGAATAGAGTTTTAACACAGCTCCTTTTATGAGATAGGGCTGGTTGCTGGTGAAGTGTAATATCTTGTCTCCCGATTGCCGGGAACTCGGGATTCCCGGACATTTTTCATTCTCGCATTCCCAGGAATGAAACTGCTGTAATTCCCAGGAAAACGGGAAAGGCCAAGCTCACATATATAGCGTGAAAAAGTGCAAAAATCGATCAAGAAATAACTTATAGTTATAGTTGAAAATAATTAAGGTGGCACCATTGTTGCAGCTTTCACTTCATAAGACAAGAGCTTTGAACAGCAACTTAAAATTGCAATGCGTCAGTCTGTTGCATCCATATTATCTGTGCCAGAATGATGACAAGAAACTGGATGCATGAGTAAAAGCTGAAATGGCGGTGTTTCAGAGCAACGGCAAGTGTGGGCGTTGTTTAGAACAAGTGTATCAGTATCTGATGATTGTGCCGTCTACTTCACTGGAGGCAGAGCGTGCTTTCTCAGCGGCTGGCGTACTTCTGCATGAAGGTGCACTCTTGCCTGGATGACCGCACGCTGGACACGTTAATAATAATAATAATAATAATTCATTACATTTATATAGTGCTTTTCTCAGTACTCAAAGCACTATCCACAGATGGAGGAACCGGGAATCGAACCCACAATCTTCCAAACTGTCCTTATTGCAAAGCAATTTATTACATAAATATGTAATATTCGATCATTTCCCATCTATCCATCCATTATCCAACCCGCTGAATCCAAACACAGGGTCACGGGGGTCTGCTAAATAAATGACCAAGTATAATATTTTTGTCTCATTTGTTTAACTGGTTTCTCTTTATCTACTTTTAGGACTTGAGTGAAAATCTGATGATGTTTTAGGTCATATTTATGCAGAAATCTAGAAAATTCTAAAGGGTTCACAAACTTTTTAAGCACCACTGTAAAGTTATTCTACTACAGTATTCTAATGTAACACCCATGTTATAATCAATACTTTTTTACTGTAAAAGTGTATACAGTCTGTAATAAGTTTATATGTTTAATATGTCACTGTGCTCCGTACAAAAATATTTTATAAATCTGCTTCTTCTCACATGTACAGCTAAAGGCCAGATTTAGCACACAGGAGCTCATCATTTAGAAATGCTAGGCAAGCATTAGAAGACAAGAAAGGGACAACTACGAAAATGGGCATTGTACTATTTCTGTGTGTCAGAGTCAGCATGGCATTTGGTCCTCTCGTCGCCTTGTTTGGAATGGCATGATTTACCTAAGTAAGGGTCTGCACATGGAGAAAGAGTATAAAGCCTTGGAACATTGCCTGGCACACCTTTAAAGCTGACGGACGGATGAAAGATTACGTCATCCGGTCCTGAAAATCCTTCCAGCGCAGCGGCGAAAATGGCAGACTCTATGCAAAGGTCTTGTCATGGCTTCCTGTCTGATATGCTACAGTATGTAAATCGTCATTAAAGAAAGCCATGTTATGTTCTCTTATGTGATTTCTTACCACTCTATCACTAAGGGAGGGATATCACCTCGTTATAATATATCTATTTAGGTTCAGGTTACTTAAGACGCCACAATTACAAAAGAACTTATTCCAACCAGGGAGCTAGCGTCCCCTGCTGGATAGACAGTCAGACAAGAAGAAATGCTAGCACGCACGTGTCTGAGATGTGATGGTGTCTCACTTCTTAGAAGTTTTATAAATACCTGCCAGACTTCTGTTTTAGGTTTTCAAAAGAGGACATCACTTGAAAAAAGAGCATGTCTTGTCTCCCTATTTTTATCTATTCATTACTTTTTGGAGAGTATCAATATATCTACTCTGATTGCACTCATGATAAAAAAAAAACAGCCATAAACAGATTTACTCACATCTGTTTTTCCCTTATAGATTCGGCTGTTTTAAAAATCCACTTAGACTGCATGCCTGACCAAGTGCCTTTGTTATGGGAGAACATGAATGTAGTCGAGAGTGAATGGAACTTCAGAAATGGGAGAAAGCGGATGGAAGCAGACAGAAAAAGAATGGTATTTTGTCAGGACTGGCTAGGAGTGGGACTGAAAAAACAAGACTGTGCTGAAGTCCAGTGCACATAACAATTAATTTGATCTGAATTAGTTACAGTGTATTATATTTTTAATGTAGTGACAAGTCAAGTAAAATTACATCTTTTATTGGCTAACTAAAAAGATTACAATATACAAGCTTTCGAGGCAAGATGTAATACAGAAGCTGGAGTTCCCTTTGTTTATATACACACCAGGACAGATACAGCATTGGAAAACCTTTAAGTGGGACATCTTAAATGTAAAAAAAAATATAGTAAGAAAGGAGAACAATGTCTGGTCAAGATCTTTTGACAAGATAACAGATGACTGTCCAACAAATTCTTTTGAAGTTTCTGATGAGTTTTTCAATACAATGTGGGTCTGTAGACAGGATGACTGTGTCAGTCCGAGAGATGCAAACAATCCTCATATCTGGCAATAAAACTATTCTAAACTATTCAATTTTTTTTTTCTATTTTTAAGAAAGGCTTACATTTTACATGTTCATACAACCAGTCAACACTCAGCACTGCGTACTTTTAGTAGTGTGTATGTGGTTTGTGCACATATGATAAAAAATACAGAGTAAATGAGAAAAGAGTATGCGTTAGAGAAAAACAGCAATGAAACAGGAGCATCAGAAATCAATTATTACTTTTATGCAGACATTCTCTTTTTGAGAATTCACACATAATTAAAACAACTTTTCTGTAAGAATGTGTTTCAAAAATATATATTGTATATGTTTTTTATGTCGATGTTTTATAAGCCTCAGAGAGTAAATCCTCAAACTCTTTTTCTGCAGCACTCTTATGGTTTTTCTTAAAGACTGTAATCACGTCCCTGGTGAAGGTCTTCCCAGAGGACAAACCTTTGACCTTAACTGCTGTCTATTTAAAGGGGCTTCACTTATTTCTCACCAGTCATTGGCAAGAAACAGACTGGTAAGTAATCTCTCTTTAGGTTTGGATTTGTTTATTGCTTAACTATTTGTTAAATACTGTATGTGACTGTCAAGCAGGATAATTTAAAACATTTATTAAATATACAGTTGGTTGTATACAGTAAACGTATATATTGCATATGATAACTCTGTGTGTTCCATACATATATATGTAAATATACTGTATATTGCCCATAGTGTGTGTGTTTGTGTGTTTGCCCTGAGATGGAGTGGCACCCAGTTCAGGGATTGCTTGATGGGATAGGCTCCAGCACCTCACCTCCGTGACCCTGCTCAGGAATAAGTGGGCTTGGAAAATTGTATGGTATAGTATGGTGTGTGTATATATATATATTTATATATATATACAGTATATATATATATGTATATATATATATATACAGTAATCCCTCGCTATATCGCGCTTCGACTTTCGCGGCTTCACTCTATCGCGGATTTTAAATGTAAGCATATCTAAATATATATCACGGATTTTTCACTGGTTCGCGGATTTCTGCGGACAATGGGTCTTTTAATTTATGGTACATGCTTCCTCAGTTTGTTTGCCCAGTTGATTTCATACAAGGGACGCTATTGGTGGATGGCTTAGAAGCTACCCAATCAGAGCATGTATTACATATTAACTAAAACTCCTCAATGCTATAAGATATGCATCCCGCGCGGTGTTTGTTTGCTTGTCTCTGCCTCTATCTCACCCTCTCTGACATTCTCTGCGCCTGACGGAGGGGGTGTGAGCAGAGGTGCTGTTTGCACAGAAGCTGTTTGCTTAAAAGATACTGACGCTCCTCTAAAAAATGCCGCTTTATTGCGGTGCTCGGCATATTTAAAAGCACAAAAGCACACATATTGATTTTTTGATTGTTTGCTTTAATCTCGCGCTCTCTCTCTGACGTTCTCTGCGCCTGACGGAAGAGATTTGAGCAGAGGGGCTGTTTCAACAGAGGCTGTTTGCTTAGAAGATACTGACGCTCCTCTGAAAAATGCCGCTTTACTTAAAAGCACACGTATTGATTTTTTGATTGTTTGCTTTTCTTTGCGAGCGCTCGCTCTCTCTCTTAAATTCTCTGCTCCTGATGCAGACACTCATTTGAAGAAAAGATATATTTGCATTCTTTTAATTGTGAGAAAGAACTGTCATCTCTGTCTTGTCATGGAGCACAGTTTAAACTTTTGACTAAAGGGTGTTATTTCATGTCTAGAGGGCTCTAATAATGTTAACAGTGTGGGAGAGTTTATAAGGGCTTAAAATATATAAAAATAACCATACAAACATATGGTTTCTACTTCGCGGATTTTCATCTATCGCGAGGGGTTCTGGAACGCAACCCCCGCGATGGAGGAGGGATTACTGTATATATAAATAAATAAATAAATAAATTTATTTGTGCATATATATTACATACATAAGCTTATATTTGCTCTGTGTTTCTTACTATACATTTAAAGAGCTTCTGTAAAAAGCTAAATCTCCCAAAATAAAGTTTATCTATTTATCTATCCATCTATCTATCATACCTGTAGTGTCTTTCACACGTATCTTTCTATCTACTCACAATTCTATGTAAATATAAAATTGAACCATAAAAGACAGGCACAATACAGAAACATGTTTTTGAATATAAATGGTAAGAAACATACAGTATTGTAATTTTACAATGAGCAATATTTTGATTTAGCAATTTATTGTCTTATGAAAATTCTTGCATTAATATTTTGAGATTTTTTTAGATGTGAAATGTTATACTTTATATAACTGACATTCAGATATGTTTAAATAGACATGTTGACTGTTGCAGAGCCTAAAAAGAAAGAAAGAAAGAAAGAAAGAAAGAAAGAATCCCAAGTTATCTGATGTGGATTTGTAATTGTCTTTTTATTTTTATTCAAAAAACTTTTGGAAAGAAAAGGAGATGTAGCTTGCGTGAAACAGTAAAGTAGTTTGTAGCTGAAGAAACACTTTTCACAGTTTCTCTCTGCTTTAAGATAGATGAGTTTTGAAATTTCAAAACTTTGTACCGCACAATCTGTTAGGGACACCTCATTGAAAACTAGTCGCCATATTTGTTTGAGAAGTAAGTGTCGTTTTATGTGAACATACAGACAGATAGACAGAAAGACATGTCTGTCGCTGTTACTCCTTCTCACATATTAGCATACCTAATAAGGGCCTGTTATTAACATTTCTTTTATGTTTCTGCTAAAAACAAACATGAGGGACTCTAGCACTTGTGATAAGACATATTATCTCAAATTAATATGGGTCAGCGAATTCAAAAAAAAGTTGATTTGATTAAATTTGTGCTTTCTTTTTTGCAATATTATTGAGTTGCAGCCTAATTTCATCTGTTGTTTCCAAGCTATCCATTTATACAAACTTAACTTTTTTCTTTACTACGGCCTGGAGGTCTTTGTTTTATAAATATATATTACGGTAGTTGTACATTTGTATAGTATATTTAATCATTTTGCTGTTTATTGTTTTTTTTAGATTTGTTTAATTTAATACATTTTTTATATATTTTCTTTTAAATGTGTAGATGTGCTTTTCTGATTGTGATGAATTCAAAGAATGAGCTGAGCAGCTGACACAGGTGGCCCTTTAATGTAAATAAATATTCTTTTCTGTAGCTTTCTTGTGAGGTGAAGGTGAAGGGAGATAGTAGTGACATAAAGTGGTCACTCTGCAATCACAAAGCTACTGGGCATTTCATTTTTCTTAATTTCTAAATCTGATTATGTAGTTTTCTAGGCTTTATTTTTGATTTAGATTTAGAATATTATTTGTTTCACTGTGACAAAAAAGTAATTTAACAAGTACATTCAATTTCTGCATAAAATTGGTAATAATTCATGGCTCTTTATATGTAAAGCAATCAATTCTAAATGTTTTAATGTACAACATGGCAAGTTTTTTGAATTATTAATTTCTAATTTTTGGTTGCAATGCATAAGAAGATTTGCTACAAATAATCTGAATAATGAGGAATTTGACCCAGCTTAACAAGAAACATATTGAAGCAGCCAGCTACCTACAGTGGTCTTTCCAGTGGGCTAGTAGATGAGCTCTCAAAGATCAGTGGTCCCTAAGCTTAGTCCCAAGGACACCCCATAGCTGCAGGTTTTGTTCCAACCAACTTCTGTCTTTAATTGAACAGCTAGGCTAATTAAGTGAGCTGTTACTTATCAGTATACATGTTTTGGGGCCAATGAAGAAATTACAGAACTAAGTTTAGCAATTTTTTTTATTAAAATGTACTAAGCAGTTATATGGGAATAGTATACTTTTTATTCTGCTTTTCCTGGTGTTCTAGTTCTTGTTAAGGGTACATTTCACACAAACATTAGAAAGTGAACCAAAAACATGTGGAATAATTGACCAAGTAGTGTTGTGGACAGTAAGACTTTTGGGACTTGTACTGCTTGTGCTGATCGACACATTTACAAAACATAAGACGCTGATGGAGAGGCGCGAATGGATTTAAGGTGGGCTGGGAATACGAGTTTTCTCGTAGGCTTCAGGAATTCCAGTCTTTATGGAGGCTGCAATTCGTGACTAGTAATGCTGTTTTTTCTGCCTGTTTCCACAGAAAAAACAGGCTTGCTTGTATTCCTTGTTTTCAAAATTCTCTTCTAACATGGCAGAATTGTAGTCATCAACAATTTAGAAAACATTTTTATGATGGCCGGTACTTTTTGCCGTGCTATACATAATAAGGATTCCTGTTTATCCTATTGTATTTGTTGCTTTCTAGTTGATAAAATACAAATAAAAAACTCTACAAAACCCACTTTTCAAAAGAATCAAGTCTTTACCACAATATTGGAATGTTTTTTTTTTTCAGGGAATGTTTACCCCTATTATTGTGCTTTAGATAGATAGATAGATACTTTATTAATCCTCAAGGGGAAATTTACAAAGTGAATTTAGGAAGTACAGGAAGATTTTATGAGACAAATTGTGACAAGAAAAGTAAATAAAACTTAGCAAATATCAAAACCAAGAGATCATTAAGTTTTAAGTGAAAGTTTCCAAGACAAGAATCAAAAACCTAATTAAATAACTTAAAGCAAAGGTCGAATCCAGAAAATACAATAAGAGGGAACTGAACAGGAAAACGTTAGCACAGAAAAGGGAGTTTTCTATCTGCAAATTCGGATGAAGAAGTGCTCTGATAGCTGAGCCTTTCTGTGGTTAATGTTGGGGTCATGATCTGTAGAACTCTGACCGTAATAAATGCCAAAGTTACCTATCAATGGATCGACAAAAATGGTGCAACTACCATTACAAAGAAAAATGGTGTCAAAGCCATTCTCAAAATAAATAGTCATAGCTTGAAAAATACAATTAATCAAAATTATGAAGACAGAAAAACAATACTGGGCTAAGTAAACACTAGTTAGAGCAGCTTTAGATTAGTGAAAACCACAAAATAAAATGTATAAAAACTAAATAGCAAATAAATCCCAATGTGCACAGGGGATTGATTACAGGCAATTGAGCATTGTGGTTGTAGGGGCTGAAGGAGGGGAAGGGAAGAACATTCTGGAGGTAGGATCTAGTAGAAACTGCATAGCCACTAGGGATCTAGGAGAGCCTGATTTCTACAGAAACGTCGAAGAGGTGCCAGGAGTCAGTTACCATGAGTAACCAGTTGCCAGAGGGGACAGTGAAAGGAGCAGGACACTTGGCTACAACTATGCCATGTGCAAGGGTACAAGACAAGGTATCTCCATGCATTTTTAGTGTTTAAAGGCATTTTCTGTGGCCCCTAATGATGGTGAAGTGTATCTAGGCACATTTTGATGAAGTGATTTCCCGTTTTAGATAAAACATTAAATATGTCAATTTGTTCAACTGCTTGAACTATTCACCCTGCTTAATATCTCTGTTTCTTTACAGTTCTTTACTTTATCAAGCATTGTTATTACAGTGAATTCAGAAATTATTCAGACCCCTTCACATTCTGAACACTTTATAACAGACCTTTCTGGAAATATGTTTTCACTTTGTTCCTGTGGGCTATTGAATGGCAAATTGATCCGATTAAAATTAAATCTATGACACACTAAAGTAAGCAGAAAGTGGGGGGAATGAATACATTCTGAATCCACTATAATACAGGAGGAAGTACTCTCTTTTAGGTTTGGTAATATTTCAATAATTGTAGCATTTGTTACTACAGACGTTTCAGGAATACTTTAAAATATTATAAAATCCTTAAAGTAAGGGTGGCCTCATCTGTTGGAGAGATGGTGAACGAAATAATTACATGCTTATTAAAAATGTATTTACCATCTAGAGTGTTGTGATTTTGAAGCTTTTCATTTCACACCCCTGAGTTGTTCAAAATTATACATGTATTGTTTTTTTCCTCAGCATTAATAATTTTTTATCTCTAATACAGAGATGTAATCATGTAACCATTTTGAGTTACTCTTTTGATCACAGGCACTACCCTAAAAGCTGGAATGTTGGTTCTTAGTAATAATTCCCATCCCCAGTTGCATCCTGCATGTCCCAAAACAGAGGAGCCATAACGTCACACCTCCAAACCAGCCTCACCCAACCTAGCGGGCATCACAAAACGTTTTTCAAAATGTATGCCGCACCGTTGCTACTTTTCTTATATTTTGTTATTTCTATTTCTCTCTCCTCAGGTGTGATCATAAAGCAACTATGTCTAATTTGAATCTTACCAGTTCTTCGGTCAAAGAATTTCTTGTCAGTGGATTTCTTGGATTTAAAGATCAGGAAAGCAGAAGAACTCTGTTTGGAGTCTTGCTTACAGTATACCTCGCCATTCTTCTCGGAAATATTCTCTTAATTTTAATATTTATATCTGACAGAACATTACACATCCCTATGTACATATTAGTCTGTGGCCTGGCCGTTCTCGACATTGTCATCACCACTAACACTGTGCCCAGTATGCTCGTCCTATTCACTTTTGAATACCGAGTAGTGCCTTTTGCTGCTTGTTTTACTCAGACAATGTTCTGGGTGGGTCTTTTCTCGACAGAATGTTTTCTTCTTGCACTAATGGCTTATGATCGTTATATGGCTATCTGTAATCCACTTCACTATCCTAATTTAATGAGTAATAGTCATGTCTCAAAACTGATGGCTGGCTGCTGGGTGGCTGGGTTTCTCAGCGCAACACCCAGTGTGGGTCTTGTCCTCAATCTTTCATTTTGTGGGCCAAACGAAATAAATCACTGCTTTTGTGACTTTGGTTCCTTGCTGTTTCTGGCTTGTGGAGACAATCAGATTACTAATTATGTCATATTGATTATTGGGTTGACTGTGCTTTTCATCCCCTTGGCATTTATTCTTTTCTCCTATGTGCGGATTATATTCTCAGTAGTCAAAATTGCCGACAAAGATGGACAAATGAAGGCCTTCTACACATGTGGCACACACATGTTGGTCATGTCTGTTTTTTTCCTAGTAGCAGGTGGAGTCTTCATTTCAGAAAGAATCCCTGTATTATCTACGGACACACGTATAATGGGACTGATAGTACAGAACGTCTTTCCTGCTTTAATGAATCCAGTCATTTACTGTCTTAGGACTAAAGAGATACAAAGCAGTTTTGTAAAAAAAGCAAAGAAAATAAGGATTTTACCAAATGGCAATTAGTACTTTTATAAGTAGTATTTTTTAGAAAAAAATTATTATTTATTTGATTCACATAATGAAATAATAAGCACTATCTGGTTGCCACATAGCAGAACACCTTAAAATGCTTGAAATTTGCATGTTTTCCCAGACTACATTATTTCCATCCAGGGATTCTGATTTCCTCCCATAGTCATTAAGGCTGACTATGGACTCTAAAACGGTCATTTGTACATGAATGTGATGTCCTGTTACAGGGTTGTTTCCAGGCTTGATCGTAGCATTCTTAGATTAGGCTCTGGCTCTGCATGCTGTGACTCTGAGGAGAAGAAATTAGGCACAGAGAAAAAGATGAACAGATCTACAGCTCAGAATGTGCAAAGAGATATTTCGTTATTACATTTTTGAAACCCTGACCAACAGCTTACTAGTTCAACACCTAACTCGTTCAAATTTGAGGGTATGTTCACGTTAGACCTAAATGTGAATATCATTTGTATGTATTTATGTGATCATTTTGTGTCCTATGTAATGCTTGGATTCCTGTGATAAAATAATTACTGCTGTCATGTTCTGCAGTTTATTAGAGAACTTAACCCTAAAGTTTTCACCTTTTTTTGACTATCCTTTCCCATTTTGTAAGGCAATAATCCTGGATCTTGCTATCAACATCAAAACATAACCAAAAAGCAAAGAATTGTGTTCCTACTGAACTCTTCCATGCTTAATTAGATTACTGACTAAACCGTGTTCACAAAGTTAGATATATGTATTCATATAATGTAATGGCCCTAGACTATACCACTTGTCTCGTGAAAGACCACCTTGACTCACTGCAGTTTGCCTATTAGGCAAAGACTGGAGTGGACAAAGCAATTATCTATCTTCTTTACAAGGCTGGACAAAGCTTGCAGCACTATGAGGGTTATGTTTTTGATTTCTCCAGAGTCTTCAATACCATCCAGCCATCCCTGCTAGGGGGTAAACTCAGACGGATGAGCCCGTGATGTCCTGGATAAGACAGACTGCAGTTCATGAAACTTAAGGACTGTGTGAGCAACACTGGAGCACCAAAAGGAACAGTCCTGTCTCCTTTCTCTGCATTCTATACACCTCTAGCTATAAGTACTGTAAAACAGCAGGTTATGTCACTTGCAGAACTTCTCAGATGACTCTCCACTTATGGGCTGTATGGATAAGGAGGATGAGACAGAAGAAAGGAGTCAGGAGGAGAACTACCTGCAACTTAAATCAGCAAAACCAAGGAACTGTTGATTGACTTCCACCACACTAATACTCGGTCACTATTCAAGGAGTGGATGTAGAGGTGGTCTACTCCTGCAGGTACTTGGGGATCCACATCAATGACAGGTTGGACTGGTCACAGAACACAGAGGACCTATATAAGAAAGGGCAGAGCAGGCTCTTTTTTCTTAGGAGACTGTATTCTTTTAATGTTGGAAGTGATATATATACAACCCCAATTCCAATGAAGTTGGGACGTTGTGTAAAACGTAAATAAAAACAGAATACAATGATTTGTAAATCCTTTTCAACCTATATTCAATTGAATACACTACAAAGACAAGATATTGAATGTTCAAACTGATAAACTTTATTGTTGTTTTGCAACTCTTCACTCATTTTGAATTTAATGCCTGCAACAAGTTCCAAAAAAGCTGGGACAGGGGCATGTTTACCACTGTGTTAAATCACCTTTCCTTTTAACAACACTCAATAAGCGTTTGGGAACTGAGGACGCTAATTGTTGAAGCTGTGTAGGTGGAATTCTTTCCCATTCTTGCTTGATGTACAACTTCAGTTGCTCAACAGTCCGGGGTCTCCATTTTTGTATTTTGCGCTTCATAATGCGCCACACATTTTCAGTGGGAGACAGGTCTGGACTGCAGGCAGGCCAGTCTAGTACCCACACTCTTTTACTACGAAGCCACACTGTTGTAACACATGTAGAATGTGGCTTCGCATTGTCCTGCTGAAATAAGCACGGACGTCCCCAAAAAAGACGTCGCTTGGATGGCAGCATATGTTGCTCCAAAACCTGTATGTACCTTTCAGCATTATTGGTGCCTTCACAGATGTGCAACTTACCCATGCCATGGGCACTAACACACCCCCATATCATCACAGATGCTGGCTTTTGAACTTTGCGCTGATAACAATCTGGATAGTCCTTTTCCTCTTTGGCTGGAGGACACGACGTCCATGATTTCCAAAAACAATTTGAAATGTGGACTTGTCAGACCACAGCACACTTTTCCACTTTGCATCAGCCCATTTCAGATCAGCTCGGGCCCAGAGAAGCCGGTGGCGTTTCTGGGTGTTGTTGATATATGGCTTTCGCTTTGCATGGTAGAGTTTTAACTTGCACTTGTAGATGCAGCGACGAACTGTGTTAACTGACAATGGTTTTCTGAAGTATTCCTGAGCCCATGTGGTAATATCCTTTACAGAATGATGTCGGTTTTTAATGCAGTGCTGCCTGAGGGATCGAAGTGTTGGTAGTTGGCCTTGCCGCTTACGTGCAGAGATTTCTCCAGATTCTCGGAATCTTTTGATGATATTATAGACAGTAGATGATGAAATCCCAAGATTCCTTGCAATTGTACGTTGAGAAATGCTGTTCTTAAACTGCTGGACTATTTGCCCACACAGTTGTTCACAAAGTGGTGAACCTCGCCCCACCCTTGCTTGTGAACGACTGAGCCTTTGGGGATGCTCCTTTTATACCCAATCATGACAAACATCTGTTTCCAATTAACCTGTTCACATGTGGAATGTTCAAAACAGGTGTTTTTTGAACATTCCTCAACTTTCCCAGTCTTTTTCTGCCCCTGTCCCAGCTTTTTTGGAATGTGTTGCAGGCATCAAATTCAAAATGAGTGAAGATTTGCAAAACAACAATAAAGTTTATCAGTTTGAACATTTGATATCTTATAGTGTATTCAATTTAATATAGGTTGAAAAGGATTTGGAAATCATTGTATTCTGTTTTTATTTACTTTTTACACAACGTCCCAACTTCATTGGAATTGGGGTTGTATATATATAACTCTGTGATGGCCAGTGCGATTTTCTATGCTGTGGTGTGCTGGGCTGTTAACATTACTTCATGGGAAGACCAAATTACAAAGCTAATTAAAAGGGCAGGCTCGGTTATAGGATGCACTCTGGACCTCCTGGAGGTCATGGCAAAGGAAGTGATGAAAACAAAATTGAGCGCCATTATGGACAATGCTGCACATCCTCTCTCTGACACACTAGTACTGGACTTTAACACTAGAATCCCTGAAGCCTGTAAAAATATTTGTAATGTTGGGCCACCTTAATTGTACTTGCAGCTTCTCGTCACTGCATCCACTTTACACTGATAATTGCCTTTGTTTTGCAAATGTGTCAATTGGCCGCAGGAAGGCAGCCTGCTATTCTATCCTCCACCGTGGCAGCTGAAGTCAGACACAAAATTCTCACAGCTGAAGTCTGTTTATCAGGGAGTCAGGTGTCTGGAATCTTATAGCAAAATAATATATCATTATTTGAAATACATACATTTCATGGGTGTTCCATGTCTATAAAAATCTGGGTAAATGTAGGATGACAGGAAATGTGACACAAAAAATGTTGAACTTCTTCTTCTTTCGGCTGCTCCCGTTTAGGGGTCGCCACAGCGGATCATCTTCTTCCATATCTTTCTGTGCTCTGTATCTTGTTCTGTTACACCCATCACCTGCATGTCCTCTCTCACCACATCCATAAACCTTCGCTTAGGCCTTCCCATTTTCCTCTTCCCTGGAAGCTCTATCCTGAGCATCCTTCTCCCAATATACCCAGCATCTCTCCTCTGCACATGTCCAAACCAACACAAACTCGCCTCTCTGACTTTGTCTCCCAACCGTCCAACTTGAGCTGACCCTCTAATGTACTCATTTCTAATCCTGTCCATCCTTGTCACACCCAGTGCAAATCTTAGCATCTTTAGCAGTAGTGGGATGTTATTATTATTGTTACTTGTCACGCTTGTGTCACAAAGTTGCACAGGAACACTCAGGTTTTCCAAGAGACAGAAACTTTATTCCAGAACAGGTAGAACAAACACAAGTCTCTTTCAGGAGCGATCCGGCTGCACAAGGGACAACTGTCAAACCAGCTGCCTCAGCTCTGCCTCTTGGTCAAAAGAACACAAAATCTTCCTCCTCAAAGGGGCACGGCAGCCAGAGCAGAAGGTGTCTCGGGGAAGAGACAAGGTGTCTCTGGGAAGAAGAAAAGGCAGTGAGACACTAGGATAGCTGTGGCGCGGTCTTTTAAATGTTCAAAGCCCTGTGCAAGATGCAAATCGCATGGCACGGCAGCAAGCAGCAGGCTAGCAGCTGATCCCACAAAGAGGAGACGAAAAGCTGTGTCTGTATCCCATTCAGTCACTGTTTAAGAGGAAGTTTCGTCCGTCGCTCTGGGAGGTGGGGCGCGACGGCAGTCCTCCAGTTTTCAGTCACGGACAATTGTATGTTGCTCTCTCCAAAGTTCCATCTTTGCATTCACTTACAGTCGTATCCTCAAACCCACCCCATTTGGACAACTGTGTCTTTCAGGAAGTGTTCACCCATCAATACATAATTATGCGGCGTATGCTACGCTGCGGGTTGGCTAGTACTATTATATAATAAAAAACATACATTTGATTTGAGTTTTAACAGCCTGTTAGCATTTTTTTTTAATTCCGATTTGACACTCATAATTTTCAAATGCAGATGTGGTATAACGAAACAAGTGTGCTTTTATGTGCTATTTCTTTTTATTCAGTTTTACTTATTCTCAAATGAAATGTATGTTTTTATTTCAAGTCTCTAAAAAGTCAATGAAACAAATGTACTTTTATTGAAGAATAAAACTGAAGGGGTAAGAGTTATTCTGGAAATAACTCTTCTCTGGGCTGTGGAGAAATGACAGAATACCATAAGTGACAGTGCCGCCTCTGCTCAAGGACTGGTATTGCTTACCTCAGTCAAGCTTATCTGGGAACCCCCAGAAGGACATGTGTGAAATAGATAAAAAATGTTGAAAAGAAAATTTGAGTCAGCTGAATGAACATAGCTAGGGGTCATTTTCAAACAGCCCTGCTCAATTGAGCACAGTATTCATGCAGAATGCCATCTAGAAGCATGTCACCTGGAATTTCAAGCCATGGAAGATCTACTGTATGTGATTTCTTCACAGGCACTTTTTCTGTGGTAATGGTGCTCAATCAGTGCTAACCAACAATTTCATCATCAACATTTTAAAGAGTGTTCATCTATCTGTAGCATTTCAAATATTTTATCAAATCATTTCAAAATGGCATCAAGATCTCTTTCTATTTCATCTGCAAAACGTAACTATCCCAACTCTTAATTTCCTGTGTTTGCCAGTTGGAAACCAAGTAGTGGTAAAGCTCTTTGGTAACCTACTGCCTACAATAAGGGAAAAGTAATCAACAGAAAGGATTAACCAATAGGAATAGCATCAAGATGTTTGTCTGTGTCCTGACTTACAAGTGTTGAAACCATTATGAAAAGAAGCATTCTAAAATAAATAGCGCCGATATTAAAAAAAAGCCTTTCGGGAATGTAATATATGGAAAAATCGCATTGTTAAATAAAAATAGTTTTGAAAAATAAGGCCATTTTGAAATAAAACCTGCAAGGTAAGTACAGTATATGTCACAGAAAATGAAGTGACTTTTCTTCACAATTTAATGACTCATATACAGTATGTATATATGCATTATTGTACTTTTTCATGTGATTACTTATTTCATAATTACCTCTACATTTACTTTAGTTTGGTGCATTTGGTATTCCATTAGCTGATACTATTGATGTATTGTTCATATTACATTTATTTTTATATTTACTTTCTGTAACATTTACCTTATATTTGAATTGATTTCACTACACATGCTATACACTGAAGTGACGGTCTGCGTCAGCTCCATACTCCTTAGTGCTTCCAGGAGCCTCTCAACCCACAACTGTCAATAGTCATAGACTAAGATGACACATACATTCAGAAAGGAGTTGGTGCAAAAATAGTTTGGTGCTTTTACTTAAAACCAAACAGAAAAGTGTTCAAACAGTGCAGTGCATAAAAATTATTCTTCAATAAATAAATAATGCAATAAAATCTGGTGAACGTGGAGGTTAAAAGTCAGATAAATATATTCTAATAAAATTAGATTAAAATCAAGGGCATACATATTCTCTTTTAAAACCACAAGCCTTGGTAGTTACTTCTTAAATCTGACGTCTCCCCAGCTTAACTTTTTTGGATTCCTCAGCACGAGGAGACGTCCACCAGCAGGCACAGACAACCCTTAAACGAGCTTGGTCCCCTATTGCCAGTTAGTTGGCATGTACAGAGTGGTGTGTCTATCTTTGCTCCTTGTTTCCCCCACACCGCAGTCTGTTGGGCTTTCGTGGGAGCCTCTCAAAGCACTTTGTTACTCCTGCCCCATTAATGCTCAACAGGAGCAGGCCCTCTGGACCTCAAGCATTGGCCAAGCACTTCTCTTGGGCTCACTTTCCTGTCTGCCTGCTTCCCCTAACCATTTAACAGGTGTCCATCCCATTCCTGCTCTTCTCTCTGCTCTCATTCATCTCCATTCTTCATCCTCGTTCTTTTTCTGTTCTTGTTCCTCCCTTTTCTGCCATGCAGGCTCCTCTTATATCCTGGCTGACTGGGTGCAAGTGTAGCACTCTGCTTCCTCTGAGGTGCCTGAATGATCTGCTCGCATTTGTATGTGAGTGTGAGATCAACCAAGCACCCCAATCAACTCCAGAGCAAAGCATGCTTGTGCACATCCGCACCCAATCAGAGCATGCATGGTATGGGATGTGATTATTTATTTAAAAACTGCACTTTGCCACAGGCCTCTTATAACAGCTGACCTACACTAGGCAATTATATATATAGCTGGTTATTTATTTAAATCGTTATTTAACATGAGAGTAGTAGTGGGTTAAATGCACATGCAATGTAAACCTGTTTATTTATGAACAGCATCATATCACTCTTTACATGGAGACATATATTAATCCACTAACCCATGGTTTCTTAAGCTATGAGTTGTGACCCAAAATGGGTCACGGATTGCCATTGCTGTGCCGCAAGGTACTGATGTATTTAATATTGAGTTGTGGATGGTTTGCAAATTGGGTTGCGGTATGCCGCAGTGGGTTGATTAAGGAAATTGACATTGCTCCGACAAACAATTGTCCACTATTCTCGAAAGGGAAACCCCCACACTGAGGATCGTCCAAGGAATTAAACAAGGAATGGGTCTTGAAGACACTAAAAAGGGCAAAATTGGGTTGCAAAAAAAATGTAGGAAAACCTGCACTAAACCAATGTTTTAACCTTGGTGACTTACTGAACTTTCAAGATAGTGTCTGCCATGACTAGTGAGTGCACTCTCATGTTAAATATACCATAAAGAATACAGAAACGCAAAGACAGAGACACTGCAGAACAGCAGCTAAACTAAAGAATGGGTACATTTATTTAGATACGATAAATTATCCGTTGGCACCCTGGGTAGCCTAACATTGTGTAGCATGGCTATGATCTCTGAATATCCTTCCCATTGTTACACTCTGTGACCCACCAGAAAACATCATTATGCTTTAACTGCTACTGCTATTTACAGTATTCTCTCCTCAACAAGTCTCAGCTTGCACTCTTGAATCTTCCTATTCTTGTTGAATGTAGCGTGAACCTTCCAAGACTTGTGCAATGCAGAGCTCTATGTACCTGTGTGACAGGTCGCTGTCAATCAGGCATCCAGTCTTATGTGTCTTTTGGGTAATCATTTAGCTGCTACATTATTATAATACATACGTGAAATGATATTGAAATCTAACAATACTCATATGTATATTGTGATGTTTTCCATAATAACAGACACAGAGTTGTCTGCTACTCTAGGTATGCAGCCAAACCTGACTTATGTTATTAAGCTTTGTTGCAGAATTTTGCCAAGCATTTCTTAAGCATGTGTTTAAATTCTAAGTTGCCAAAATTGACAAAGCAAATTTTCAACAGTAACATTGTGAGACAGAAATATTTTAGTATATGTTTTAAATTGTGATATTATACTTTTTAGATATTAGATGCTTAAATGCACTTACAGTGAAACTAGTTTTAAGGGGATTTCTGCTACAGTATAAATGCAGAAATAATAAACTAACAATAATAATACACTTTCTGTACAAACTCTAATTTATGATATTCATCTTGTATATCAAATATTATGATATTCGTTTATATATAAATGAGGCTGCATTTGTATGTTTAGCATCTGTATCTGCCTTTACATACACAAATGTACCAAGGCTGTCCATTTCACACCTCCAGCCACACACCAACGAATGATACCACAAGGTCCTGTGGCCAGAGCAGACTCAGAGGGGTCTGCCACTGGAGGTCTACAGCCAGACTTTATTGTAGTTATTACGTTTCAGAGTTGACTTAGTACTGCAAAAATTAAATAATGAATAATTAGGTTAATAAAGTGCTTCAATAGCAAGGAATTAAGGTTTGTTACTTTTGTGAGAAAATTTGTTCAAAGAATACAGCCACCAAGTGTTTAATCACAAGCGGTTTGTCCTCTCTGTTTGTTAATTATCTGTAATTGTCTGGGGTGCACCAGGAAGCCCATTAGTGCATTTTACAATAAACAAACTTGTAACTTTTGCAAAATCACTGCAATCATTTCCCTAGTGAATTTCCTCCCAGATATCCGAACCCTGAAATAAATAACTTTCTCTGCATTTGCATTTCAATCTTTTATGCCCGATTGTGAGTGGAAACTTTGGTAAGCAAATTTTTTCTTTAGTTTTAATGTGATGTGATCAATTTTACATAATTAGTAGTCCAGTCTTGTTTTCTTTTGATTTGGTACAGACCATGCTGTTGTACAAGTGACATGAAGCTTTTACAAAATTATTAAAATTTATAATCAAAATGATGGAATAATAGAAACTGTGCATTAACTATAACAGAATATTGCTTTTACCAACAATAACACCAGAAATTATTTTCTGTCAGCTTCACATTCACTTAAACTTTTACTTTGCCCCATTTCAATGTTGTTATGTTTCTTATAATTAAGGGAACAAAACATTTAGTATGTATCATTGTAAGTGATAAGCAAAAATCACCCACACTCAATAATTACATAGACTCTGTAATTCTATGCACCTTACTAGAAAACCAAAAATAAACCAAATTACTAAAGCCTTCAGTTATATCTTATACATGGAAAAGTTTGAAACAATAACAAAAATGTGAAGCCAGGAACGGCGTAGTCATGTTATCTTCCATCCATTGTCTGACTAACTGTATTTCACAGTTGCGAGGTGTCAGAACCTATTCTGACAGTCTTGGGTACTAGGCAAGAGCCAGACCTGCAAGGGACTTTATCCTATTAAAGGTCACATTTACACTTGACCAGTTGGTCACTTGGAGAACAAAGAAACTCCACACAGGGGTTTTAGAAGCATCTCACCTTAGTCTTTTAGTAGCTCAACCAAACACTTTACATATATGCATTTACTTGTGGCTCACTAGATTATTGTGAAATCATGTTATCATGACAAATCACAGATTCTGGAGTTTCCAAAAACATGTCTTTAATGTAATTTTTCATTAGCACATACTGTTAAATGTAATAATTTAATTCTAATATTTCTGTCAGGTTACATAATCTAAACCTGGAACAGTAAAAAGAATAATCCTATTTTGTTGGATTGTTTCGGCCCTAAGTGCTTGTCTAAGTGATATATCTAAAATCCATAATTTATATAATATAAATTATATATGGGACTATCAAAAACTTTCCACACTTTTGTATTTTTGTTGGAAACGGTTAAGGCGGGAGGAGTAGTAATTGGGCATTAAAATGCTGGTACGATGCTGGGAAACGAAGGTGACTATGTAGAAAGGTGATGTAATTTGTTTTTGAAATTTTTAATAAAAAGAGTTTAAACAGAAGTGTGGAAACTTTTTGAACGTCCTTCATATATATATATATATATATACAACCCCAATTCCAATGAAGTTGGGACTTTGTGAAACGTAAATAAAAACAGAATACAATGATCTGCAAATCCTTTTCAACCTATATTTAATTGAATACACTACGAAGACAAGATATCGAATGTTCAAACTGATAAACTTTATTGTTGTTTTGCAAATCTTCACTCATTTTGAATTTGAATCTGGATTGTCTTTGTAGCGTATTCAATTAAATATAGGTTGGCAGGGCGCCAGCCCACCACAGGGCACACACCCACACACCCAGCACACACTAGGGACAATTTAGGATCGCCAATACACCTAACCTGCATGTCTTTGGACTGTGGGAGGAAACCGGAGTACCTGGAGGAAACAGACACGGGGAGAACATGCAAACTCCATGCAGGGGTCTCCTTACTGTGAGGCAGCAGCGCTACCCAATGCGCCACCATGCCACCCTATAAATAAAAAAAAAATAAAAAAAATTTAAATAAGATGTTGCTAAAATGATTAGCAGCATTTGCTGACATTTTTATTTGGATCAGAATTGTAAGTACAGTTTTCATGACAAGGTTTTGTAAAATGAGTACTTGAAAACCTCTGGAATGTTAATCCAGGCATGCCAAAAATTGATAATAGTAATAATACAACTTAGGGTGATTACTTTACATTAATAAAAAAAAGTAATGAAAGTTTGTACCATTGCAAAAACTGAAAAATATTTCAATATAACCAAAAACTATGTGAACATATCATTCAACATAATGTAAAATATGAGCTATTTAGTTAAAAATATACATTTTTTAAGGGTATACCTGAAATATAGAATTGCATTTCCCTTAATGGGCATATTATGTGAGAATTGAATGTTTTTGGTAACTGGCCAGAAACTACACAAGATACATTACAACTTTTCATCAGTCAGGTGATGGCCTAAAATATTTTCCAAAAAGCAAGCATATAAATACATTGTGTAAATGACATAAAAATACTTTGTGCTTAAAGATTCTTCATGCTTTATCTCTTAACTTGTAAAATGTTAAACAAAGGCTTCGAAATGAAGTATATTATTCCTAGTATGCTAGAAGTAACGGAAAATAAGTACTACAGCTTTTTGCGCTGTGAGGTAAAATGGGCAGCTGCAGTAATAAACTGCTGAGAGGACCTTCTGCTCATGTGCGTTTTCTTTATCTAACCTGTATCAAGGAACTGCAACTATATACAATATTATATAGCACAGTTCTCTGTCAAAGGAGATTTTTGAAAATAGTGGAAAATAAATATTTTTAGTGTAATATTGGTCAGCTCTTAAACGGTTACTTTAACACACTGTAAGAGGTAATTTCCCACTTGCAATGTTACTATGTATAATCTGGGTGTTTTTAAATACAGTATGATTTGTCTGGCTGACAATAAACACTTTAAGGATTAAATTCCTCACTGATGAATCTTGAGTCTGCGTTTGTTGAAAAGGATTTCCTTCCCTGCTGTGGACTGATATGACCCGTGATACTGTTCTGAATATGCGGGTTTAGAAAATGGATGGATTTCCTTCCCTTAATGGACATATCATCTGAGAATTAAATGTTTTTGGGAACTGGCCAGAAGTTACACAAGACACATCACAACTTTGCTTCAGTCGGTTAGTGGCCTAAAATATTTTCCGAAATTATGTGACGGCACTGCTGCAGCCGGTCCATTTTTTTTCCCTGATACTAAAAATCAGTCTTCCATTGTGTCTAATCTATAACTTTTGCCCACTGCTGTTGTCAACAATTTCATTGTATTAAATGTTTAATTTTTTTGGTGCTTCTAATATTTGCATCTATAGACTAAACATATTTTTCTTGTGGATTTCATGCCTACCTCATTTAATACAATTTCCCTAAAATTCATATTTTGCATGCCCTCATCATTTTATATTTCAATTTTCATTTTTTTTAAATATTTTTATTGGATCCCTGCTTTATACTGCTTCTTTATCAAAACCTTAGATACCACACCTGTTAAATGGAAGTTTTTTGGAGGCGTGTTTTTCTCTCATCAGTGAGAGATTCCCACTTTTTACTGATCTTCTTGCAGGCCCTTGAGAACCAGACAATAGAGCTTGGTGAGAGACTAGCGAAGAGTGCAAAACTGAGACTGTCACCTTTAGTTATCAAGAAACTGGCCCAATATCTAAAAAAAAAAAACAAACATCTAAATATGTTGTGTATAAATGTGCAAAATACTGTGTGTCCAGACTCATAGCAGATGATTCATGCCTTATCATTTCACCAGCACAAAGCTAAACACAGTCTTCCCAATGACTCTTATTTATTTTGAACTCCAGTAACTCACTAAAAGTTGTTCAGATCAGTAGCTCTGGCAGCATTAGGTTAGGATGTTATTCTTTATTTGTGCTGTCTTAAATATAGACAATTCTGAAAATTAAATATACTTGTATTGCAGTATACCCAAAACATATGTGGACATATCTTTCAATATAGTTTAATGTATATGTAATTCAAATACATACTTTCAAGGTTACATCTGAACTGTAGCAAAACATTTGTTTCCATTAGTAAAGTGTAACAAACATATTTCCAAATATACTGTGTATAAGACTATAGAAGAACATCTTCACAGTGATTCTAATTTGTTTTTAACTCCATGTAAATGCTCAAGTGGATCACAAAGGTAAGCTTGAATTCACAGACTTACTACTTACTTGTACTTAGTTAACAATAAGTTAATTACTTGTGCTCTGTCACCATGCAGTTTGGTCCACAACATATCTTAACATTAGAAATGCCTAGAAGATACCTATTTGATGATATTTTCAATGCCAGTTATATTTTCGAAAATATACTGCAACATACAATAAATACAACTACAATAAAATAAAATTCTAAAATGAAATATTATTATTTAAAATATATATTGTAATAGTTTTGTAAAATATATCTTACAGTATATTACTGTTTTCCATATATCGAAAAATGTATTTTATGTTTTTGGAGAATATATTATTACAATGTACAAAAATTGCAATAACTGGCATATTTAAAAATTTATTTACTTTTAAATTTTTTTTAGATTTTAAAATTTAATATAGGTAGTAACATTTTAATTTTTTTTTTTTAAGCATCCACTTGAACTTTCTAACCCTATAAACTTGCACGTTGTAATCTGTTTGGTTAGCCTATTAAACGTATTAAACATTTTCTTGGTACGCCTGGCTGTTTCAAGTGTGACATTTCAATATACCTTTTTGTATCTACAAATTATCATAACTATATGTATCTGTTCAGTGTACTTTATTAGTTAGCCGTATAGAACTGGATTATGCATGTTAAGCAGAATCATTCTCTGGTACATAAATTTGTCATTATAATTAATAAACAGTTATATCTTTTGGTAAGACTTAAAGGACAAAACTATCTTTAACATCAGTAGATAGCTCATAGCTTTCTGAAATGTTATTAAAACTATGAAAAGTCTAAATTATGAATGAGTAACCTTGCCCTTTTAAGAAAGTCCTGATGTGTTTTACATGTGAAAATGGCTGCCTAGAAGTTGCATGCCAATGCTCAGAAACTCCAGTCCGGTAACAATGTCCATATTTGTGTTTTCTGAGTGGCAGGGAAGCCGAGTTAAATTCAGGCGGAGGATGAAAAAAAAATATATAAAATAAAAGTGATAAGATTAATTTTTGCCTGAATGGTGGGCAAAATATAAAAGTATAAAAACAAACTAATTGTGTTGATTTATTATTTTATAAGCACTTTGAGCTACAGTACATCATTTGTATAAAAATTTGCTATATAAATAAATATTGCTATTGTTGTTGTTATTGATTGATATTTCTTATTTAAAAATACATTTGAACTGTTTTCTCCTGAGATGGAGTATCTCTAAAATTTAGCAAGCAAAACAAGAAATATGTTTACAATATTATGAGAAGGATGCACAGAAGTAGCTGCATTGAGCTTTTAATTTTTAAATGTAGAGTTCCATTTATTTTCGTTTTGTTTGTACTGTTACTGGCAGATTACATTGAAATAAAACATCTTAGAATTGTTTCTAATGTATTCTTAAATACCAACACAATTCTTTTAACAACTACTAAAATATTTTCCTTTTCCTTCTCCTCCAGTTTGACTAGAAACCATCCATGAACCAAACTAGTTCTTCGATCAAGGAATTTCTCATTGTTGGATTCCCAGGATTCAGAGACCAAGAAAGCAGGAGAACTCTGTTTGGAGTCTTCCTCACAGTTTACCTCTTCCTTTAGTGGGGAACATTCTCTTAATCGTCATCTTTACTTCCGACAGAACTCTGCACACCCCAATGTACATATTAGTGTGTGGATTGGCTGTTCTTGATATCGCCATCAGTACTAACACTTTGCCCAATATGCTAGTCTTAATAATATTAAAGTACAGAATTGTGTCTTTAGCTGCTTGTTATACTCAGACAGTCTTCTTGGGAGGATTTTTTCAAACAGAGTGTTTCCTCCTTACTCTAATGGCCTACGATCGCTTTATCGCAATCTGTTACCCACTTCACTATCCTAATTTAATCAGTAACAGTCGAATCACAAAACTGTTTGCATGCTGCTGGGTGTTTGGGTTTTTTTCTGCAGCGATTACCCTACTTCTTCTTCACAGCCTTTCATTTTGCAATTCCAGTAATGTTATTTATACATTTTGTGACTTTGCTTCTTTGCTGTCTTTAGCCTGTGGGGACAATCAGGTTATTAATTATATTATATTATGCATTGGCTTGAGTATGTTGTTAATCCCATTGATATTAATAGGCTTTTCCTATGTGTGGATTATAATCTCAGTTGTCAAGATTGCCAGTAAAGAGGGGCGAATAAAGGGCTTCTACACATGTAGCACACATATGCTTGTGATTTCTGTCTTTTTCCTCACTGCTGCAGGAGTCTTCATTTCAGACAGAATTCCTTTTGCATCTGTGGATGCCCGAATTCTGGGGCTTGTAGTACGAAATGTGTTTCCAGCATTATTGAATCCAATAATTTACTGTCTCAGGACTAAAGAGATTAGGAATAGCTTAGTTAAAATGCTAATAAAAATTAAAGCTTTGCCAAACAGAAGGTAGGCTTTTTAACACTAGAATTACCAGAACTTACGAAAAAACTCATAGATCCATCCCACCTTAAATCGCTTCACACCTCTCCATCAGCGTCTTTTGTCCTTTAAATGTGTTGATAAACAGCAAGCAGCAAGGAATCTGCTATCACATCCCCCACCAGCGCACAGCTTTCTAAGTTCAAGTCTGTTTACCTGCGTGTCAGTTTCTTACAGTTGTATAGAGTGAGAAGTCAAGTAAAATGACACCTTTTATAAATACTGTATCATTATTTGGAACACATGCATTTCATGTGTGTTCCGTGTCTACAATGATCTATGTACACACATCGTTAAAACAGAAACATTTTTCATGTTTTAGTAATAATTGACAAAATGTAGACATGAAGTTTATAATGTTTGAAGCCTGAAGTCCAAATATTAAAGAAACACTTTTACAAAAGGTACAAATACAACAGAACAAGTGCGCTTTTATTCAAAAATATAACTGCAGAAAAACGACATGCATTAGGGTGTGACATTGACACGCATTTACTATGACTGCTTTGGTGGCGGTATAAACAGTTGACTGGTAATCAAAACATCACGTGTTCGATCCCCGACGAGTCCGTTTTATTCTTTTATTTTATTCTTACTCTTTTAGAATAAAAACATACATTTGATTTCAGTCTGTAACAGCCTGTGTAAATGTATGATACTTGTAAAGGTTAGCTTTGTTTTTTTTAGTTTTTTTTATTCAGTTTCATTCTCTCAAAAGACGCTGACGAAGAGGTGAGAAGCGTTTTAAGGTGGGATGGATCTACGAGTTTTTTCGTAGGCTCTGGTAATTCTAGTGTTAAACAGTAGAATATTATATGCTCATTAGAGTGTGTAAGTTAGCAGGTTCAAACAATGAATGAATGGTCAGACTGTTCTAAAATGGATATTTTAATTGAATAATATAAATTGTGGCTGAATAGAAAGGGTTTGTCATTGTAGAATTAGAGCTCTCTAACTGTGAAAATGAGGACATTTGAGTACAAAAACGAGGCCTTTCTCTGTGATACCAAAATTCACCATATACTGTATTGTCCTATGGTCTTTTAATAAAATTTTTTGGTGATGGCAATGGGACATGGGAACCTGAAAAAAAAATATTTTATGTTCACTGTCAGACCAATACTGATTAAAGTTATTTTTAAATCTTGGTAATTAAATTTAAGGTGAGGGGGAGCCACAGGCCATCCTCACACTACATACACAGGACCCACTCATGTACACACATATACACACACATCAATTCAAAGTTGCCATTTAGGTTTTCAGGTCTGACGGTGAGAGGGTAAAATGGAAATTTCCCATGGAAAACCCACACAAGTGCAGGGAGAACACAGATGTTCTATGAGATATTATTTTAAAGACTAGCTAATTATTGTATCCACTGAAATTTTATAAGCTACCGCATTTATATCACAAATAATAAGTTGGTACATATTTAAAAATTGCCTTCAACATCCATAGCTCAAAGATTTACATTTTTAAAGTGACTTCTAAATAACTTCAGGTTTTACCAGTTTTGCAGTATTTTTTTTATTATTAAAGGAATACTACACTAAAAAGTCATATATTTTATATTATTTACCCCGTGTAGTTTTGTAGTGATGGCTGAAAAAGAAGTAATTTCATGTTTTCGTAGTGAACAAATTTAACAAAGGTAAGTTTCTGTTTTAGAACAGAGCCCAGAGGGTGACTAATGATGGACCATAGGAAAAAATTTTAAAAATGTCCATTAAAAAAATCTCACGTTTTTGTGTTGTGTAATCAACATGTCAAGTCATCTAGTCGCATCCTCACAATGTGCAAAATGGCTGTAGTTTTTGCTGAAGTATTGTTTCTTAATAGCAAAGTAAAATAACTCCAGAAAATGGGTGAAGTCAATAAAAAGGAAGCACTTCACAAAGGCAGGACAGGACTCCTGACTAATGAATGAAGGAAAGAAGTGGGTCTTTAATTCAAAAGTGCAACCCCATGTGAAAGGGTTTTCTGTTTGTGGACTAAATTCATTTTCTGGAGTCATTTATCAAACAATATTTTAGCAAAAAATACATGCATTTTTGTACATTGTGAGCGTACGAATGGAAAACCTGATTCATGGATTATGCAACACAAGTAAAGTTCTTTTCTTGGACATTTTTGATATTCTTTGCCATTGTCCAGCATTAGTCACCATTGGGGCCTGTTTTGAACAGAGACTTTTTTATGTTTGTTCCTCATGAACATTTCTTTTTGACAATGTATAAAATTACATGTGGTAATTACATATAAAAAATCTTTTGGGTTGATTATTCATTTAAAATATTAGAAAAATAATACTCATAAGTAAAGAAGACTTATTCTGTTGTAACAATGTATAAAATCTTTACTGCAACTGCTGAATGAATAGCACAGAAAGTAAAATCCCTTCTTGAAAGTGGAATCAAAATTCCAATTTTAAAAAATCTCTTAATTGGAATAAACCAATTTGAACATTAATAAAGAAAAACAAAGCTTGTTTTTTAATGTTTAATAACCTAGTAAAGAGAAACAGAGTAAGAAAAGTGAAAGCATAATCAAGGAAATCTCCTTGATTACCGTGTTGCTTAAAACAAAAACTGGTAGTTATTAGAAAACAATAGTGATGTTTTAATGGAAATTAGAAATACTAATTAATAAGTGCATTAATAATCTTAATAAATGTAGTTAGCAGGAAGTTTTCAAATTTTAAGAGCATTTTAACAATTTTAGAAATTCCTCCTCTTCACTTCATGATATATTAAAAATAGGGACATATTAGAGTAATGAGAGCAAACGTCTGCTCTCAGTAGAAACGTCCCCTTTAAATAATGGCATACAGGCTTAATGTAAGACAACTGTTTGTTACACACTAACTGATTTCATTCTGCTCTCCCCATTCTTCACATAGTCCACAGATATGCCTGTAGCTGTAATTTGTGAATCAGAATTGGTTTGCAGTGAAGTAGCCTGAGTGATATTCAATTTCTTCCATGTCTTATTTCTGCCTTAGACCTGTTGCTACCTGTTTTTTCAAAACTGTCCAGAAGCTCATAGAAATATAAAGGAGATGGATAGAAGATATTATAACTTGGAGTAAGCCGAGTGCATTAATTCATGCCATTAAGTTGGAATACTTTACTCACCATTGCAAGGCAGACAAATTGATTACTGATTAGTAGTACTTCGTATAGTACTGGAAACTAGGATTGAAAATAAAAAAGATCTCTAGTCACTTCTAAGTGGAATTTGCAGGTCTTCCCAGTGTCTTCTATGTTAGGTAGGAATTGTAATTTGATACAAGTAATCGTGTGTCAGCCGCAAGGCTCGGTTCTGCTTATTTACACGACTAAATTTGGATTAATCATGTTTAGTTAATGGATGAATGCAAAACATAAATAAATAATAATCAATCACTGAAAATCCAATAATTCTCTTAATAAAGCATACTGGAAAAGAGAAGTTTAGTTGTTTTGTTATTTATCAAGTTAAAAAAATATATACATATAAGGTTTATGAAAAACAAAATCAGACATAAAATGCTAAAAGAATGTAATCGAAAATGTCCTTCAGAGCTGCATATGGAAAGACTAAGTTGTGAGCAACACTGCCCCCTTTCATCCCAGCGTGGTAGTGCTTACATTATTACAGCTTCCACAGTGTCCCCTATGTGCACGTGTGTGAACTGGCCACCTCTCAGTATACTCACAATGGAACAAGCAGCTATATCTGACAGGTCATGGTTGCTGTGAAGAAAACCCTTCCAGTTCTGCACCACAATTTTGTAAGGCAAAAAAAAAAAATTATCAGGTCTCTCAAGTGTTGGTTTCTTTGTGCGTCACCAGCCACTGCAAGGGTGTGTGGTCAGTGACTAGGATAAATTCACATCCAAGCAAATAACATGAGAATTGGGTTGTATTTAAAGGTTGAGGGCTTCACACTCAGTCTGAACATACTTTATCTTCCAATCCAGCAGTTTCTAGTAGAGATACACAATGGGGTGATCA
The DNA here is from genome assembly GCA_026402145.1 of Polypterus bichir lapradei. Classification (NCBI taxonomy): domain Eukaryota; kingdom Metazoa; phylum Chordata; class Cladistia; order Polypteriformes; family Polypteridae; genus Polypterus; species Polypterus bichir. Next base: position 29,575,654 of record JANRMT010028174.1, read on the forward strand.
GCACTGTCGATGATCTGACTCATCATGGCCCCTAGGCCAGTGTTCACACTAGAATCCCTGAAGCCTATGAAAAAACTTGTAATCCCGGCCCACCTTCTATTCCTTCACACTTCTCCATCAGCTTCTTTTGTTTTATGAATGTGTCGATCAACACAAGCAGCAAGCAGACTGCTATCCATAGCGGAGCTCAACTCGGGCAAAAAGCTTTCCCAGCTCAAGTCTGTTTATCTCGAGATGAGCTGCAGTGGTGGGGGATGGGATAGCAGTCTGCTTGCTGCTTGTGTTGATCGACACATTTACAAAAAAAAGATGCTGATGAAGAGGTGTGAAGCAATTTAAGGTGGCCCAGGATTACAAGTTTTTTCATAGGATTCAGGTATTCTAGTGTTAAAGAAGAAATCTAAATGTTGTGTTTGTTCATGACTATGTTACAACTGTTGCAGATGTATATGTATATCTGACACCGATTACTACACTGTTGAACTTTTTATTTAAATGCAGAATTATCACGTAATAAAGAATACTGAAGATTATGTGCCTGCTTGTCTTCATTTCCTTTGTGACAGTGCAAAGCACGCCTTCCTGAAACATTTGTGTGTTTAGTCGACACACTGTCGCAAATGGAGCAGCCCGAGTTGGCATCTTAAGTGGGGGTCCTGAGTCGAGTGAGTATCCTACACCAGAGGGGTTATTTCATTTAAATTTTTCAAGTATTTTTGTGTTCAGACTTTGAAAATGAAATTGCAAATGAGAGATTGCATTTTCATTTTATAATTTCAGTATCCATTTTTGCAGAAAATACCTCCCATACATGACAGGCATCAAGTGGGTCAAGCTAGGTTTCTGGGCAGTGCATGTACAAGGAGGTCACATTATATTAGAGCCAATATATTCTTGGCAGGACACAGCCAGTGGGCAAGTTGGCTCTAGAGATAGCATGCTTGCGCACTTGTGATGGATTCTCCAGGTAATTGTTACAGCCTGGTATTATACCATAGCAGGTCAGGATAATTTTTTCCTTACCGTGTAGTCATTCACTGTCTGCTCTTCTAATTCAAAACAGACCTGCTGCACCATGCCCATAAAGAATGGAGTTAGGATCTGGGTCCACTCTTCCTTCAGCCCAGTGGTGTCAGTTGGTTGTCCTTGTAACCCTTTAACTGCCACATCTGGCTATTTTCGGTTCCCAAAGCAATTTGCCAGCATGCCATCAGTCCGTGCCTTACATTCATTGAGCAGCCAGCTCATGACCACTGCCGCTCCCTAGCGAATCAACCTCACTGTCCTTGGGATTCAGCCGCTGCACTAGACTGGCCTGTGAGCATCAGCGTTGGCCTGTGTGTGCTTGCATGCAGCCAGCTCAAGCACAGTTGGCTCGGTGATTTACTGAATTTTATCATACATATCATAATAGATTGTCATAGTAGTTTTTTTTATAGTTTTTACAGTTCATTGGAAGTGCGTAAAATGATCAGTGTTGCAGTAATTGTAATGCTCTTTGCATGAAAAAATGTGTTCCATTAAAATTTCGCTTTTTTTGGTGAATTGTGACGTTTCCTTAAAAAGTGCAGCAAAAAAGTATTTGGTGTCCGTTGGTGCTTTACCCCCAAGCATCAGTCAGTTTAAGGATTAAAAACGAAGATATTTGCTTCAATGTCATCACTGCGATTCAGCAGCATTAGCACTTGAGATGGCACATGTGCACACTCTATGTGCAGTGTGTCTGTCGCTGTTCGTCTTGCCTCAGCTCCATTAAACTTTGGGGCATCCATAACCTAAGACTGAGACAGAGCTTTCTGGCATTGGAAGTAAGTTTAACTCCAGAACGTTTTGATAGCTTAGCACCCTGGGCCTCCTCTATGTTTCACAGTAGGTATGGTGTTCTTTTCTTTGAAAGCTTATTTTTTTCCTCTATGGGCATAGAGCTGATGTGACTTTTCAAAATGCACTAGTTTTGCATTATCTGTCCAAAGGGCATTTTCCCGGAACCATTGTGGCTTGTCAATATGCATTTTAGCAATTTCCAGTATGCCTTCTTTGCTTTTCTTTCAAGAGTGGAGTCCTCTTGGGTCTTCTTCCATTGAGCCCTGTGTCTCTCCAAAAAGTGATGGATACTTCAATCAGACACAGATGAATTTTGACCTTGAAGTTCAGCTTTTATCTCTTTTGCAGTTGACCTTGGCTTTTCATCTACGATTCTCACGATCCTTCTGCCCATTCTGGGGTCAATTTTCTTTTTCTGGCCATGTCCAGCAAGGTTGCCTACAATCCCATGTACATTAAACTTCTTAATAAAATTTGCAACTGTGTTCACAGGAACATCAGGCTGCTTGGAGAGTGTCTTCTTGCCTTTGATTTAACATAATTGTCTGTTATTTTCTCTCTGATCTACTAAAACAACTCTGTTTTTTACTTTTTCTGTTCCAGGTTCAGTTGGGAACACACAATGATAGCAAAAAGCAGAGTGACTACTTTTCTCCATTAAACAGGCTGAATGAATGATTGTATGATTGGAAACATTAAGTGATTTCCTTCAGGATTAATACAAGTTTTTCTTATTTTGATTCTGTGTGATACAAATTTAAGAAAACAGCTAGTTTGAAAACACACTCAAATCCAATTATTTATAATCTTTTCTAGGGGTAACAACAAATGTGGCCAGGCCATTTTAGAAGATCTTTGTAGAGTAAGCAATAATTGATCTGTCTTCATGCTTGCTTTGCTTTACTCGATATTATATCAAAGTCATGCTGGAATACATGTGAACGTAGCTTTTCATTTATTCACTTTTCAGAAGGCAGACAGCAATTTTTAAATAAGCAGTAAGGTACCAATAAATTTGTTCATGTCTGTATACTTAATTAATAATACTGGGAGATAAACGTAATCAAAATAAGCCAAGGTCAAAGCCAGAAATCAAACCACTCAGAAAGACTGAATTAAAATCACAAACCAAAAACTGAACAGTAAATAAGAGAAGAAAAGACTCTAAATATTTGGACAGGTAACGATTTTTCATGCATGTGATTTAAAGATTATATCTGTCATTCTTAAGATATGGAATAAGGATCTGTTCATACGGAGCTTCCCCTTACTTATATGCACATCACATACTGTGTGTGGGGCCTGTGATTGAAGGACTGATGTTCTAATAGTGTTATTGTTGTGTCATGAATGATCTTATTAATGCTGTTGACAGTCACCTGTTGTTATAATTTTCCAACGAGCAGAGAGGTGGCTTCAAGTCAACACCAGCCAGGAGCACAAAAAAGAAGCCTGAAGAATAAGCTCTTGCTACGTTTGTAAGTGTGTTTAGAAATTTAAATTTATCCAACTTCCAGTAAGCTAGCTAACATGACATCAAGTTCCACTACACTAATGCTAGTGGTTTACTAGAGTAACAATAACATTATGTGTAATAGTGTTGATATCGAGTATTGAACAGATATTATCTGATGTTACAGTACCTAGCTGACACATAATTGTGGATTATTTATTACCACCATACAGACCTCATGACCTCTACACGTTGTTAAAGGCAAAATTAAATTTAAGAACATTCATAAGTGTAGGTGACACGGTATATTCACAATAATTTTTTAAATATCTAAATATTCAGCTTCATTTTGACCCTGTATTTACTGAATTAAGCAAGTTTATTAAGCATGTTCAGTAGTAGTATTAGTAGTTTTTATTTTTTTATTATTTGTATTAGTAGCAGTATTTTGTATATCACTATTGGTAGTAGTATTAGTTGCATTGTACATTGATATTGTTATTATTATTATTAGTAGTAGTAGTAGTAGGAAAATTGTTGTTTTCGTTGTTATATCAAGTGATAATGTTGACTTTATCAAGCAACAAAGAGTAGCAGTACACCTCGACCATCATTATTATTATTATGATTACTAGTTAGGCCTTAATTTATAAAGGAAACAAATGAAAAAGGGAAGTGAAGTTTGTTATGTGTGCTTCTTTCTTTCTTATTTATTTATATACAGTGATACCTTGACTTACGAGTGTCCCAACTAACGAGTTTTTTAAGATACGAGCAGTCTCTTGGCTGAATTTTTGCTTTGAGTTGAGAGCTAAAATTTGGCTTATGAGCCAGCTTCAGATACTCCACCCCACTGCCATTTCGTGCAGCTTGCCACAGTGAACTCATGATCCGTGTCTCACTCGTTCACTTTAAGCAATTAGCTTGCAGTGGAAACTTCAGTGTTGAGCTCGCAGTTATTTTGCAAAACTTCGTTTTTCCAACTATGGGTCCAAAGAAAGTAAGAGCGAAAGACAGTGCAGAGAAGAAGAAGTGGATGATGTGCATTGAATTAAAGAAGGAAATTATAGAAAAACATGAGCAAGGTGTGCGTGTAGTTGATTTGGCGAAGCAGTACGAGCAAGCACTTCTACAATCTGCACCATGCTGAAGCAAAAGGAGTCGATAAAGGCTATAACGCCAGCCAAGGGCGTTAAAATAATTTCTAAACAGTGGACATCTATCCATGAAAATATGTAGAAGCTGCTGATTGTGTGGTTGATGGAGAAGCAGCTCGCAGGAGATACCCTGACAGAGGCTATAATCTGCGAGAAGGCACGAGTGATTTACGCTGATTTGCAGCAGCAGACCCCAGGCACTTCGACAGATGAGGCATCGGGCGAGCCATTTAAAGCTAGTTGGGGCTGGTCAGAGAATTTTAAAAAGAGGACCGGCATTCACTCCGTTGTCAGGCATGGTGACGCAGTGAGCGCGGATATAAAGGCAGCTGAGGATTACCTCAAAACTTTTGCAGGAATTATAGCGGCCGGAGGATACATCCACCAGCAAGTCTTCAACTGTGATGAGACAGGACTCTTCTGGAAGAAGATGCCAAGGAGGATTTATATAACCAGCAGAGGAGAAGAGGATGCCAGGCCACAAACCCATGAAGGATAGGCTAACCCTCGTACTGTGCGCCAATGTGAGTGGCGACTGCAAGATTACGGCGCTGCTGTATCATTCGGAAAACCCCAGAGCCTTTAAGTCACAAAAGATTATGAAAGAAAGACTGCAGGTTATGTGGAGGGCAAACCCGAGGGCGTGGGTCACCAGGCAGTTCTTTGTGGAGTGGGTGGGGTCTTTGATCCTGAAGTTAAAAAATATCTCCAGGAAAATAACCTACCTCTGTAAGCCCTTCTCATTCTGGACAATGCGCCTGCTCACCAATCTAACCTTGAAGAAGACATCCTTGAAGAGTTCAGGTTTATAATGGTTCTCTACCTTCCACCCAACACCACCCCTATCCTGCAACGCATGGACCAGCAGGTGATTTCTAATTTTAAAAAGCTCTTCACCAAGCACCTGTTCCACCTCTGCTTTGAGGTGATGGAGAGCACAAACCTCACCCTTCGAGAGTTCTGGAAGGACCACTATAACATTGTGATATGCCTCAGAATTATCGATTTGGCCTGGTAGGGTGTTACAAAGAGGACATTGACCTCTGCGTGGAAGAAGCTGTGGCCTGAGGTTGTGTCTGAAACAGAATTTGAAAGACTTGAATCCGAAGCGGCATTTGTGGAGATTGTATCCCTCAGCAAGATGAGGAGCATGGACATGGATGAAGGTAACATCAATGAGCTCATCGAGGAGCAATCTGAGGAACTGACAACAGAGGAGCTAAAGGAGCTACAGACACAGCAGCACACGGAGGTTTTGCAGGAAATAAGTGACGCGGAGGAAGTTATCTCTACAAGTGAGATAAAGGAAATGTTGGGAATGTGGGAGAAACTTTCAGACTTTATTCAAAAGAAACACCCAAAAAAAGTTTCAACTGGGTGCGTGACTGCGATATTTAATGACACTTGCATGACGCATTTTAGAAACATTCTCAAAGGGAGGATGAAACAGACCTCATTGGTCAGGTTTTTTTGAAAACCCCTGCAGATGAAAGTGAGGAAGGTGTGGCGAAAAGGGCAAAAATCAGTGAATAACATTCAGTTCAGCCTTTCTCCACAACCTCTGTTAGCATCTTCAACTTGTCTGATCTCCAAGGTAAATGCTGTACATTATACTGTACTTAATAAAACCAGTTTATTGCAGTACATTCTATTGTATTGTGTTTTTATACAATATTCGTTATTTATAAGTACATTTTTCTTATTTAAAAACATGTAACAAAAAAATTGCAGTGTTTTTTGGGGGTCTGGAACGGATTAATGGCATTTCAATTCATTCAATGGGGAAAACTGATTTGAGATAAGAGTATTTTGACTTACGAGCTCGGTCACGGAACGAATTAAACTCATATCTCAAGGTATCACCGTATTTATTATTCAAATTAAAGCTGTTATAAGAAATACTAATGTAGTGGATTCAGTCAGGGACAGTTTGAGGAGTTTGGCGGGAGTGAGGGCAAGAACAAGATTCTACTTAGGGCCACAGTTTGGCTAGGGGCAGCACTGCAAACGTCACACTTCTCTGAGAATTCTGAGATGTCATCAACATGGGAACATCTGACACTAAAGCTTGAAAAACAACGGTGCCCAAACCAAATTAAAGATGGCATTGCCAAATAATGGTAAAAAGTTTACATTTATTTATATCATCTTCAAATGGAAAATTAATTTTATTTTTAGAATCCTTGATCCTAAAAACCCTCAGACAGAGGTATAAATTGTCTATATACTGGGCTATTCAAAATGAAAGTGCAGATTTAAAAAAATTATTTCAAACAAATAGTATAAGACAGAAACACCTTCCGCATATCACTGGATAGAGTAAAGTTCAAAGTTTAAAAGCCCGCCTACAAGTACCAGTAAATGCCACTGAGTGCTGTTTCTCATTTATAGTAAAATGGCGACAACACCACAAGAGAAATCATTTTCTGTGCTTCAATTTGCAAAGTGTGAGTCCATTGTTCAAGTGCAATGTGAATTCCGCCGACGGTGCAACAAACAGCCGCCTCCTCATAAGCAAATATACGAGTGGCATAAAGAATTCGTAGAAGAAGGTTGCATATGCAAACGTAAAAGCACTGGTCATCCATGCATGTCAGATGAAAATGTCGAGCATTTCTAGGGTGTGTTCAAACGGAGCCCTAAACGACACCATTCCAGGACGATGGATTGGAAGAGATGGACTACTAGATCTTGCTCATCGTCTATGGCATCCCATTTCTCCAGACCTTACACACTGCGATTTTTATCTATGGGGGTACATTAAGTGTGTTAGATGCCTGCTAATCTTCAAGATTTGTGACATCGAATTGAGAAAGTTGTGAATTCAGTAACTAGGGACCAGTTGACTCATGTGTGGCAAGAAATGGCCTACCGTTTGGATATTTGTCACACGACACATGGTGCTTATGCTGAGTGCATGCAACCTCAAGGACCACAGGACCAAACTTTGAACTTTCCTCTATACAATGGGTGGGCAAAGTCAATCCTGGAGGGCCGCAGTGGTTGCATGTTTTTGTTCCAACCCAGTTGTTTAATTAACAACCAATCCTCGTCAATTATTTAATTTCATGACTTGCTAGCGCTTTACAGTAACTCTGCCATGTCAAGTCAGTCGCATATTATAGATTTTTTTTCCTTTCTAAGGATATCATCCAAATTATTTGAAGTCCAAAACAGATGAGTTAATCTCAGTGCTTCACTTTTTTCTCTTCACTTTCCTTCAAAGTATTTAATTAAACTAAATAATGCATGATGAATACACACAGATGTAAATGGAAGCAAGCCAAATGGAGAAATGCAGGTTTCTTTTGTCATTTGCATGTTATTGCTAATGAGGAGCAATTAAAAACCGAGACTACAGCTGTTTAAGACTAAAATAAGCAATGAGGGTTCAAAATCTTAAAGAGTGAGACAATTAAAGTGAAGCAGAAGTGTCACTTGAGGAATAAGTGCTTCTTATTAAGCAACTGGGTTGGAACAAAAACCTGCAGCCACTGCAGCCCTCCAGGACTGACTTTGCCCACCCCTGCTCTATTCAGTGATGTGCGGAATGTGTTTCTGTCTTATACTGTTTGTTTGAAATACATTTTTGAAATCTGCTCTTTCATTTTGAATAGCCCTCTATTTTCAAGGGAACCCACAAAAAATTACTAAAAAAAAACCACAGGTCATAAGAGAACGCGTGCATGTTACAGTGTGGTGAAAACAGCAGTCCACATCGCTGAAGGCCTGTTCCAGGTATAGGTAATGGATGGCATTTGTAATAAAGAACACTTGGGTAACTTTACAACATCTTTTGTGGCAAGTGGAAAGGAGATTGATTGAGAAGGTCTTTGCTTTGTATATACTGTATTATGATGTATGGAATGGAAATAGTTGCATGTTCTAGATACATTATGTTTCAGAGAAAACACCCTTTCTCACAAACAGTAGTCTGATATCTCATAGCAATAAAAGTAAATAAAAGTGCTTTTCTCAATTATGCATTTGATTTTTCCTTGATTGCAGAGCTTCTATCTTTCTGCGCAGTCTCAAACATGGAATCCCATCCCCTCTAGTGGAGCAGTTTTCGGAAAGATGCTGTTGAATTTTATTAAGTCTGAGAAGTTAGTCACAGATGCTGATTTTATTGAAGATTAGTTAAAGGTTTCTTGTGTTCTTTGTTACCAGAAGATGTTTTGGGTTCTGCTTCTTCAAGAATATAGTATGCTTTTGAAAAAGAACTGTTTATTAATTTAATATGTGCATCTCAGAATTCCAAATGCAACAATATGTGATAGGGACCAAGAAATTGTCACCACCAACATACTCCAATGGAGATGCAATACACTTGTCCCAGTGCTTCTTCCATTACTGAAAATGTTTTGTGTACTCATCTTTTGTTACCAAGTCCAGAGCCTCCTACATTTCTTTTCCTGGATATCCTCCATGGTATCAAATCATCTTTCCTTCAGTTTCAGTTTTAATTTTGGGAACAGAAAAAGAAGTCATAAGGAGCAATATCTGGCAAATTCGTAGGGTGCCAAGCAATAACCACATCTTTGATTGAGAATGCAACCTGTGCAGATGTGCTGTCTGTTTAAAAACGTGATTATCATTGTCTTAGTGTTGGATATGAACTGATTTGCTTTCTTGGCTTGTAGAGAAACAAATCTCCCAAGTCACACACAAGATTGCAGAGTAAATGTTACAAATATGCACTTGATCAACTGAAAACAATCCCACTTGGTGGACTGATTGACAAGACGATAGCTAACGGCATAGTTGATTGCCACTCTTTATTGCTGTCCTACTGATTATTTCTGTGAATTTTTGGGTCCCCCCTCATAGATGACATTGTTGTCATCTCCCTGACCAACCACCATGACTTTCAGGACTTGGAAAAACACAATTTTTCAACAGCTCAGTTAGGCTCGACTTCACACATCATAAGAATCCTTAACCATACAGGTATATTAATCCAGAATACATGGTAATGATAAAGAGCTACAAGAAGCAATGAGATTTTTTCGGACACAGTTTTACACGTTTTGACAATTTGAGTAAAAAAATGGTGCCACTGCACAAGGTATCACAAGAAGATATGCTCTCTGTTTGTTAATTATTCTCTGCTAACCTCCAAAGACTACATCCTATTTTACAACAAATACATTTCTTACTATTCATTATTGACTTTAATCACCTCTCAGTGGTGAATTTGCTCCCAGAAGGCCGGACCATAATATAAATCGCTACCACTTCAGCAGTGTTTCAATCATTTGTGTCCGGTTGCAACTGCTTGTTTGGTAAGCTTCCTTTCTTTGTCAGTTTTAAAAGTCAATCTGCTAATATGAAAGTAATCAGTTTTTTTTTTTTTTTGGATAATTGAGTTTTTATAAAACTGTAATGTAAGAAATATACTGCTAACAAGACTGCTGCAATGATGTCATTGAAGAATAACAATTGTGGCTTCAAAATCTTATTTGGTTTGTTTTGGTACAGACCATCCTGCACTAGAAGTATCATGAACCTTTTCAAAATAAATAAAATAATATAGTCTGAACGAAGGAATCAAAGGAACAATGTATTAAATAACTAAACTTGGGATTAGAGTTATCATTGAGAAAATCAGCATAAAAATGGAAACACATTATATTTCAGTTTCACATTCTGTGAGGGACACGCTCATGGTTTTAAGGCAAACATTTATTTTGCAGCTTTTTAATGTTTTACAGTTTTTGTAGGTGTGCAAAACGTTTTTAGTATGTATCGTGCATTGTGATTGGTATGAAAAATTGACCACTTTGAATAAATATATCAATCTTTTTTATTATATGCATCTCACTTTCAATTGTAAATAGAAATAAAATTTTTGAAAATTAAGTTAGATGTTTTATCTTTAAAGTAGGTCAAAAACAAAAAGTGGCAAGGACTAAAGTCACACATGACATTATCCTGCCTTCCATTTTCTTAATTAATTATTCCAATTCAATGGATTATTCCATTCATTGAAGTGAGTCAGAGATTAGTTTTGCAATTTTGGGGGACTGGTTAGGAACCAACCCTAGAAGGGACATCAGACCATTAAAGAGCACATTAATACGGAGTCACATACACACTTGGAGGTCATGACTTTGCTGACATCTGAACTTATTCTGTTTTAGTACTTCAGCCATAACACCTCATATACATTCAGGCTTTCATAGCTTATTGCCTTATTGAGAAGAAAATAAGAACAAATTGCAGCCTGTGGAGTTTCTTAGATATGTGTTTACCATATAGCTTTCCAATATCACATTCAGTAAAGCTTAAATATTTGTAATCTGTAAATTTCTGATCTTCCTTTTGGTTTCATAAGTTCAACCTGGTTTGAAAGAATTTTACTTTTGTTGGATTCCTATTAGCTTAATTGCTTGTACGTAAATACTAGATCAGCAATACATCAAGATGGATCTCTTTGCAGACTGCAGCATCACAGGTCACCACAGGTCGAGACCAGCAGTTTATGGATGGAAGTTTATAGCTGGAATGTTAGTTAGTTGATGTATTTCTTTTGTGTATTAATGTGGTGTTAATTATAGTTCTGAATATTTTAGTTTTGTTTTGATTTTTGATGGTATTTTTGAAAATTTCTTTTATCTGTATAATAAAACACTAATGCCTGCGTCTGTCCTGTCCATCGGAGCAATCTGATTGGTCTCTTTGGCTGTGGTCTAGTCGGTCGGTTTCACTGTGGTTGCTCATACAAACATGATCACGACAGAATGCACCAAGTAAGGAAAAACATAGGAGGATCGCTGAGAGTTGCCTTCTAAAGACGGAAAATATTCACAAGAATATGAATGATGTTTTCACAGTGGGTAATGTAGGTCCATCTACCATTGGTGGATGTCAAAAAGCAGACAAAAGGTAAGCAATGCACCTTGTAATGACAGAGTTTGAGAAGCAGGACTTACAGTAATGTGATTGAGAGAAGAAGTGCCGGCCAACACGGGCTGAGTCACACAACGATACTTAAGAAAGGCATAAGTCGAGCGCTAAAGGTACACGTAAGGTAAGAGACTACATTTATTTTATACCTTTAAGCTAGTAAATATTAATTTAACCACAAGTTTTATTTTTTTATATTTGTAAACATTGATGTTAGTTTTTATTTTTTATGTTAGTATTTTTAAAAGTCATTTAGTGCTATCAAAAGGCTATTAAAAGCATTTTTAAAAAGAGTAAACCTAACTAGCAGGAATGACTTCTTTTGAAAACAGAGAGATTTGAGGTAATTTTGGAAATCATGAAGATGCCTTTGTACAATTTATTCTAATGTTAGGTTTTTGTGAAAAATCCAACTTAAAATGCAACAAGCAAATACCTAAACCAAACACCACTATGTTTTTGAGACTAAAAACACTACACACACACAAACTTCTATCCAGAAACTGCTGGTTTACAACTGCTGGCCTAGACTTGTGGTCACATGTGATGCTGCGGCTGCAAATGAATGAATATATTAACCGTTTTCTACCATTGTGTGGCCTTTCTAAAAAAAAACAATTTATTTACTTTGCTTTCTGCTTTCCGAATTTGATTTTTCAGTACTTTGGATTCATATATTATACACTTACATAATACACATATGCAAGTAATAGATAAAGCGAGTCCTTAACTATAGATCTTATTAAGCTCTTATTATTATAATGATAAGTTTGATAAAAAGTCAGATGATCAGGGAGGAAAGAAAAAATAAAAAGCTCCAGCAACCTATAGAAGTACAAGTTCAAAAGACCACCAAGCCTCACTGGGCATTCTAACATAAATGAGCTAAAGTAGTTCTTATTGTTTTTAATTGCATGTAAATGGAGGTTTAGTAATGGGGTCAAAAATTTGCTATAGAGTTAGTAGTGTCTTGTGTGTGTATCTGAGGAAAATTGAAATTGATATTCACATCTTAAAATTAAAGTTTTTGCTGTATTGTTTACAGCTCCTGAAAAACGACATCCCAGCGAAGATAAAACATTTGAGAAGGAACAGTTTCCAACAAGCTGCTTCATGTTTGTCTTTGTCCAATGATAACTGATGCAGAAATTGTTTACTTTAACTGTGATTTCTGCAGTCTTCTCAGTTTAGTCACCTGTATGCTTACATAGATCTACACACGCCACACACACACACACACACACACTTAAAGAGGCATGAAGCCACCCCTGTACCAATTGGTCCATCTATGCAGCTTTTTTACTACATTTGGCCCAATTTGTTTAGGTTCAAATTTAATACTATCTCATTTTTTTATTTGTTTTAATGTCCTGTACATTTTACTCTTTATTTCTGTACATAATCCATATTATAGAATTTATTGAACTTGGTTGTATTGTACTGTAAATTGATCCCTGAAGTGTGATTTACAAGGAAATACTGGGTGAACCATTTCACATCAATTTATATAATTAATACTAGAAGATTTGATGCAGTGGGTCTTGTTGACAGCTGGACTGTCTAGATTCCTTCCAACCTAACAGGGGCTGCACAGGCCCAAAATGCCACCACACAAAACTGGAAAAGTAAACAACAATATTCGCTTAGACTGAAAGGACAAAAGAAGTTCAAAGTCACTCTACAGCTCCTGATAAATTTCCTGTTTAATTTTATTAAAACTATGAAAAATAATATAATCTTTTTCAGTTTTTAATTCTTGCTTTTTTAACATGTGCAGAGTTACATATTAATCAAAACTCATATCCAAGGCAATAAATTAGATTGTGAGATTGGCAAGTTAGCTGGGGTCATGTTGCATTTTTGGCAGGGGGGCATTTGTTTGGTGGTGGTTTAAAATGGAAAATAATAAGTCTAACTTTATCTTTAATGGTAAACAAACAAAAAATAATCAAAGTAAATAACGTTAATAAACCTAATTTTACCTTGAATGGTAAACAAAAAGTAAACATAAAAAAAAATTTGTTTTGGGTGGTGATTGAATTTTGGGTCTGTTAAGTTTGATTGGATCATACAGATTGTTATTTGCTTTCAACTTATATTAATAAAATAAATTTAAAAAATACATCATTCATTTAACTGTGCTGTTGTAAGTAACCTTCTATTCCTTATTTTAACACGCATTTCTATTAATTCTTTACGAGTTGGAAAAACCCTAAAATTCAAAATGTAGCATGTGGCATTATTATAAGAAAAAAATTACTGAAGTATCTGCCCGCTTGTCATTTTAAAGCATAGTATTCTATTTATTTAAATATTGTTATCAATAGTATCTGATAACCCCTATTCTCTTGGTTCACTGACCCAATGTCTTACATTTGGTTCCGAATGGATGAGTAGTAAGCTAAATAGGGAGAAAAAAGAAATCTTACTGATTGACAAAAATAGATATAATGAGGGTATTAGAAATAAACTTGATCCAGTAGGATTTTACACCTTGCCTGAAGAAGGGGCCTGAGTTGCCTCGAAAGCTTGCATATTGTAATCTTTTTAGTTAGCCAATAAAAGGTGTCATTTAGCTTGGCTTTTCTCTACATTCATAATGGCTAACATGGTACAACACCCTAGTACTACATCCAGTAGGCTAAAAAGTCAAGACAGCGGTAAAGAGTTTAGAGGTAATTATTGACTCTGACCTAAATTTTAAATCACATATTGATCAGATTACCAGGAAAGCATTTTTTAGCAAAAGTTAGATCTGTTATAACTTTGCAAAATACTGAAAAATTAATGCATGTTTTTGTTTTTAGTTGACTAGATTACTGTAACGCACTTCTCTCAGGATCACCCAAAAAAAGACATCAAAAAACAAAAAAGATGAGTGCAACTAGGAAAAGAAAATCAGAGCACATAACGCCAGTTTTGATGTCACTACACTGGTTACCTGTCATTCAGAATTGACTTTAAAATACTGCTTAAGGTTTACAAAGCCTTAAACTATCTCGCTCCATCTTATATTTCAGAATTTCTTACACCTTAAACTCCAAATCGTAACCTTAGACTTGTAATTCCAAGAGCTAAACTTAAAAGAACTGTAGAGGCAGCCTTCTGCTGTTATGTACCTAAAATCTGGAATAGCTTACAGATAGAAATTTGCCAGGCTAATACAGTGGAGCACTTTAACAAACTGCTAAAAACACATCACTTTAACATGGCTTTCTCATTACTTCATTTTAGCATAACCCTGATATTCTGTATATGCATTAAATCATCATTTTTATCATGGCTCCACAATCCGTACTAACCCCTACTTTCTCTGCTGTTCTTCTTCCCATTTTCTGTGGTGGCGATCTGTGCAACCACCACCTGATCAAAGCACCATGATTTCCCTACATTGATGGATTAAAGGCTAGAGGTCCACATGACCATCATCATCTAATTCTTCCATTTGAAGCCTGAAGACCTTGAGAACTGATTTAGATCATTTGTGTTATGTAGAATGCCTAGTGTGGGCTGGGTGGTCTGATGGCCTTGGAACCCCTGCAGATTTTGTTTTTTTTTTCTGTCCTCCTGGCCATCCGTCATTACTTTATTCTTTGTTACTTAGTATCACCTAGTCTTATTTTTATATTTTTCTTTTTTCTTTCTTCATCTTGTAAAGCATTTTGAGCTACATAATTTGAATGAAAACATGCTATATAAATAAATGTTGTTGTTATTTTGGTAATGCTACTGGATGATTATGACAGGAGCAAAAAATAACAACTAAAATACTTAAGTGCTTAACTCAACTTATGTTTTTCTTATCCTTCTGTTCCAGTTTGACCTGAAGCCGTCCATGTCTGCATTGAACCAAACCAGTTCTTTAGTCTCAGAATTTCTTATTGTTGGATTCCCAGGATTAAGAGACCAAGAAAGCAGAAAAGCTCTGTTTGGTGTCTTCCTCACAGTTTACCTACTCATTTTATTGGGAAACATTTTGTTAATTGTCATCTTTACGTCGGACAGAACTCTTCACACCCCAATGTATATATTAGTGTGTGGTTTGGCTGTTCTCGACATCGCCATCAGTACTAATACTGTGCCCAGTATGCTGGTCGTGTTAATATCGGATTTCAGAATTGTACCTTTAGCTACTTGTTTTACTCAGACGATGTTTCTGAGTGGTCTTTTTCAAACAGAGTTTTTCCTCCTTACACTAATGGCATATGATCGTTACGTCGCAATCTGTTACCCACTTCACTACCCTAATTTAATCAGTAACAGTCGCATTTCCAAACTTTTAGCTAGCTGCTGGTTGGCTGGCATTTTTTGGACAATCATTTCTTTGGTTCTTCTTCTCAACCTTTCATTCTGCAGGCCCAGTAATGTTATCTATGTGTTTTGTGACTTTGCTACTTTACTGTCATTAGCCTGTGGCAACATTCAGATCATTAATTATGCTTTAGTAAGTACAGGCATGAGTGTGCTGTTCATTTCATTGATATTAATTCTTCTTTCCTATGTACGGATTATAATCTCAGTTGTGAGGATTGCCAGTAAAGAGGGACAAATGAAGGCTTTCTACACGTGTGGCACACATATGCTTGTGATTTCTGTTTTTTTCCTCACTGCTGGAGGAGTTTTCATTTCAGACAAAATTCCTTTTAAATCTATTGACACACGCATTTTGGGACTCGTAGTACGAAATGTGTTTCCAGCATTAATGAATCCAGTAATTTACTGCCTCAGAACCAAACAAATAAGGAAAAGTTTGGTTAAAATGTTAAAGAAGATTACAGTTTAACAGACAAAAGATAGATATAGAATATTAATGAAATTATGTACTTTTATTATGCTGTGTAGTGTTTAAGTGACAACTTGTGACATTTTGTGATACAGAATTGGAATAAGCAAGTCCAGTTAATGAATAAATAGACAGACGTATGTCTGGATGTTTTAATGGAACAGTGAAATATCTTGGCTCAAGTGTGGAATGGTTCACCTCCTGGTGTATGCATTAGAACAATCCAGATGAGAACAGGCCATTCAGCCCAATAAAGCTCGCCAGTCCTGTTCACTTAATTCTTCTTATAACATCAAGTCAAGTTTTGAAGGTTCCTAAAGTTCTACTGTCTACCACACTACTTGTAGCTTATTCCACGTGTTTGTGGGTCTCTGTCTGAAGAAAGACTTTCTAATGTTTGTGTGAAATTTACCCTTAACAAGTTTCCAGCTGTGCCCACGTATTCTTGTTCTTTTAAAGTCATGGTCTCGATCCACTGGACTAATTACCTTCATAATTTTAAACACATCAATCATGTCTCCTCTTAATCTTCTTTTGCTTAAACTGAAAAGGCTGAGCTCTTTTACTCTTCCCTCATAATTCCTGGTGTATGAGTGGTATGGCATACGATCGGTCATTTCACAGTTACTGATTTTCTTACTTTCCATATTTCTTCACTGTTTTCACAACCTTAACCCATGCAAGTAGCACAAAGTGGTGTGTCTAAATTGGCTTTGATGCAGCACCCCAGATGATATTTTATTCTTTCCTACGCTGATTTCTGATTTGGGCATGCTGCTACAAATAGTAGACCGTGAGAAAATGGATCAATGGAAGGTTTGATAACTTAGAGTTGGGGTGTCAAACTCAATTACAAGAGGTTCACTATGAATGCAGGTTTTCATATTAGCCACTTTGTTAATCAGCAAACAGTTGCTGCTGTTAATGGAAAATACTTATTTTTGCCTTAGTTTTAAATGCTTTCTAAGATTAAGAACCATTTAATTGCTTTCTTTTTTCCTAGGCATTTCGGGTCCATAACTATTCAGTTCCTGAACAGCCTTCATTTTCCATCCAACCAGTTTCTTAATTAGAAGTCAATCCTTGCTTGCCATTGAAACACGCAATTACATTTCATGACTTGTTTGTGCTCTCATTCTGCCACACCATTATTTCTAAAATAGTTGATTTTCTTTTTCTAAAAATATCATCCAAATATCTTGTGTGATAGAACAGTTCAGTATTTTTCATACCTTCACTTTTTTTATTTTTCAAGTGTTTTATTAGAACAGATATTGTATGATGGGCATATTGGTGCAAATGTGATAAAGGTGACTGGTCATGTTTTTGTTAACTTTGCATCTCATTATCACTTTGTTGCTGAGTAGGGAAAAAGTAAAACAATTAAGGGTCCTGAGTTTTTTAAAAAAAGTTAGCATTAAGCAAAAGAAACATGGTCCTTGTCTCTCTCTCACTCTCTCCCAGTTGGTGTCTCAAGTATTGAGGTTGGATAACAGCATGGCTTATCTCCCTCTGACACTCGCTATATGTGTCATTTGTGTAGTTTCTTATATTACTCGTCCAGGATGTTCTTCTCTTTCCTTTTTCACATTTCCCGTTAATCCTTCCTTTTAGTATATATTGTAATGGCACTGACAAGTTACATGAGCCATGGATTAGTCTCCCATAGGTATGAGCTGACATTCCCTCAGCAGTGGCAGGGGAAAACGGCAAGCATGAAAAGTCACAAAGAGAGTTCCATCTAGTGTGGCTATGGTCTACAGTCCTATTTAGGAAAGTGAGTCACCTAAAAGAGCTATGTAAAGAGCAAAAGGATCCATTCTGGTACTTGGAATCAGCGCTATATTGGTGTCAGGAGTGCGATGAAAAGAAAACCTACCGTCTAATTTTTGCAAGTGCCAAGTACCACGGAGTGGACCTGCTTGGCTCTACAAAGGAGATGCTGGATAGCCTTGATGGTGACATCTGGGTCTGGAGTCCTGTTTGCATTATCAGCACAGGGAGAAGACAGCGGAAAGACTGCTACAACTGCAGCTTTAGCAATGCATCTCCATCTACTAAGGTCCAATGTCTGATGTAGTCTGCCTCATAGAGTTGGGGAAAAAGTGTGGCAGATTGTGATGTCATTGACCCCACCACAGGTGAGCTGTGTATAACAGAGCTGGTGGTTTAACACTAGAATTACCAGAGCCTACAAGAAAACTTGTAAATCCATCCCAACTTAAAACGCTTCCATCTCTCCGTCAGTGTTTTTTGTTCTTTAAATGTGTTGATAAGCAGCAAACAGCAAGCAGCCTGCTATCACATCCCCCACCCCGTACAGTTTTCTCAGCTCAAATCTGTTTACCTGCGTGTCAGTTGCTTAGAGCTGTATAGAATGAGAAGTCGAGCAAAATGACACCTTTTACAAATACTATATCGTTATTTGGAACACTTGCATTTCATGTGTGTTCCGTGTCTACAACGATCTATGCACAGTAAACACATTGTTAAAACAGAAACATTTTTCATGTTTTAGTAATAATTGACAAAATGTAGACATGAAGTGTATAATGTGTGAAGCCTGAATTCCAAATATCAAAGAAACACTTTCACAAAAGGTACAAATATAACAGAACAAATGCGCTTCCATTCAAAAATATAACTGCAGAAAAACAACCCACGTTGGGGTGCGACATTGACACGCAGTTGCTACGACAGCTTCGGTGACACAATGGTATCAACTGTTGACTGGCAATCAAAGCTTCATGGGTACAATCCCGGACGAGTACATTTTGAGAAGTGAGCTGCTCATATTCTTACTATTTTAGAATAAAAACATACATTTGAATCCAGTCTGTAACACCCGGTGTAATTTATGATACTTGTAAAGGTTAGCTTTGGTTTTTTTTATTCAGTTTTATTCTCTCAGTCGCATTCACGATCCCATCCCCAACATAAAGACGCGCTACATGTGAACACAGATCATGACGACGGTTCTACATCGGAGCAAGAATGCACGTCGCACTTTTGCCATCACTGTACTTTGTATATGTACTGTACATGGGAAGCTCTGCACTCTACTTGTGACTGTAGGAAGTAAGTAAATAAATAAAGGTAAATGAGTAAATAACATTTGATCTGGTTTTTATTTAAGTAACATATAAATGTTAATGTTTTGGGCACATGCACCGTCCTTTGTATGTAAGAGCCAGATCAAACTGGACATTCTCTGAGCTGGAGGGATAAAAGCTGACACACAAACACTGGTGAATCTGCCTTCTTTGTATCTCACCATCTCTTTATTTTTTTTATTCAGTTTTATTGAGTGTTCCTCCTGCACTGAATAAGCTCATGACTTCTGGTGCACGATGTCAAAGCAGCAGAGAGAAAAAAAAGAAAGAGACAAATATATGGGACATTGGGTATAAAATTATTCAGAAAACATCATCGCCCTAATGCAATATTATTTGAAAACGAACAGCGTCAGATCTGGTGTGAATTTACGCTGCTGCTGTTACTTAGAGTCAGATCAGGGGGGTGGGGGAGGTGTTAGAGCATGATCGTCATTGAGAGAATAAAACTGGAGCTTATTCATTATGTGAATTTACCCTTGGGATTAATACAGTATCTCTCTATCTATCTATCTATTCAGTGCATCCCCCAGTTTTATTGTCTGATTCACGTTCAAGCTTCCAGACACACGCACACCCCCCCCTTCCAATCTGATGCCATTTTCAAATAAAGTAAAATATAACTTGTTTTGTTACACCCCCTCTTTATTTGAAAACCATGTCAGATCTTGTGCGCAAACGAGACTGGGAAAACTGTGGATGTGGATGTGAGTGGTGTGCGTGACTGAGAATGACTGTGGATGTGAATTTTTTTTATTCAGCTTTATTCTTGAGTGTTCCTGCTCATGCTGAATTAGTATACACCTTCTGATCCATAATGTCTAAGAAGCACTGACAAAAAAGAGAGACTTAGGTATATATGAAATTTGGAATAATTCATTTTATGAGTTGTACATTTCGGAAAACGTTGTTGCACTAATGCAACATTATATTCATTTGCATACCTTCATGCGGTTGTAGTTAGTGACCGTGTTTGGTTTTTTGTTCTGATCTTGTTGCTGCATGTTGGTATTTCTTTTGAACTCCAGGAGATGCAGAGAACAGAATAGTACAGAGAGGTCAGTTCCACACTGTATACAATCATCAGATTCAAATGTTAACAGTTCCCACACACACCCAAGGGCCGTCTCTACGACATGTGTATAAGGTGTGAAGCCTGAAGTTCAAATATCAAATAAACACTTTCACAAAAAGTACAAGTATAACAAAACAAGTGCGCTTTTATTGCAATGCTAAGAACTGCTCACTCCCAATCAATAGCTTCTAGGTTTGATGCTGTCAGCTTCTCAAGTTTACCGTTTTGAGTAGAGAGCTGCCATTATTGTCAATATTATACAAGAAAAACCTACATTTGATTTGTGCCTGTAACAGCTGTAAATTTACAGTGCTTGTCAAAATTAGCGTTTTTTTATTCAGTTTTATTCTCTCAGTCGCGTTCACGCTCACCCCGATCTGACACTGCTGTTTTCAAATAAGGAAGTGATTGTTAATGTAATTGTTTTGTCATTGATATGAGTGTTGTTGTCATCTCTCTCTCTCTCTCTCTCTCTATCTATATATATATACAGTAATCCCTCGCTATATCGCGCTTCGACTTTCGCGGCTTCACTCTATCGCGGATTTTAAATGTAAGCATATCTAAATATATATCACGGATTTTTCGCTGGTTCGCGGATTTCTGCGGACAATGGGTCTTTTAATTTATGGTACATGCTTCCTCAGTTTGTTTGCCCAGTTGATTTCATACAAGGGACGCTATTGGCAGATGGCTTAGAAGTTACCCAATCAAAGCATGTATTACATATTAACTAAAACTCCTCAATGCTATAAGATATGCATCCCGCGCGGTGTTTGTTTGCTTGTCTCTGCCTCTATCTCACCCTCTCTGACATTCTCTGCGCCTGACAGAGGGAGTGTGAGCAGAGGTGCTGTTTGCACAGAAGCTGTTTGCTTAAAAGATACTGACGCTCCTCTAAAAAATGCCGCTTTATTGCGGTGCTCGGCATATATTTTTTGATTGTTTGCTTTAATCTCGCGCTCTCTCTCTGACGTTCTCTGCGCCTGACGGAGGAGATTTGAGCAGAGGGGCTGTTTCAACATAGGCTGTTTGCTTAGAAGATACTGACGTATTGATTTTTTGATTGTTTGCTTTTCTTTGCGAGCGCGCGCTCTCTCTCTTAAATTCTCTGCTCCTGATGCAGACTCATTTGAAGAAAAGATATATTTGCATTCTTTTAATTGTGAGAAAGAACTGTCATCTCTGTCTTATCATGGAGCACAGTTTAAACTTTTGACTAAAGGGTGTTATTTCATGTCTAGAGGGCTCTAATAATGTTAATAGTGTGGGAGAGTTTATAAGAGCTTAAAATATATAAAAATAACCATACAAACATATGGTTTCTACTTCGCGGATATTCACCTATCGCGGGGGGGTCTGGAACGCAACCCCCGCGATGGAGGAGGGATTACTGTATATATATACATAGCAAAATACCCGCGTTTGGCAGCAGAGAACTAAAAAGAAAAGGAAACATTTTAATAATAACGTAACATGATTGACAATATAATTGTTTTGTCATTGTCATGAGTGTTGCTGGCATATATATATATACACTCACACACACACACACATATATAAACATATATATACACATCATATATATATATATATATATATATATATATATACATATAAATATATATACATATATATATACACACACACACACACATATATATACACACAAACACATATATACATATATACACATATACATATCTACATATATACTGTATATACACATATATATATATACAAATCTACATATATATATTAGGGGTGGGACTCGATTAAAAAAATTAATCCAATTAATTAGAGGCTGTGTAATAATTAATCTTGATTAATCGTATGTAATCGCACATGTAAATTTGCCCCAAATCGCAAATGTGTTTTTTTAATTTAAAAGGGTGACAGAATCAAATAATAGACATGGACATGAATATTGTAAACTCAAGCTCTTTTAATTTCTGAAAAAAAAAATGCTTTTAAACTGCATTTGAATTCAAAACAGAAACAAAAATATCATCCCTGGTTAAAATTGGGCAGACTTAAAAATAAAGTGGTAGTTTAAGTACTTTAAGTACATTTTCAGAATGGTATTGTCTTTAAATAATAATAACCAAAATTTCAACATAAAGTGCAGTTTTTCTTCTTAAAAAAATAAGTCAGAAACATAAAAGGTAATTTGACCAACTTAATCTTTAAACTCTGAGTAACCTTAGCCAAAATTATTTTGTACATTAGGCTAAAACAGTGTGATCATTGAACATTTTGTAATTAGATGTAATTAGAATTACTAACGGTCACGGAAGTCCAATGTTCCCCAGTAAGAGCCACAAAGTCAGCTTTCTGTAATGCATCTAATTTTGCTTGCTTTTCACTGTGCACAAAACCATGCTTTTATCAAGGCTTCGCTCAGGTAGGTTTTTGAAATTAAATTTTCCTCCGATCAGGAACGCGCTTCATTCCGAGTGTAACATTTTTGTAGCTGTGATGTGTGTATCAGTGTAATCGATGTACCAGGAAATCATGCATTAACAAAAGTTCCCCTTTCCTTGGAATTGAAAGTGTGATTAAATGCGTTATTTTTTGTTATGGAGTACATGCATCGAAGCTTCTCAGCTGTGCTTGTGCTAAGAATAGGAAAGATTTTAAAAATAACGTAACATGATTCTGCGTTAACCGCATATTTTTTCATACGCCTCAAACCAAGGAAATGCGAGGTTAAAATGAACCGAGAAGCACGCGTACATACTCAGTACATCCCCTCTCGGGAATCGAACCTCGGATGTAGGCGATAGAGGCGAAGCCTCTACAATTACGCCACGGTGTGTGGCTTATTTATTTGAGAGTATGTAGATCGGGGTATATATATATATATATTCGCAGCGGAGACGTAGTGTGTTAAAGAAGCTATGAAAAAGAAAAGGGAACATTTTAAAAATAACGTAACATGATTGTCAATATACAGTAATTGCTTTGTGAGTGTTGCTGTGATCAAGGATTCGATTATCATTATTTTTTTCAATCAGGGTCGTATTTGTACGATGTGTTGTGTTCAAGTTACATTCTGTGTTTGTCAGTCGTTGTAAAGATTAAATTCTGTAATTACAGCCACATTAGTTCCACAAATGAGACACACGGGTTTACCGGCAATGTCAGTAAACATATACTCAAGCCTCCCATCGGTTTTTAAAGGCGCCTCCCATCGGTTTTTAAAGGCTCTATTTTCAGAATCAACTTTTCTCTTCGGCATCGTGTGGGCTAGCTTCGCAATAACTTGCATCGTCATAAGCTAGACTTGATTAACGCGGTAAGTGTTCGGCAAGGCAGCTGAAGCGCTGCATTATGGGTTCTGTAGTTTATTGTGTTACCAGCGCTTTATATACCCGGGCCATTAATAACAATAATACAGTATATAAAATGATCTCGCGGGCCGGATATAATTACACGCCGGGCCGGATGTGGCCCGTGGGCCTTGAGTTTGACTCATATGGACTAAATAGAACTTGAAAAGAAATATTTTTTGGAATGTGATCGCGCAAGTCAGTACATCGAGCCCGCGTGCTATTGTGGTTTTGCTTGTGTGCTTCAGTAAGTTACCGTCCCCTCGCTCTTACTTTTTTACCGTTCATCTAATAAATACACTGAGTATGGCTTTACCAAAACAATCATTGATCGCGAATAAAGTATTCATTATTCATGAAGCTTCAATAGGTGAATAGGTGATCTGTCTTTCTGCGTTAACCGCATGCGTTTTCATACGTCTCAAACTAAGGGGATGCGAGGTTAAAATAAATCGAGAAGCGTGCGTACATACTTAGTGCATCCCCTCTCGGGAATCGAACCTCGGACGTGGGCGCTACAGGCGAATGCTTTACTATCGCGCCACGGCGTGTGGTTTATCTATTTGAGCGTAGCAGTGTAGTTCGTTTTTTGTTCAGCACTCTTTGGAACTGTTACTTTTTGTCTGCGCACTGCGTCAGTTCACGTGAGCCGCTGAATATGGTTTTATATGTCACTCGCTCGCTTCTAATTGTTTCGCTGCCTTCTTAATTATATAACGCATGTTTTCTAAAGCGCGTTTTGTAGCTCTTCCTGGCTTTCTACGTAATGCGTGATTACGTGAGAGGCGTGATGATGTCATACGAAACTCCGCCCCCTCCAGCTGAACTCCATTACAGTAAATGGAGAAAAACAACTTCTAGTTATGACCATTACGGGTAGAATTTCGAAATGAAACCTGCCCAACTTTTGTAAGGAAGCTGTAAGGAATGAGCCTGCCAAATTTCAGCCTTCTACCTACATGGGAAGTTGGAGAATTAGTGATGAGTCAGTCAGTCAGTCAGTCAGTGAGGGCTTTGCCATTTATTAGTATAGATTAAAGCAGAACATCATAAATTTTATCTTAAAATTGTTTAATTTACTAGTTTCTCAAATACCATTGTAACTAAAGTAGCACGTTAAATGCTATGTATTGTATGTGTTCTTCTATGTACTAACCTCCAATTCCAGTCCTTCCTTTTCTTTCTCCAAGTAACCAATCGCCACACAATCAGCTCTTTAATAGATGCCAAGCCATCTGTAAGCTTAGAATGCCGATTCTTCAAAACTTTTATGAAACATTGAAATATTCTCGTAGTACATGTTTAATCATTCCATCCATCTATCCTTCCAGGTCGCACCAGTCCCAGCAAGCATACAGCCTGACACAGGAACAATCCCTGAACGGGGCGCCAGCTTGTCGCTGCCGCTGTCCACTGTGTCCTCACATGTTTAATCATTAACAATATACATTATTTAAATGAATTTAAAGAATATATATACTTTACTGCATTTCATTCTAAAAATATCAAGAGCTCAATCCAAGAAGATATCAGCTAGAAATCTAAATTGACTTAGAAGCCAGTCATCATCATCTGTAAATATGCGCTCTCAATTGAATTGAATTTCTTCATTGTTATTGTATGATACAATGAGATTCAATATGCAAATCCTCCATAAACTTATTTTCCTATAAAATAGTAAAACAGCAACAACAACAATAATAATAATAGGATAAAAAACAGTCACAAAATATACAATATGAAACCATAAGTGGCACTGGTTGTGTAATATTACAACTGTAATGCCAGTTTAGAGTGAGGCAATTGTACTTATAAGTACAAACACTTCTACCATGAGCACTTGATGGACTGATTGAGTGTGTTTATAGCACTTGGGATGAAACCATTTCTGAACCACGAAGTCCGTACAGGAAAGGCTCTGAAGTGTTTGCAGAATAGAGGAAGTTCAAACAGACTGTGCCCATTGCTGAGGCAGTGTGTGCTTTAAGCTATATCCCGATATTTCTAACTGCTCTTGACACAATCTGCCATAGAGCTTTCCAAACAGCTGCTGTAAAGCTGTGAATCCACTCTCAGATACAGTGGGTTAAAATACTCAGAGTGTTGCACTAAGAGTAACAACACTAAAGTGGCTATGATATTTGGAAAGGTTTGGCCATTCGGTGAACCATTATATGGTTACAGATTGATTTCAATCAGATGCCTTGAACTAAAAAAATGATATGTGGTTAATTTTAGAGTATTTGATAAAGCCGCCTCAGGGATGTGAATCTAAAAAATAAAGGGAAACCACACAGGAACAGTAGCACTGCTTTGACGCTGGGTGCCGCCAGTTTGCAAAACCAAGCAGAGAACTTGTGTATGCAAGGAATTGAGCTGGCGTGAAAATGTGCGTGGCTTTATGCCAAGTTTAATTTTTATACATCGTGATGTGAGCGTGGAAACCAGCGTACGCAACATTTTTGTGCATACGCACTGCTTATACATGAGGCCCCTGGACTTTGACACAAACTGAGTATATACACAAGCCTGGGCTGCAATAGAAATAAAATTTAGCTGTACTTCTTTATGTGCCCTGCCTTGTGCCCCAGTAAATACAAATTATCCATCAATCACTCGTAATATGTAACCATTACAGGAAGCACTCCAAGGCAGTGAAGCTTTCATCTGTTGCACCTCTACATGATAATCACCTTTTTCTACCCTCTCAAACCTACACAGTATTTAATATTTGGAAAACATCTGGGATTAAAACACTTTCATTTTATGAAATTTCATCTTTCATCTTGAATAATTACATTTCAAATTCATCGTCCCAGCATCATAATTTTTCCACAACTTTCAAATCAGAAACTTTCCTAAAAGGAACCTTTCTAATTTTCCACACCTCCCGCCATTTTTATTCCAGAAGAAGTACTGATGAGTCTTGAAGACTCGGACAGCACCTCAGAAATATAAAAAAACAGCTCAAAGTCCCTTCCTTTGAAAGGTCCTAGGGTATAGTGGAAAACATTTTTCACTTTATATTTCTGAAGAGGAGTGGAAAGCAGCAATGCATAGAATACACTCTACCTCTGTATGTGCAAAGCATTCAATCATCCAACTTAAAATCTGTTATTAATCACACTTGTTTAAAATTGTCAAAAATGTATCCAGGGCAAGATCCAACCTGCGAGCGTTGCAATCAAGCCCCAGCCTCACTGGGCCACATGTTTTGGAAGTGCACCAAATTAACATTGTTTTTGACAGAACTCTTTGAATGTTTATCAGACTGCCTTGGTTTCACAATCATTCCTAAACCATTAAAATCTGTGTTGGCTGTACTCCCAGATGGGTTTAAAGTGGAGAAGGACAAATTCATTTTAATAGCTGATACCACACTACTTGCACAGACTTACCCCAACCCACCTTTCATAAGTCAGTGGGTAATTGGTATTTTGTACTATTTGTAATTGGAAAAAATCAAATTCTCATGAGGATGATGTTCAGAATTTGTTTAAAATATGCCAAGATCTAATTAATAAGATTTTAGAATAAGCATTTATATTGGGGAAAAGGATATTCTTTCTTCTTTGCTGTTTCTAAAGTTTTGCCCTGTGCTATTGGCTCTCCTCTCTTTCTCACAGGTGGGTGTTGAATTCTGTTTTATTAAGTTCAATTTTATTGTATGTAATGTTATATACTTTATTGTATAAGTTAGACTTGATTGTAAATTTATTCTCTTCAAATAAAATGACAAGAAAAAAAAATTGCTGTAAATATACACGTTCTTCTGTCAAATTTTCTTTTATAAATCTAGATGTTTTGTGGGAAGTTGCGTATGCACATTTCAAGTCTCTTTTTGTGCTTTCGCAAGTTTTATAAATGTGACCCCTGGACTGCAAGTCCACTACCAGATCTGCCTGCTGAACTTACTTGGAAGTATTTTCAGTATCTTGGGGTGCTGAGGGGGTGGACAAAAGTAACTGGGAATGTCTTTTACATAAATTAGCTACTTTGCTTAACATGTGAATGTGGATTGTAGCTAAACTTATTTTAAGGGGTCAGGGGATTACTATTAATTTGATAGCTTCAATGATTTGGTATAACCTTATCTGTGAGGATCCTCCATATGGGTTTGTTACACAAGATCCAAAAACTGCTGGAAAAGGAAAAGACCGCTCTTCTTATCTTTGGAAGAAGGTGGTCTGGAGTTTTTTGAAGTCATTTCAAAAGTTGTTGAATTTAGACTTCAGCTTTTTATGTTTCTCATCCACTTATCATTTACATGCATATGTTTTTAAAGTGTTACATAGAATAATACTAGCTTATACTTCACTTGTTTTTTAATTTGTGCAGCTGATTGAAAAGTGTTGTTTTGCTTTTTTTGGGTAACTACTAAAATAGTTTAATGCATCTGCTCGACTTTTGGAAAGCACCCTTTCAGTTCCTCTTGCCCACCACAGAGCAATGCAGTAATGGGTTGGAAGAAGCACACACAATATAACAAAAGAAGACTTTGTGAAGTGTCATCATTTTGCATGCTTTAGCTGACCACCAAAGAGCCTAAGAATCTGTGCTGACTGCTGATGCAGATGGTTTTCTAATACACCCACATGCCAATTACAAATGTTTTCACTTATACAGGGTTGATATTGTTATTGATGTTTCTACTTCATTTAATATTTTGTGAGCCAAGCTGATCCAGATATGCTGTTGTGCTTTTTACTGATAACTGCTAATAAATACTGAAGCAGCTTTCTGATGAGTGGTAGCATAACAAAAAAATATATATAGCATTTATCTATACTAATAAAAGGCCCTCACTGACTGACTGACTGACTGACCCACTGACTCACTGACTCATCACTAATTCTCCAACTTCCCATGTAGGTAGAAGGCTGAAATTTGGCAGGCTCATTCCTTACAGCTTACTTACAAAAGTTAAGCAGGTTTCATTTCGAAATTCTATGTGTAATGGTCATAACTGAATCCTACTTACGTACATATATACGGCCATAGCCTGCAGCTCGGTCACCGTGTCAGGCGGAGTTGCGTCACCCATCATCACGCCTCCCACGTAGTTGGCTGCCTGCCTATATTGCGTCCCCCATACCCACACCTCCCACGTAATTGAGTGCCTGCCCATATAAGGCTGTCCGTCACCAGCAATCCAAAAGACATGCTGCCGCTACGAGGCGTTTGTCATGCCTAAGACGAATACGATTTTCGCAAGATACAAGTTTAGTGAGAAGATGCAAGGTATAAACGAGACTTTTCATCAGTTTGTAACAGAGTTAAAATTGCTGGTGAAGGACTGTGCTTATGTAAACGAAGATGAGATGGTCAGGGATAGAATAGTGTTTGGCACAAACTCAGCAAAAGTGTGAGAGAAACTTTTAAGTGCCAGTTCTGTGCGGACATCGCAAGATCGCACCAGATAGCAAACCTTCGATGCATGTACTCCGAGAGGCTCACGTGAACTGACTGTGAACGCAGTACGTAGACAACAAGCAAAAGCTCCAAAGAGCGCTGAACAAAAAACGCATTCCACAATTGAGAAGGTAGCAAAAGAATATGAAGCGAGTGACGCATACAAGCATATTCATAAGTGCAGCTACTGCAGAAACAAAGCACACGGTGGAAAAAGTCAATGTCCAGCTAAAGGTAGACAGTGCAAACGAAGATGAGATGGTCAGGGATAGAATAGTGTTTGGCACAAACTCAGCAAAAGTGCGAGAGAAACTTTTAAGTGCCGGGTCTGAGCTAACATTAAATAAAGCCATGGACATCACAAGATCGCACGAGATATTCGCAAGATACAAGTTTAATGAGAAGACGCAGGGTATAAACGAGACTTTTGATCACTTTGTAATGGAGTTAAAATTGCTGGTGAAGGACTGTGCTTATGCAAACGAAGATGAGATGGTTTGGGATAGAATAGTGTTTGCCACAAACTTAGCGAAAGTGCGAGAGAAACTTTTAAGTGCCGGGTCTGAGCTAACATTAAATAAAGCCGTGGACATCGCAAGATCGCACGAGATAGCACAAGGACAGCTGAGAACCTTAGATGCATGTAACCCGAGCAGCTCACGTGAACTGACTGTGAACGCAGTACGCACACAAAAACCAAAAGCTCCAAAGAGCACTGAGCAAAAAATGCATTACACAATTGAGAAGGCAGCAAAAGAATATGAAACGTGTGACGCATACAAGCATATTCATAAGTGCAGGTACTGCGGAAACAAAGCACACGGTGGAAAAAGTCAATGTCCAGCTAAAGGAAGACAGTGTAAAAAATGTGGTAAATTGAACCACTTCGCTAAAGTTTGCAGGACTGGGAAAGGTAAACCCTTGCATGCAGTGTGTGATGTCTCAGATAAAGAGGAAGACGAGCTGTTTATTGATGCAGTAAGAAAGGAAAACCTTTCTAAATCTGAACAAACCTTTGTAGACATATCAGTAGGAAAGCAAGGTGTACAGCTTAAGTTTAAATTAAGTTCATAGACATGCTGCCGCTAAATATTCAGGCAAATCCACAACTTAATACCAGGAATGCCTGTTAAACATCTTAGATTCACGAGTACCGATTTGGATAGTGAACACTTCGATGAATGAAACCGGTTATCTTTATAACGGTTGACAAACACGGAATATAACTTGAACACAACACATCCTCCAAATACGAACCTGATTGAAAGAAATATAATCAAATCCTTGATCACAGCAACACTCATAACAGTGACAAAACAATTACATTGACAATCATGTTACGTTATTTTTAAAATGTTTCCTTTTCTTTTTCATAACTTCTTTAACACACTACTTCTCCGCTGTGAAGCACGGGTATTTTGCTAGTATATAATATTACATTCTTACATGGTTGTAACAGTAGGCTTAAGGAAATGTAGTTGTACATTATAGATAACATGAGTGTTATTATGTCCGGCTTCAAGGTAACACAGCTAGCTAAGGTAATGACATCATACCAACAGTTGAACATGGTGGTTGTAATATTTTCCTACCTCAAGATCTGCATGACTTGCAGTAATTAAAGGAACTATAAATTCTACTCTGTATTGGAAATATGATAAGTCCAGACATCTGTCCATGAACTGAAACTGAAGCAAACCTTGGTCATGCATAATGACCCAAAAGCAGAACATCCTATCAGAATGGCTAAAAAGAAGCAAAAGCAAAAGACCAAGTTTTGGACAGACCAAGTGAAAATCTTGGCCTTAAAATTGACAGAGACGTACTAGCAGAACATGAAATGAGCAGTCTGGGCTTATTTCGAGCTAGCAGTGTTTCAGAATTAAAACATTTCTGCAAGGAAGAGTGAGCTAAAATCCTCCACAGTGAGGGGGATGATATTAAATTGTAGGAAGTGTTTGGTTGCAGTCATTTTCAAAATGGTGGCACAACCACTTATTAGGTTAAAGTGGGAAATTACTTTTTCACAAAGTGCCTTTGCATATTGGATAAATTTGCTCAATTAATAAATGACATACAGAAAGTTTAAAAAACTTTTACTTGTTCACCTTTGGCACCCTTTTCTAAGACCATTGGAACATTCAATGCCAAAAATCAGGAAGGAGGCAACAAAATAATCTAATATGTCACTATTGTACATCCAAATCACTGACTAATGTACAATTTTGGCATACTGATAATTCTCATAAACTGCAATTCCCTGAATTGACTTTGGCCTCGAGATACACAGAAAGGTCTTGTATAATCTGGTTAACTGGTTCAGAGAAACTCTTGTGCTGTGGAAAACCATGCTGATCACAATGTTATTATAATCGAAGTACAGTATATTGTAATGCCTTACTGACAAATGACAAGAAATTTAAAATATTGTGTATGATACCTTTAGGAATGTCTATTGCTGAAAACTGGAAAAAAAATTATTCTTTTGAAAAAAATTTCAACAATGAAGTTTCTTCTTTTTCTTACTATGCAGGTCTCCATAGACGAACATTATTTTCAATGCGTATGGAAATCGAGAACTATATTAAAACGTGAATTGACGTGACAAATATATGCTGAGCCAAAATGAAGCACCACATTTCTCAACGTCATTGTGTGAGGTAGAAGCAGCTGAGTAGGTTGGGGTGGTGTGCCCTTGACAGGTGATCCCTTGTAGTTTTCAGTCAGCAACATGCACACCATGCTTTTGTTGTTGAAGCGTTCTTCAAAAACAACGAATCCATCATAACTAATCAACGTGCTTCACCATTCCTTCTAACCGTTACGTCCCAAATCAGAAAACAATTCTTCAGTGGGTAGCTAAATTTAGACAGACGAGTTGTGCCTTTCTGAAACAACACTGTTTTACTTGAATGGTAAGCAGAATATGAAAATTATAGAAAGAAAAATACTTCAAATATTTCATATAATTGTATTGTTGTAAAGTATGGAGGAACATTGGGGCCAAAATTAAATAAATAACTAACTGTATTGTTGTAAAGTATGGAGGAATATTTTGAAAAACTTTAATATATAAATATGGAGATAAAAGTTATGTGAAATGTGATAATAATATGTATTATTAAATAAATAGAATAAATAATTAAATGTTTGACAGAATATATTTTTGTTGCTCATTTCTTTATGCATTTTTTAAATTACTAGCTGTGTTACCCGTTTAAGATGAGCAGAAATCTAAGTAATCAACATAAATCTCAGCATTAACATTTGCAGTCCACCTTCTGTTGGAATGTATTTTGTGATTCATGTAGTAATAAATTGTGTTTCATTTGTCATTCCAACAGATGGCACATCACAAACACTTGTACTAATAAAATGCATTACAATTAATCTTTTTGAATAACAAATATAATGCATGTGTCTCTGTTATATGCCATTTGGTATGGGATTTGTACAGACAGTGTTAGTGTTTGTAATGTGTCATCTGTTGAAGGATCAATGTAATGCATGGTATTACTACAGATGTTTGTGATGCACTATGTTTGTGAGTGGAGAGGGTGGGCTCTAGCAAATACTGGTTTTTGATTGGTGAATTGTTCACAGGGTGGGACTTGTTGGCAGAAGGTTTACAGCCATCAAGAAACAGTGCTCGCTGCAACCTGCCCTGTCCAGCTTTCACTTCAGAGTTTATTTAATGTTTCATATGGTTTCACTAAAGTAAATAATGAAAAAAGTATGTAAAGAAATACGGTGCAAAATTATATACTTTGTGACAGTTGTGTAACTCACTTTTCATGTTGTTATTTATTGTTACAAGTTTATGTATTTGCATACTTATTCATTTAATTTTGTCCCCAATACTCCGTTATACCCTAATGCAATACAATCATATGAAACAATTAAAATCTTTTTCTTTCTATAATTTTTCTTTTCTTTACCATTCAAGTAAAAAAAATGTTTCAGAAAGGATACATGATGGTAGTAAAAATGTGAAGTGTTCTTAAGTAAGTTTTTAAAGACAAGCACTTAAGCTTGGCATGAATCTAACAAAATCAAACAGTTCTATTTATTTTATTATCAAACCAGGTTTAACTTATTTAACTCTGCACCAACAGTCAACGTTTTAGAACACCTCATTTTTTCCAGTCTTTATTCAAATTTAATCAGTTGAAATGCAGTGAATGACCTAAACTGTTGTGAAGGTAAGCAATTAACTACCAGAGGTTTAAATTTTAAATTTAGGTTAGGAAAAACTGAAAAAAGGATATTATAATAATAATTTATATTATCTATAATTTTTCAGAATATTACGAATGGGCCTTCTTCAGGGAACAAGTAAAAGGTTACAGCGTTCTGCAGTAATTAAAATAAATTAAGCCTTGCAAGTTGGAGCAAACAGTTTGATCAGGTGTCCCAACTTGTGTTGATTATTTAAAAACCTTCAATGTGTCTTAAAGCAGAGTTGGAACTCACGGTGTTACTACACCCTCTGAAGTACTACTTGAGCAATATTACACTGCCATAGAACAAATATACAATGGCAAATAAAAAAATAAGCCAAGGAACTATTAATTGCACAACGTTTTATTCACATTTTTTGAATCATCTGTAAGGTGTAACCTATTCTTTGTTCCCTGAAGAAGGCCAATTTGTAATATTCCTAAATTTCCTTTTTTCAGTTTTTGCTAACCTAAACTTTAAATTTAAACCTTTGTAAGATTACTGCTTACCTTTTCATCATTTTAGGCCATCCACTGCATTTCAACTGATTAAACTGGAAGAAAATCTGGAAAAACTGAGGGGTTCTAAAACGTCTGACAAGTAGTGAAAGCAAAAGAAAAAAATATTCTTCCACAGTATGGATCCTACTCTTTATTAGTCAGTCAGTTAGTCAGTCAGTCATTTTCCAACCTGCTGTATCCGAACACAGGGTCACGGGGGTCTGCCGGAGCAAATCCCAGCCAACACAAGGCACAAGGCAGGAAACAAATCCCGGGCACGGTGCCAACCCACTGCAGGACACACACACACACACACACTCTCACACCAAGCACACCCTAGGGACAATTTAGGATCACCAATGCACCTGACCAGCATGTCTTTGGACTGTGGGAGGAAACCCACGCAGACACGGTGAGAACATGCAAACTCCACGCAGGCAGCACCAGGGAAGCGAGCCTGGGTCTACTAACTGTGAGGCAGCAGTGCTACCCACTGCGCCACCATGCTGCCCTACTCTTTATTATTTAAAAATAAATTTCTGTTGAAAAGAACTAAAAGTTAAGAAGCAGTACAAAAAAAAAGAATTTTTTATACTGTTATGTGAAAGATTCACAGAAGTAGCCATGCTGAATGTTTCATTTTCGTGTTTATTTTAATTGTGTTTGTGATGTTATCAGATAATTTCAGTGATCTTACAATGGTTCCTGAAACTGTGGGCCCTTTGTACTGTCCTTTCAAAATCCTAATTAAGATACTGAAGCACTTAACTCAAGTTCTGTTTTTATGTTTTCTGCCCTCCAGTTAGACCCAAAACCATCCATGTCTGGATTGAATCAAACCAGCTCTTCAATCAAGGAATTTCTCATTGTTGGATTTCCAGGATTCAAAGATCAAGAAATCAGGAGAACTCTATTTGGAGTCTTCCTCACAGTTTATCTCTTCACTTTAGTGGGGAACATTCTGCTAATCGCCATCTTTGTCTCTGACAGAACTCTGCACACCCCAATGTACATATTAGTGTGTGGTTTGGCTGTTCTTGACATCGCCATCAGTACTAACACTGTGCCCACTACGCTAGTCCTCTTAATTTTTGAATACAGAATTGTGCCTTTAGCTGCTTGTTTTACTCAGATGATGTTCCTAGGAGGATTTTTTGCAACAGAGTGTGTCCTCCTCACTCTAATGGCTTATGATCGTTATGTTGCAATCTGTTACCCACTTCACTATCCTAATTTAGTAAGTAACAGTCGCATCTCCAAACTGATGGTGGGCTGCTGGGCATTTGGGTTCCTTTGGGCAAACATTACTTTGGTCCTTCTTCTTGGCCTTTCATTCTGCAGGCCTAGTAATGTTGTCTACGTATTTTGTGACATTGCTTACTTGGTATTTATAGCCTGTGGTGACACTCAGATTATTAATTATGCTCTATTATTCATTGGCTTGGGCATGTTGTTCATCTCATTGGTCTTAATTCTCTTCTCATACCTACGGATTTTAATCTCAGTTATCAAGATTGCCAGTAAAGAGGGGCGAATGAAGGCCTTCTACACGTGTGGCACACACATGCTCGTGATTTCTGTGTTCTTCCTCACTGCTGCAGGAGTCTTCATTTCAGACAGGACTTCTTTTTCATCTATGGACACCCATATTTTTGGGGTCATAATACGGAATGTGTTTCCATCATTAATGAATCCAGTAATTTACTGCCTCAGGACTAAAGAAATTAGAAATAGCTTTGTTAAAATGTTAAAGATGATTAAATGTTTACCATACAGAAGATAGTGTGTTTTAGTTGAAGAATATGAAATGATGCGTTTACAGTATATTATGCCAACTGTACTGCTTCAATGACAGCTTCTGACTCTTTGCAATAAAAACTAGAAAAAGTAGGTTCCATTAATGAATTAAAGCACAGACTTCAATGACATAAATGTATTTATATATTAATATTTCAGTGGGATAATGGACAATTTTGGCTCAGTGTAAGTGATTTGGGTACTGGTGTAGAACAGGAGTTCAAAAATTGGGGGTACATTTCTCCTACTCAAGAGGTAGGTTTACTTAAAAAAGCTGACGTCATGAAGATCTTGATGAGTTCCCAAAGATGACATGAGACTTGCTCTTTCAACAACTTCACCTAGAATATCCAAAATCAAAGGAAAAAAACACAAACACAAAGTGTCTCATTGATTGATGTGTTCTCATCGACTCAATATGTTTTGTTCTGGTATACCAATATCTGCTTATCATTAGTTGTTTTTAAAAATAAATGAAATAACATTTTTATGTACCATTATAACTGTTATTTGAACTTTGAAAAATTTCTCTGTGTTGATCACTTCATTATGGTATAAACTGAAATTACTGAACAAAACTGGCTGGATTACTGATTTTATTATAAACAATTTACTTTTGAAAAGTTGCCATTGGGTAAATGAGGCAAAAAAGGTTGGGAACTACTGGTGTAGAATTATTCACACCAGATAATATATATATGGGCTCTGTGGTAGACAAAAGGCTGTCTCACAGTAACTGATTTGCTTGCTCTCCACTTGTCCTTCCCGCAGTCCAAAAATAAGTCTGCTTTTGAAACTGGTGGAATTAAATTTTCCTGCTGTGAAGTAGCGCGGGTCATATTTTATTCCTAACAAGGAAGATTTCTAAGTACCAGCATGGAATCCAGATTTTTGGAACAGTTGAGAAAATAGAGAAAGAAAATGGATAATTGGTAGGTTCCGCAATTTAGAGCAGTGTTGTCAAGCTCGACTTCAGAAGGACCGCTGTGGCTGCAGATGTTCATTCCAGACACTTTGCTGATTGGTAAGCAGTTACCACTGCTAATGGAAAATACTTCTTATTCAGAATTGACTTGCTTTTTAAGATTCAGAACCTGTTAATTGTTTCTTTTGTTCCAGCAAACTCAGGGGACTGAAAATTATTATCTGAATGCTCGTCACTTTCACTGAAGCCAGTTTCTTGATTTGCAACCAATTCTTGCAGTCTTTAGAACATGTAGTTAATTGCCGGACTTCCCTGTGGTCTCATTCTGCCACACCAGATACTTCTAAATTGGCTTAACTTTTTTTCTTTTTCAAATATTTTATCGAAACATCTTTTATTCCTTTATGATCCATTTTTACTGGGCAGATAAACCTGTAAGTAAGCGCTTCAGTCAGTTAGATACTGTGTCAATGTTTTTTCTGCGTTGACCTATGATTGCTGATTGGGCTCTAGCTGCCACTCGACCTTTCTCTGGAGAAGCCGGTGAAGGCCATGTCACATTAAATGACTCTTCCAGCGATTTTTAGTCGAATCCTTAATTTACATAATATTAGCAAGTTGGAGGCAGTCGGAGGTGCACTCTCATACAGGACAGTCATCTAGTTCAGCTCTGATCCTGGCGGGCCACAGTGGCTACAGGTTTTCATTGTAACCACTTTCTTAATTATTGACCAGTTTTTGCTGCTAATTAGCTCAATTTAATTGAATTGCTATGTAAGACTCAGACCCTTTAAATCACGTGTGAGCAACATTGGTCCTGGAAAGCTGCAGTGGCTTCAGGATTTTGTTCCATCCCAATTGCTTCATGAGAATTTATTTATTGCAGATGAAGCACTAATTGCTCAAGTGACATTTTTCTCCTTCATTTTAGTTGTCTTGCCTGTGAAGGATTTTGATCCCCTAATTGTTTTTTTAGTCTTAAACAGCTGCATTTTCTGTTTTAATTGCTCCTTATTACCAATAAGATGCAAATGACAAAGGGACCAGAAGTTCTCCATCTCACTTGTCTCCATTGGCCACATGTGTGTGTTCATCATGTATGTGGCAGGCAGCTGGTGTCCAAGCCCAGCCGGGACACCCCTGGACACTACAATACCTCCCCCTGGATGCTAGATGACCACCCCCTTGGGTGGAGCAGTCCCAAGGTTTCCCACAGGGCTCCCTGGGAATTCCGCAGGCACCGCCAGGGCGTGCTGTGCTTGGGACTCCTGAGCCCGTATGGGCAGAGTATACAATACACCCAGAAGTGAAGCTGGAACTCGGTAATCAAACACCTGGAGCACTTCCGGGTGAACTATAAATGGAGCCAGCGACCACCACTCACGGGGCCAGAGTCGGGTGAGGAGGAGTACAAGGTTGCCTGGTAGGAGTGGTGGTGCCAGAAAGAGAAGAAGAGTGCTGTGCTTAAGTGCTTGGGACTGTGTTGTGTCTGTGGGTTTGGGGAGGGCGTAGCCCATAGACGAAGAAAAATAAAAGTTTATTTATTTTACACGTGCCTCCCGTGTCCAGTTTGTGTCGGGTCGGGCGTCCATTCTTACACTGGCGTATCTGGCAGGATCCCGGTCCGTCCATTTGGGCCGGGACCTGTTTAAAATTTGTGTAAGGGCCCGGCCCAGCAGCACAAGGCATGTGCGCAATACAGCCGCGCAGAAGGTGCGACCCCACGACAACGCACGGAAGTGCGCACTCGAGGCAGGGAGGGTGCGGGTTAACCACCAAAAAAGCCCCAAAGGACAATGCGCTGATGGGGAAGAGAAGTTCCGGGCGGACTCAAAGGTTGGTCGCCCGATGCCGCCATGCTGACCGGCACCACAGGTTGCAGCAGGACGTAGGTGAAGAGTCCTGGGGTATGGGCCCCAGAGAATGTTTGCTTTTTCGTCTACCTGCCTCCTAGACGCCAAGGGGCAGGATACCCGTTGGTGGCTGGAGGATGTGCATCCATGACGTGTCGGCGGAGCGAACTCTGGGGAGAGTGAGGCCGACCTGAGTGTTTTCTGAGTGAGGCCCGGACGAGCTCCCCGGCGCAGTGTTTCCCACGGAGGAGCAGAGAAGCCTCCCCTTGACAGGTAAGGGGGTGGGAGATGTGTGTCGATCCCCCGTCAATACAGGCGCAGAGACGGGGATGGCAAATCTCCACCCCGATCCTGAGAGACACTCAGAGGGGCCAATGGGAGGAAAGCAGGGCTTGGGTGGCTCACAGTCAGTTGAAGAGGATGAGGGGAGCCCGAGTCCACCGCCGACCGGAGAAACTGACCTGTTTTGGGCTGCACGGGACTTGAAAGGCATCGTCCTACCCCTGCAGTCACTTTTTCAGGTTTTTCAGGCCTTGCAAGAAGCGAAGGAAGGGCTGGAGAAGAAGCTCGGCACGCCGATAGAAGACATCCTAGTGGGTGATTCTTCCAGCCCTACCGATGTGACGGTACAGGTGAGTAAGGCCTGTGCCGTAGATGAAAGTGGAATGCGGAGTGCAACGGTAGCAGTGATCAATGCTGCTTGCCATGCAGCCCCGCATTCTACAAAAAACGCAGCCGCGATGACTGACAGTATGGCAGAAGAGCATGCAGGGAGGCAGCAGATAGACATTGGCAGCCAGACAACCTTGCTGCGACTGCCGGCATCTAAACAGGTGCAAACGGTAAGGGGTCTCTCTTCTTCCCATAAGGGGACCCAGACCGTCAGTGCACTCCAAAGGAAGAGGAGATCCTGGAGAAAGAAACGGGATCCTCCTGACAGTATGCAGCGTGAGCCCATCTGCTCAAAGGCAGTAGAGGGCTGCTTGGGACTGTGTTGTGTCTGTGGTTATGGGGAAGGCATAGCCCACAGACAAAGAAAAATAAAAGTTTGTTTATTTTACACGTTCCTCCCGTGTCCAGTCTGTGTCGGGTTGGGCGCTATACAGCGTCCATTCTTACATGTATTATTTGGTTTAATAAAATACTCAGAAGGAAACTGAGGAGAAAGTCAAGAACGGACAATTACTCATCTGTTTTAGGTTTCATATCATTTGGATGATATCCTTAGAAAGGTAAAAAAAAAATCTATGATGTAAGAATGCCCTGAAATTGTAGAGTTAAAATGCTAACAAGCCATGAAATTAAATAAGGTCTGTTACTGGCAAGGATTGTTTTCTAATTGAGCAACTGCGTTGGAAGAAAAACCTGCAACCACTTTGGCCTTCCGGGACTGACGCTGATCACTATTAGTCTAGTCTAACATACCCAGCAACCCACCCCAACAAAATCAGACAGGTTAGATTTGTCTTTAGTCATAAGGGGGCGGGGGATGCTCTGCGTGCAAATTAATTATTTTATCAACTGGACACATTGTCATTAGAAATTCCAGGCTTTACTATATCTGCACCCCTCAAAAATCTTTACCATATTTTTAGATCCCACTCTCTCCTTTGAACCACATATTAATAATATTACCAAAGCAGCC
The DNA here is from genome assembly GCA_026402145.1 of Polypterus bichir lapradei. Lineage (NCBI taxonomy): Eukaryota > Metazoa > Chordata > Cladistia > Polypteriformes > Polypteridae > Polypterus > Polypterus bichir. The sequence continues at coordinate 29,615,653 of JANRMT010028174.1, forward strand.
TTTACCATCTTAAGCAGATTTCAAGGTTGCATCCTTTTCTTTCAGATACTGCAATGAAGACTCTTATTCATGGTTTTGTCCCCTCGCAACTTGCTTATTATTACACGGTGTTGTTTGGTATCCCTGCGCGGAGCCTAAACAGACTACAATATGCCCAAAATTCAGTCACAAGAGTTGTTACACATTTAAAATCATTTGAACAATTTACTCCTACACTTCAGAAATGACATTTGCTACCTGGGCCTCATGTATAACGCTGTGTGTAGAGTTCACACTAAAACATGGACAAAATGGACAAAAGTGGAAATGTGCATACACACAAAAAATTCAGATACTTAAAACCATATTTAATACAAGTTCCACGCATGTCCCCTTTATAAATCCAAATGAACATGAAATTTAACACACGTACACGCACCTACTGCCCCGCTCCAACTCCTCCCAGAATTTCACATATTTGAATATGCAAATCAATATATATAGACTCTTCCATTCAGTGTTTTGTCAATGGTAAAAGCACATGAAAAAAAGAATTTCAGCAAATGCAAAGTAGAGGCAAAGAAAAACATACTATTTGTTTGCTTAAGTAGTGGTATAAGCAACAAAAGGAAGTTGATGGAGTGATACAGCATGGCCGAGACACTCAAAAGTTCAAATTCAGAAAGTCGCACAATGGTCCAATTAAAAAAAGAAGTGGTCAGATGTCAAAGTTGATGTGAAAAGCGAGTCGCAGCCCACGGTTTGTTTATCATGCTTCAAACTATATTACAAAAGATGACACCTGTGTGATGGTCAGGTAGTGCTGCTGTGCCCAGCACATCTTCAGACGCTGGCTGCACACGCATCTCTGCCTTGAAAACCACTGGGTGACCATCTGGCTGTGTGCTGACAGACGCTATTCTGGACTCACAAAATGCAGTAGTGGGTGCTATAAGAGATGTGGCCAATGAACTAAGGAATATAAGGGCTGTACTACGTGATACTGACCACAAATTAAATGAACTGGTTAAAAAATAAATGCTGCATCTGATTACCTGTTTTTGCATTCTGCTAAATTCAAACAAAGTTGTAACGCTGTCTGATTTGGCTGATCATTTTGTGGTTTAGGTTCATTATACTGCATTTCTTCAGGTACGGACATGCCATGATTGTGTGCCACATTATACATGCAGAATGCTACATACATGAACAATGTGACACACTTTCTGTGGACTATAGAGCAGCACATTAATAGAGTGGAAATGATTTACATAAGCAAATTCATTCTCTGAAGACGTTTTTATAGTGTAGTGACGGCATCGAGCATCACAACAGATCGATTCTCTGCTCTTTATGTGGCTTTTTGAGGTGACTCGCTATCCTTAAATCCAGTAGTTGGATAAAGCACCTGTGACTGTGCAGAGCTGCCGTTTTTATAAACTCCCCTGTTATACTGATATACTGTTATACTGAATGATGTAACACCAACTCATTCTTTTGGTGATTCATCCCTGGTTGATGTAACTTGTCCAGCACTGTTACAATAGCAGTGTTCGTGCAGCTGACCTACCTTATATTTGGAAAACTGGATGTTGCTGTGAATTGCACTTTTGTGTTTGTCAGTTCAACCACAGTGTAAGGAAATCTTATCTATCTGGATGACAAGTGGATAATATCATCCTATACAGCTGGCATGGCATGACTCAGTGGTGACTGAGAAATACTCGATCGGTCAGCAAATTCACGTTGAAAAACTCCTGTTGCTAAAATCCTGAGAGTGGATAGAATTTGCAAAGAAGCAGGTAGAGCACAATTCCTCAAAGTCTACATTTGTAAAGCTGAAGTCAGTTCAGCACACAGCTCCAGGCTCTTGGAAATTGAAATTGACTTAGAAGCCAGTCGTCATCATTTGCAAATACACGCTCTCTTCTAATTCTTCCATTTGCAATGTCTTCTAACAATACTAAAGCAGCTATGGTAATTGAAATAGTTTGGCCATTTTGTGCACCATTATAGTGTTGCAGAATGATTATAATCAAGTGAATTAAATTTGTAAATGACATGCAATTAATTTCAGTGTGTTTAATAAATCCTGTGTCATTAATTCAAATCTGAAAAAAGGAGACCACACAGAAACAGTAGCACTGTTTTGCTGGCAGTTTGCAAAACTGAGCAGAAAAGTGCATACGCATGGGGTGAGGCTGCCATCAAAATGTGCATGGATTTACGCCAAGTTTAATTTTTATCCATCTCAAAGTGAGCATGGAAATGGGCATATGCAACATCTTTCTGTGTACACACCGTTTATACATAAGGCCCCCTGTCCTTTTTCGCATCCAATCTAAATTTGTCCTGTTAGTCTTCATGGTCTGGCCCTACCTTATCTATTTTTTTTATTGAACCCATATGTTCCATCATGCTTACTTCGCTCTTCTGATTCTATGCTGTTAACCATTCCACTGTGCAGAATGTGGACTATGGGTGACAGAGCTTTTGTGTATTGGGCAGCATAGAATGCCCTGCCTTTGGAGTTTTGTACTTGTACCTCACTTAAAACTTACCTTTTAATCGTGCTTTTTGTTGATTTTGTTAACTGTGTATATACAGTATATCAGACTGCTTATTGATACATTTTAATATTTTGTATTAACCTACAGTATTCTTGGGTATTGTGAAAGGTGATTTTAAATAAAATGTATTATTATTTTGAGTTCTAATAATCAATGAATCCTCATTTTAAGTATAATGTAGTCCAGAGGGATAGGGAATATGGGTGTTTTGGACCTAACAAACAGGAGAGAAGCTCATCTGTTTCTTGTCTCGTGTTTTACATACCATGAGCTCAAGTTGGATAGTTAGGAGACAAAGAGAGGCGAGGTTGCCTGGACATGCGCAGAGGAGAGATGCTGAGTATATTGGGAGAAGGATGCTAAGGATAGAGCTGCCAGGCAAGAGAAAAAGAGGAAGGCCTAAGAGAAGGTTTATGGATGTGGTGAGAGAGGACATGCAGGTGATGGGTATAACAGAACAAGATGGAGAGGACAGAAAGATATGGAAGAAGATGATCCGCTGTGGCAACCCCTAATGGGAGCAGCTGAAAGAAGAAGATAAAATTAACAAAATAAAAAAGGGGCAGAGATTCCAGTGGAACTTGCCATACCTGTTAACCCTTCTGTCAAGCAGGACATTATTGGTTGTCAGAAAAAGAAGCCAGCACAATTGTGCTGGAATAGTAGCATGCAGTCACTGAATCTGACATGCCCAGTGATGTTTCAATTGTGTAAACTAACACGGTCCAGGAAATGAGATCAACAACTGTAGTGGGCAAGTCTGACATACCCTATGATTAGAATGCGCGTAATTTGACATTGGCTTTAGTAAGATGGAAAGATGGATATGTCAAACTTGCTCTCTAGAGGTGTTACTGAGCCAAACTTAGATGTTGCCAGTGAAGCAAAAATGAGCAAAATCTCTTCCTTTAACTCTTTTAGGGCTATTTTTTTTTGTTTCTTTTCTCCCAGGGCTGAATATTTTCCCAAAAACTAACTTTTTTTTAAAAAAAGAACATAAAGCAATTGTTTAACATATCAAATCAACAAAAAATATTAACTTTTGACAAATGTTACTGTCTCGCATGTTATATGAGCATACTATATGATTTCACATACTATGATTTCACATACTGTACATATCACATACATGTTACACAGCCCTGCACAGTCTGATATCGCTCAAAGCAGCAGATCGCATGCATTGCCACATTGCACTGCTTACAAAAAGTGTTGCACTGATGTTTCCTTTTCAATTGTCTGTTGCTACACTTTCTCACATATATAGTTAGTGTGTACTGTAGAGAGACAAGTCACCCGTTTCACATCGTGCCATGCCACTGCCACCAAGTTTTCCGCCCACATGAAAACCGTATTGTCACCTCTTTCCATCTTCAGCCTGTCTGGCTTCAACTGTGAAGTCATGTCTCCTGTTCACCCTCACTGTGCCACAAGCTCCAATTCCCCTGCTCTGTAGCTCCATGAACAATTCTGGCCATGTATAAAAATTGTCCATGTACACAACATGACCCAAATGTTCACAGCCCTGATGCAGCTCCAGCACAACCTGACTTGTCCATGGACAGTTCTCTGTTTGAAAGAAATACTTTCCTGTATATGTAATTACTTTCAGGCAGAAACCAGTGTTTGCTTCTGCCAGTACAAAATCCTTTATGCCATACTTTGTGGGCTTCTCTGACATATATTGGCAGAAAAAAGGCGTCCCTTGTATTTTATCATAGATTCATGCACAGACAAATCACGGCCAGGCTGATAAAACTGTTTATGTGTTGGTTCTACAATGTCAAGCAGGGGCTGAACTTCATACATGGGGTTATAGCCTGGCTCACCCCTTGGGATTTGCTTTTGATTATCACAGAAGTGAATAAAGCTTTGAAGCAGCATGTACCTATCACGCAGCATAATCTGTCCAAAGCCACCAGGGGACAAAGCACATTTGGGCCAATGCTTCTTGAAGTTATATTGCAAGTCTAGTCCCATCTCTGTTTGTAATGCCACAAAGCCCAGCATCTCGTCTTTTGTTGTGGGTTTCCACTTTGAAAAATGAGAATGCAGTGCAAGCGCAGCCCGTGATTCAAAAAATTGTTCTGCATACCTGTTTGTCTCGTCTGACAGTAGCTGAAGAGCAGCATCAGGAGAGAACAGCCTGAAGTAGTCCAGCGGCTGGTAATCTGTCGTGTCCAACAGCAAGCCATGCTGTCTTGTGAAGTCCGGTAGCCAGTTTGGCTCCCATGGATCAATGTCTGGGTATTCCTCCCACACAAACATTGCCGTAGATGCATCGGCTGCGCAAATGCACTCAGGTGGCAGCCAATCAGCTGGAGCGGCATTGGCTGGTGTCCGATCAGCTGATGCCAGTTCCTCACTCTCTTGCTCAATCTCCTGATCACTGTCAACAAAATCAGATTCTGAAAAATCAGAGTCCAACTGAGCGATAATGTGCAAAACCTCATCTGCTGAGTATTTTCTTTTCTGCACCCGCTTCGCTCCCTTGTGAGATGTCGATGCCATCTTGCCTTTGTTTAAATTTGTTTACATTTTGTAACTCACGCACCTGCAAGGATTAGGTGCCGTCAATGAGTCTAACATTCCTCCAAGCAAAGAGGGAATGCCTGTGACGTAACAGTGAGTTTTGTCGCCATTAACAGCTGATTGTCGCCCTTTACCCTTGGATGTCGACTTTTGTTGACATGTGCCCTCAACCCCTCCTGTCGACAAAAGTTGACATCCGCCCTAAAAGAGTTAAGCATGAATTTTACTGAACCAGTAAGTAAGTATGTATGTCCAGTGCCTCCATATCAATCAAATACTCCATATGTTTTGCGTGCATGCTTACCATTGCTTGGTGTGCACTGTTCACATCGCATCATGTCTCAATAGTAAAGAGAGCTCTGTACAAAAGAATGCATTACATATGTGCTTGCACAGCAGTGAACACCAATGTGGAAAAATTCATTTCTGCTAAATCAACTAGGCTGCTGCCAGCAATGAGCACAGCTCACTACAGTCAGTCAGTAGTAATCACACCACAACAATAAATTCTACAAGAAGAGATAGTTTTTTCAAAATATGTCTCAGCTACTTTGGTCCACACATCCTGCCTTGTGCATTTCATTACATTTAGCTGATGCCTCGGAATTACTGAATCCAAAATCAGTATGTTTTACGCATGCGAGGGGTTTAACTAGTATATTGTATTGTAATGGCACTGACAAGTTACATCAGCCAGGGATGAGTTACCTAAGTATGAGCTGGCATTACATCACCAAGTGGCAGGGGAACCTATATAAACAGCAAGCCTGTAAAGTCATATGCTTTTTCAACTAGTGCGGCAAAAGGCAGGCAGAGCCAAGTAAAGAGCAGAGAATCCAGCCATTGTGGTGCTACATTGGCCTTAGAAGAGGGAAGAGAAGACTTACAGTCTGAATTAGCAGAGTGCTGAGTGCCTCAAAGACCAAAGAAGGACCTGTTTGGTTCTTTGGAGGAGTTGCTGGAGAGTCTTGAGGCCCAAATAAATAATTTGGAGTGCAGTTTGAAGCCGCAGTACAGGAGGGAGGACAGCTGAGTGACTGCCACAGCTCCACCACGTCTCCATCTGCTAAGGTCCATTAGCTTGGGTGCACGGACACTGGAGGAACTTCAGGCTCATGGAGTTGGGGGAAAGGTGTAGTAGATCACCTGGCAGAGAAGCAGGGCTGGTGGTGAAAAAGGTGGAGGTTTTTTTTTTTTTATTTTATTGGTATTATTTGAAGAAAGCCACATTTCATACAATCATGCCAAACTTGTGAATTTACCCTTGGGATTAATAAAGTATCTATCTATCTATCTATCTATCTATCTATCTATCTATCTATCTAT
>JANRMT010028174.1:29622069-29677915 GCA_026402145.1 Polypterus bichir lapradei
CTATCTATCTATCTATCTATCTATCTATCTATCTATCTATCTATCTAATAAACCATAATTCTACCCCCACCCAAGTGAAAGAGAGGAGTGCCAACAACAAGAGCAAATCTATAAAAAGAAAAAAGAGAGATGAGAGAAGAATGTCCTTCTCCTCAATATAAATGCTTATTTTAAAATATTATTAATTAGATCTTGACATATTTAAAAAAAATTTTGAACAGAGCCTCTAAGTGAAAATTAGTTTTTTCCAATTTCAAATAGTACAGAACATCAGTTACCCCACTGACTTACCAAATATGTCCTTTTTTCGAGCCAAGACATTTGTCGAGTATTGATCTGCATCTAGTACTTACACACACATTGTAAAGTAGCTTATATATGTAATTTTTGAACAAAGAAACAGCAATATTTTGAGATTCTGACATTTTAAAAGAAGACCAGCCACACACAATAGCTCAGCACTTTGTCTACACGAACAACAACCTTTCACCCTCCACCCCTGGGTGGGTGGTTTCCTTCCATCAGACCAAATCACGGTAAAGTTTTCATGCCACGAGGTTGGCTTTGTTTTGATTTTGTGAGGAATGTTAGACTCATTGACAGCATTTTGATTTGATTTGTTAAGCAAACTCCTGTCAATCATGAATAATCCACTGCATCCACTGAACAGTGTCATTTCCAGGCAGAGGAGTAGCTTCAGTGACAGACTTTTGTCACTGTCCTGCTCCACTGACAGACAGAGGAGATCGTTCCTCCCCCACACTATGCGACTCTTTAATTCCACCCGGGGGAGTAAATGCTAACATTTTTTTTTCCAATTTTTTCATTTTTATTACTCTTTAATTTAATATTTGTTTTTTGTATCAGTATACTGCTGCTGGATTATGTGAATTTCCCCTTGGGATTAATAAAGTATCTATCTATCTATCTATCTATCTATCTATCTATCTATCTATCTATCTATCTATCTATCTATCTATCTATCTATCATCCATATTTACAAGAGGATTCACACATGCAAATAGAAAACGTATACTTAGCACAAGAAAAATAGTCCCAGGTACATGCAATAAAATGATTATTTTCAAATCATTTTAGTGGTCAAAGACATGCATCAGAAAGATGGAAGGTGTGGATCAATACGCAACAGCTGTCTTGGCTTTAAAAATGGACGTATTTGTTTTTTAGCCTTTCCCTCAGTGGTCCATACCCTTCATTGTAAAGCGCTGGAGCGGGCAAGACATTTTTTTTCTATTTATAGAAAGCACTTAACTTTAGAACACAATTTTGCATAGCAAATGACATATCTGTGAAAAAATAACTTGGACATGAAAAATATCAAACTTTTCCTTTAACTTGCTCGTAAACCAAGTAAATTAAAATTCTAACATATTGTGAGACATTTTATGTAAAAAATGGTGCTACTGAGCATGCTGTCATAAGTGGAGTTAGCTCTCTAATTAGTTGTTACTCTCTAGTAACCTCCAGAGAGCACATCCATGCCTCAATTTTACAACAAAGAAACAAACTTCTTACTCTTTCATAATGACTCTAATTACCTCCCCGGTGATGTGCAGAACTTCTCAGAAGGCTGAATCCTGATATAAATTGTTACCTCTGCAGTGGCGTTTGAGCCATTTGTGTCCCGTTGTGACCGAATGTTTGGTAAGTATTTTTTCTTCTTCTTGTTTTAATAGATAATGTAATAAAATGAAAATACATTATATATATATATTTTTTAAAAAAGTAACACTTTCTCCCTAGTGGAGAATCGAACTTGAGTCTCTGAGGCACAGTAATCATGCTGCACTCTGAGTGTAAAATCTTAGCGCTACACCACAGAAACTATTGTGTTGTTCTTCAACCTTTTGTGAAAGTGTTTATTTGAACTTTGGAAATCAGGCTTCATACATTCTATAGTTTATGCCTACATTTTGTAACATTTATTACTAAAATATGACAAAGTTTCTGTTTTAAGAATGTGTTTACACAGATTAGTGTAGAAACGGAACACAAATGAAATGCATGTGTTCCAAATAACGATCTATTATTTCCACTCTAAAACTCCACTTCACTCCCAGATAATCAAACAAGGCATGAGCTGGGAAAACTTAGTGAACGTTCTGCGACGGTGGGGGATGGAATAGCCGGCTACTTGCTGCTCCTCTTAATCGGCACATTTAGAAGACAAAGGAGGCTGGCGGAGAAGTGAGAACGGTTTTAAGAAGCGATTTAAGGTGGGACGGATCTACGAATTTTTTCGTAGGCTCTGGTAATTCTAGTGTTAAATAAGTAAGTCAATAAATAAATCTTCTTTAAAACATATGCCTTAAACAAAGTGTCCATGGGTGTCCATGGAGGCAAAATAAGTAATTCAATAAATATTTTAAAATCATCCCAGTCGAGAGGTAATCCTTTCCCTCATCCAGAGTCTTTAATGACGCAACCTGCTGCATCCCAGTCCACCACGCAGAACTAAACTGCCACCTCTTTCAGTTTCCTGTAGTTCCCAGGGTGCCTTGGTCTTCCTCGGATGCCGCTGCATCTCAGTCTTCCCACCTTCTCTAAGCTCCGGTGGTCCCTCTCCATCTTGTCTGCCCTGTAGCTTATCAAAGTTATGACCATACCACCGAGCTGTCATGCCCTTGGTCTTGCTCTTAGGAAATAGCTAGCCTGGACGATGCTGCCCATCTCGTTCTCTATCTTTCTCAAAGTGCCTCTCAGCTCAGACAAGCAATCGCTTTTCCACAAACAACAAACTCCTCTTTAACATCAAAAACTTTGTTCTTTGTCTCTGCACTAACCCAGCTTTGACCCTCTGAATCCCTCAAAAGGAGGTACCTTCTAATTACCGCACAGTAATCACTTTGTTAAACTAATACATGCATTCACAACCCTCATCAGCTGTGGTAATGTGCCTGTCAGGCTTTACCAGTCCAAAGAAAAAAAGTTTGTTAAGACCTGTGTAAAACAACTTACATTCAGTAAAGTAAAGCACTTAACTTTTTAAATATTTGAAATACGAGAGAGTGCTTCTGCAAACATTTTCATTTTGCTTGGGCAGGACTATACTGTAAGGCGACAGCAGCTAGGCATAGGCAGGTTCAGGAAAGGCCTATTGGACTTTATGTGTGTCTGCTCAAAATGTGAGCATCTTTGTGGCCAAATGACACTGTAGAACAAGAGGAATGGAGCATTCATTTGGTGTAAGGCATTCATTGTTTCAGTGCAGGGGATCTCAAGTTAAAACGAAAAGTGTAGCTTACAGTAGTGTTTGGAGAAAGCATCAGCCTGTCTCAGTAAAGCACTTCATGGGTTCACTTGCGGCTGCACGCATACACACAACGCAACTGCATGATTAAATAGTAGCCTTTAAGAGTTGTGACATAAAGTGCAATTGGAACTTGGAGGCGTCGGCCACCATTGGAGGAGGAAAGCAACATGAGGCCTGATTGGCTGACAATAAGACTTCCAGTATAAAAGGCACTTCCTGTCTGCAGGGGTCGTCTTTCTGTCTTTTGACCAATTGGAGAGAACAAGGTGGTGACATTGCAGTGCAATAGTTGCTAACGGTTTGTGCCTATTTTTATACACATTTTTCTATTTGCTTTATTATAGATTTCCCCTAATCATAGTGAAGGTTTGGTGGAGGTATTTATATTGATTGAGTGTTAGTGTACTTTTTGATCTTTTTGTATGTACACTTGATTTTTCTTTTTGTAAATATTTTTTGTGCATTATTTTTGGGGCTGTGAGTTGTTTTGCGCTTTAAAGATTAACTTCCTGAACTGTATATTATTTGGGGAAGACCGTCTTTTATGGTGTATAAACATTTTTATTTTGATTTTGGGTCACTGGATTTCACTGTAATTACTGTAAATAAAAGCCATTTTTGCTTGTTGTTGATGTTTGTGTGTCATTGCCTTTGGAGTGTGTTTCAAAGCCTGCATGACACTGTTTTGTCCCTGCATCTGTAAATAAACTGCACCTTTGTGTTGAAACCCAACATTTTCATCTCTGGCTCTGTGTCTTAAATCTCTCCTGTTTGTCCTGTTTGGTCCTGAAGTACAACAACACCCAGTGTGTAGTTTGGTGTCCACATTCTGACTATGCGGGTGCGTAAACTGCACTGATGGCTTGTGCATAAAATCAAATAAAAACACTACTAATTTAAAAAATGACAACACCACCCCAGGGACTCTTTCTACCACAGGATGCTGCTGATATTTTTGCATGGACGATTTGTGTGTTCTTTGCATGGTGAAGCTTTTCTTTTCGGCATCCATGCGTACTTTTGATTTAACTTTTTTTTATATTGGTTAGCCATTTATTAGCATTTCTCTTTGGATTTCTATGTTATCACAATCACATGTATGTGTCCATGAACTTAATTAAGTACTCTGCTGTGGTGTATTTTATTAGTGAGTGGCAGAAGTTCTATTTTCTGTACTGAGCAAACTCATAGATTATTGCCGGAAGCGACTGAAAGGAATAAACGAAGTTTAACCTGCCCAGAAAGCTTTTGGGTTCTGCTTTCTTTTATTGTGTGTTTAAACTAATCTGTATCTTTATGTACTGTATATGCATTATGTAATTAATCATTTATGACATCTGTAATTTGTGTTTTACTTGTCAAGAGAAGTTTATAAAAATGCATTGAAATTAATTGAATTGAATTGCATGTGATACACAGCTTGGGGATAAAAAATGTTAAAAGTAAACAAAATTATTTTTTTTTCTTCTCTTATATGAAAAGTAAAATGTAAAAATTACAACACAATAAAGATATTATTAACCTTGTATTTGATATTATTGTACTATTGTTAAGGGCATCATGGCAGTACAGTAAGGAGACCAAGGTTCTCATCCAGGGTCCTCCCTGCGTGGAGTTTGTATGTTCTTCCCATGTCAGTGTGGGTTTCTGGGTGCTCAGGTTTCCTCACATAGTCTAAAAACATGGGGGTTAGGTGGATTGGCGAAGCTAAATTGACATTAGTGAGTGGTTGGTGTGGGTGTGTGTGTGAGTGTGTCCACCTTGATGATGGACTGGTGCCCTGTCCAGAGTTTGTTCCTGGCCTTGTACCCTATGCACCCCAAAGTGACCATGTTCAGGACTAAGCGGGTTAGAAAATGACTGACTGACTGACTATACTGTTGTTAAGATCCTGCTATGATTTATTTAAAATTTCCATTGAGTCCCTTTAAGTTGGAGAAGGGCTAAACATTAGCAGAATAAAAAATGGCTTTTTTAGATTCACACAAGTAGCTGCACTGAGCTTTTAATGGTCTTATTTCAAGTTCTGTTTAATTTAATTTTGTTTGCCATGGGAGTTGTAGCTGCATCTTTTCCAGTTTCCTAAAATTGAGCTAGTACTGAATTGGCAAGGTAGTAACCAGCCTGAGTCAAATATGTAATGAAAGAAATTTCTCAGTCCAATAAAGTTCATTTTGAAAAAGGCTTAGTGAAAATTCAAAGCAAAAGAGCTTACAGAAAAACAGAGAAAACACACAGGATAAAAGGCACAAAAAAGAAAAAAAAAGGTTTCTTCTACAAACTTAGCTTCTTGTTAAACTTCAGTTACTTTCTATACTTAAAGATTGCCTTATTTCTCTATGGCAGACTTACATTCAGGATGTTCTACACGTACAGCACATTCAGTAGGGTCAATATGATACGTTACGGGTTACGGGTTTCAAAACTGTGTGCCCTCCATGCCTTAGCAACTGCAAGGCAGATCATAAACTGGGATTCGAAATAATGAGAATATTCCATTTCTGTTTAGCGTATGAGGGATATAATAGAACCTCTCATAGACTATGCACTTATATATAGGCAAACATTTTAACATAACTAAGAATATACTTCTATCAATTTAACATAACCTAAATAACTAAAACAAATGGCAGTCTACAGTACACAACTATTTAATATTTAAGTCCTTAACTTTTGTTTTCTCTCTTTCTCTCTTCCAGTTTGACCGGAAGTCATCCATGTCTACAGTAAACCAAAGTAGTTCTGTAGTCACAGAATTTCTCATTGCTGGATTTCTAGGATTCAGAGATCAAGAAAGCAGGAGAACTCTGTTTGGAGTCTTCCTCACAGTTTACCTCTTCACTTTAACTGGGAACATTCTGTTAATCACCACCTTTGCGTCCGACAGAACTCTGCACACCCCAATGTACATCCTAGTGTGTGGTTTGGCTGTTCTCGATATTGCCATCAGCACTAACACTCTGCCCAGTATGCTAGTTGTATTAATACTCGAATACAGAATTGTACCATTAGCTGCTTGTTTTACTCAGACGATGTTCATGACTGGACTTTTTTCAACAGAGTGTTTCCTCCTTACACTAATGGCCTACGATCGCTATGTTGCAATCTGTTACCCACTTCACTATCCTAATTTAATCAGTAACAGCCGCATCTCCAAACTGCTGGTTTGCTGCTGGGTTGTTGGGTTTCTTTGTGCAAGCGTTACTTTGGCTCTTGCTGTCAGGCTTTCATTCTGCAGGCCCAATAATGTCATCTATGTGTCTTGTGACGTTGGTTCTTTGTTATTCTTAGCCTGCGGGGAAATTCAGATTATTAACTATGCAATATTATGTATTGGCTTGGGTGTGTTGTTCATCTCATTGATATTAATCCTCTTTTCCTATCTTTGGATTATAATCTCAGTCGTCAAGATTGCCAGTAAAGAGGGGCGAATGAAGGCCTTCTACACATGTGGCACACATATGCTTGTAATTTTTGTCTTTTTCCTCACTGCTGCAGGAGTCTTCATTTCGGACAGGACTTCTTTGTCTTCTATGGACAACCGTATTTTGGGACTCATAGTACGCAATGTGTTTCCATCATTAATGAATCCAGTAATTTACTGCCTCAGGACCAAAGAAATTAGAAGCAGTTTTTGGAAAATGTTGAAGAATATTAAATGTTGAAGAGACAGAAGAAAGTTTTCTTAATTAGTAAAAACATTGATAGCTGTAATTAATTATTAAATACTATTTATAGAGTTCAAGTGAGTTTTTGATTGTTAAATCATAGCAAAGTCATTTTTGCTTTTAATTATTTGAAAGAAATACATTAGCACAATATCTCTTTATTATTGTACCGGGCTACGCCATGAGGCTTGTCATCACCCGAAGTGACAGTGTGGCATTACGCTCCATCACTGTAGAGGAAAATGCTACCCAGCAGACTGTCTAACTGATACCGACTTTACAAATGATATTGCTCTCCTGTCAAACTCTATAAATGATGCTCAAGAACTTTTCAAAGCAGTTGAAAGTGCATACCCATAGTGCTGGTCTAGTAATAAGTGCAAGCAAAACTAAATATATGAATTACAAACAAGATACAGGCATTATCTTCAAGAATTTAGATGGAGGGGACTCTTTAAGTGGTCAGTGATTTTGAATATCCTGGCTCCTGAATGAGTGCGACAGATACACACAAGGAAAACGCTTGGTCAGCCCTACAGAAGTCAACTCTTTCCAAACAGTTGAAAACAGGGAACATTTTGATGTGTGGTTCAAAGGAAGGAAAACACTGATCTAAAACACAAAAGCAACACACCCTCATAATGGCTGAAAAGAAACGAAATTCAAGTTTTGGCCTGGCCTAGTAAAGGTCCATGACCTAGACCCAATAGAGATGCAGTGGTAGGATCTGAAAAACCTACCATTGATTCAGAAATAAAGCAGTCCAACAATGAAAAGTGAGATAAATTCCTCCAAAGTTCCGAGAAAAACTAATAATGAAATGCAAGAAGTGTTTGGTTTGCAGACATTAGAGCTAAAGGTGTCACAACAAGTTATTAAGTCTAGTGGGGGAATTACTGTAATTCTTCATAAACTGCCAGTTGGAGTTAGATAACACTATTCATTAAGTAAAGTAGATAGGTTAACAAAATTGCTATTGGTTGACTCAGGTGTCCTTTATGTGTGTAATATTATAGATCTGAAAACATTCACGTCAAAAATTTTCATTTATGTTGTAAATTAGAATGGGGCAAATAATTTACTGTAGGTCGCAGGTTTGTTATTGCTGGCTCAGTGCTTGCAACTAAACTTTACTAATCCAAAATGTACTACTCTGATTGGATTCTACAGTCCCTTACTCTTACTTTAAAATATCTGTCAAGTATCAAAGATCTATTCTATTCTTATCGGAGTGTTTGACTATCACCCAAAGCATTGCACTGAGGATGCCATTTCATCTTCTCTTCATGTGGCACTGTTGCATCTGGATAAATAAGACATACTAAAATGCTGTTCATAGACATCAGTGCAGCATTCAGCACTCCCATCCCTCAATACCTCATAGGGAAGTTGAGTCTGATAGGCTGCATCACTTCCCTATGCACCCTATGCATCCAGGTTTTAGTCCAGCCCATTATAATAAACTTTTATTTTTATTAAACTTTAATTTGACTATTGTTGTCATTTCTGCAAACCATTGTCTCCATCATTTTTTATTGTAAAAAAGAAAAACCAGCACAATTGTATAAGAGGTTTTTCAGTACCAACGGTAGATATGTACTAAATGGATAAATAGTAAAAAGTAGTAAAAAGTGTCCAGGGAACCAGTCCACATAAAAGAAAGTGGTAGGAGTGTTCAGTGAAATAGAGAAAAAAGGTAGAAAGATAAAGTCATACACGGAGCTGCTGGAATGGCTGCCACTCGCGGCGGCGCCTGATGATTAAGATGCAATCATATAGATAAATGCAACAAGTTTAAAGGATAAGTTTGGTATTTTTAAAGTTTTGTTATTTGGTCACTGTATTGATATGTTTTTAATTTTCCATGTGAAATTGTGTTCTAAAGTGAAACATTTTTATTAATTTTCCTGTTATTGCATTTTGAAATGAAAGTCATGGAACAGAGGTCTAAACTTGAAAACATACGATTTAAAATCTACCAAATATATCTATTTTACAAGCTAAGGCTGTTATAAGTTATTGTTCTTCACCTTGAGATTGCACACATAATACAAAACAGCATATCAATGTAATTTTAATAAGCAAAAAAGATTCAGCCAATTTTATTGGAGACTAGCTGTGTTCTTTACCCCATTGACTGTCTCCCTCCACAGCTATGTTTCAGCCTCAAATTTAAGGTTTCATTTAGAAAAGTGATCTCATAGTGCTGTTATTGAATGTCAGTTATTGTTTAACTCACTAACAACCTGCTATAAACTTTAATAATTGGCTTCTGGTACTTCAATCTGTTTCATCATTGTTTGGCTCTATTACATATTCTGCCTTTTTCTTTTTCTCTGGTATTTTTTTATCGTGTGTGCATACAGAAATTGCCTAATGCTGAGTGTTGATAAGTACTATGAACTTAGTATCGATGTAGAAGAGGCTTTGGCTCATTCAAATATCTAAGGCTTTTATAAAAAATACATGGCAATGTAATCAGTCCATTTCAGATTTCTTATTGTGTTTACAAAGTACAATGAAACTCTTATGTGGACACTTTACTAAGATGCACCACTCCACTACTCCAGGTGTGTGAACCACCATAGAATATGTAAAATAAAAACACATAATGTAATAAATTTATTTTTAAGAGAAATAATAATATAATTTGAAGTGTGCATCTGTTGTTAAAATACTATGTCTGTGTTTGATTCAATATGTGTGCTAATAATGCCTTTAAAAAAATATATTAGTCATACGTCCCACCAGCACATGTACATGTTTGGAATCATCGCAAATACATACTCAAACAAAATGAGTTTAGGGTGTTCTTACAGGTCTGACGATATATCTGACACTCAGCACACTTTTGTGTACAGCATCATTTGTTAAAGACCATGGCAGAATACAACTTATGAAGAAACAACATTATAGAGATAAAAGTAGGATAGGTGCCACCTGAAGCTAAATGTCAAATCTCCACCTATGGTGGCTGCTGTGAGCAGACAAGTGAATCAGAAATGTATTCTACTGCTTCCAGAATGCCTCAAAACATGCAAGACACGTTTTATTACGAAACTTTTGCAGCTTTAAGGAAGCAGAGGGTGATAGTGTAAGAAACCTTACCTGAATTGGTTGATGTTAAAAACAGTGTTCCATAGGGAGTCTGGGCTGGTGCCACTGATATTTTTCGTATAAATGATTTGGATAGGAATATACTGTAAGTAGCATTATGGTCAAGTTTGCAGATGTTTCCAAGTTAGGCAGATAATCTGAAATACATTGAATCATCACAGAGGGGCTTGGACAGCATACAGACTTGGGCAGATTTGTGGCAGATGAAATTTAATGTCAGTAAATGTAAAGAATTACACATAGGAAGTAAAAATGTGAGGTTTGAATACACAATGGGCAGTCGGAAAATCGAGAGTACACCTTATGAGACAGATTTAGGAGTCGTAGTGGACTCTACACTATCAACTGCCAAGCAGTGTTCAGAAGCCATTAAGAAGGCTAACAGAATGTCAGGATATGTAGCACCTTGATGTGTGGAGTACAAGTCCAAGGAGGTTCTGCTCAAGCTTTATAACACACTGATGAGGCCTCATCTGGAAGACTGGGTGCAGTTTTGGTCTCCAGGCTACTAAAACGACATAGCAGTGCTAGAAAAAGTCCAGAGAAGAGCAACTAGGCTGATTCAGGGCTACAGGGGATGAGTTATGAGGAAAGATTAAAAGAGCTGAGCCTTATACAGTTTAAGCAAAAGAAGATTAAGTAGTGACCTGATTGAAGTGTTTATAATGATGAAAGGAATTAGTCCAGTGGTTTAAGACTGTGATTTTAAAATTAGTTCATCAAGAACACTGGGCCACAGTTAGAAATTTGTTAAGGGAAATTTTCATACAAACATTAGGAGGTTTTTCTCCACACAGAGAACCACAGACACTTGGAATAAGTTTCCAAGTAGTGTGGTAGACAGTCATACTTTAGGGACTTTCAAAACCCGACTTGATGTTATTTTAGAACAGGGGTGCCCAAGAAGTCGATCGCGATCAACTAGTAGATCGCAAAGGTAGTGCAGGTAGATCGCATTGCATTAAAAAAAAAAATGTAAATGTTAGTCTATCATATATCCTCCCTATGGCATTTGCCACATGATTAACATACAGGGAGGCCTTTCTGAGATCTCTTTTCTTCTAACACACTGGTCATCCCGCACGCACGATCAAACGTGCGAACTACTGCAAAACTCCAGCTGTGATCTAGTTAGCCTTCCAATTTATATCGGCTAAAGAAGGGATTTAAAAAAAAAATTGTTTGGAGAGGGTATGGGCTGGATTTGGAATTGGAAGAGGATTTTTGTTCTCACAATTTCACAATCGAAGTGCGTTTGTCTGATCTGTCAATCTATCATTGCTATTCCAAACAAGGAAAATGTGAAAAGGCACTTTCGAACTGTTCATAAAAACTACGAAACTGACTTATTTCCGAAAAGCGATCTGAGAAAGAGAAAGGAGAGGGAACTAAAATTGCAGTTAATCGGACAGCCGTCATTTTTCACTCGGCTGAATTCAAAAGCAAAGGCAGACACACCGAAGCATCGTTCCCGGTGAGTCACTTGATCATTAAGCATAAGAAGTCCTTCCAAGAGCTACCTCCTTAACTGCATTATTCGGCTCTACTTATTTATGTGAGTCAGCCTTTTCCCACATGAAGATTATTAAATCCAAATACTGTGGTGACCATAAATGTATTGAATTGTTATTGTGACATAAAGGTTATTCAGTTATGCAAGGTACAACAACATATATTTTATGTATAAAGTATACTCAGTATATATATAAATATATATATATATATATATATATCGTATATATATATATATATATATATCATTTTTGTTATAGGTAGATCATTTCGACCTGGTCTATTTAAAAGTTGCTTGCAAGCTGAAAAAGTGTGGGCAGCCCTGTTTTAGAAGAATTAAGTAGATAGGACTGGTGAGATTTGTTGGGCTGTAACAAATGCTTCACTTTAGAGCCCAATTTCATGTGGCAATCATGTACTAAGACTAAGGCCAATAAACTTTAGTGATATGTAGTTTGTATTTTTTTTACCTCTACACTTTTTTGCTTTCTAAACCAGGCAATGCAAGGTAACTCATCTAGTTTATCAAATAGCATTATTAATTGAATATTAAATGTTAAAATCACAAGACAGCTCGGGCCAATTCTTTAAACCTTACCATATTAATAAAATGTAGACTTTTCCAAACATGAATCTCACTTATAATGGCTGTCATGCCTGTATCTCCAGTAACATCTGGAAAGGTCAGGGTAGCCAGTGACTACATGAAAAAATCAGACTTAGATAGATAGATACTTTATTAATCCCAAGGGTAAATTCACAAAAAAAATAAAATGAAGTCATACACGGAGCTGCTGGAATGGCTGCCACTTGCGGCGGCACCAGAGTCACTTATCTGATAGCATAAATAAAACTAATAAAAATAAAAATAATTCATTTTATTCAAATGATATACAAAAAATAAAAATTACAAAACAAAAAGGTGTCAATTATTTCTACATAATTGTGTTGCTGTAAGGATTCTGCTATAACTTTTTAGGCATACATTTCTCTTACATCTCTTTCAGTTAAAAATGGGGTCAAATTTGACTAGCAGAAGAAAATACATTTTTAATATATTATAACAAGGGTTCACTTAATTAGCTGTACTGTGCTTTTTAAACTTTAAATTATTGAGTTTGGTTTGTTTTCATTTTCTTTGTAATGTTAAAGCCATGTCACATTACACATCTTTTCCAGTGAATTTCAGTTGTAACCTTCATTTGCATGAATCATAGCAAGTTGTTTCAAGTCGGCAGCGAGCTCCTATGAACCCAAACACGAAATGTGACATGTTCCGTGACTCACTCCAGCTAGCGCATAACTCACTCGCCCTAACAAAAACAGGCAGGTTTGATTAGCCTTTAGTTGTAGAGACGGCTCTGTGTGCATGAGAATCGACAACCAATCAATGCTTAACTGGAAGTAGAACTATATAATGCAGTGACAAGGAATAAGGAGCTTGGATGTTTTGGATCTCACAAACAGAAGTGAAATTTGTCTGTATTATGACTCATATTTTACATACCATGGCAGAATGGAAAAAAGAATTGTGGCTGAACTCGCTGTACCCTTTGTACAACACCCACTCCGTCAGGCAGCATGCTTTTCTGCTGGTAGGTCGGCACACAGTCAGTAAATGTGACATGTTCAGCAATTTTCATTCATGTTATTGACATATTTTTGTGATCAGATCGGAAACTGCTGCCAGCAAATCTGACCTCACCAATGACTAGAAGTTATGTAATGACAAGAGAAAACAGTCTAACAATGGGTGCAGAAATATTGGATAGTTTTTCAAACAAGTACCATAAAAGTCAACTTTAAATACATGCTAAAATATTTAAGTTCTTAATGCAACTCCTGTTTCTCTTCTCTGTTCCCTCCAGTTTGACCTGAAACCACCCATGTCTGGATTGAATCAAACCAGTACTGTCATCCCAGAATTTCTCATTGTTGGATTTCCAGGATTCAGAGACCAAGAAAGTAGACAAACACTGTTTGGAGTCTTCCTCACGGTTTACCTCTTCACTTTACTTGCTAACATGCTGTTAATCGCCATCTTTACATCTGACAGAACGCTGCACACCCCAATGTACATCTTAGTGTGTGGTTTGGCTGTTCTTGATGTCGCCATCAGTACTAACACTGTGCCCAGTCTGCTAATCTTAATAATATTCGAATACCGAATTGTGCCTTTAGCTGCTTGTTTTACTCAGACGATGTTCCTGAGTGGACTTTTCTCAACAGAGTGCTTCCTCCTTACACTAATGGCTTATGATCGCTATTTTGCAATATGTTACCCACTTCACTATCCTAATGTAATGAGTAACAGTCACATCACAAAACTAATGGCTTACTGCCCGGTGTTTGGGTTTCTTTCTGCAGGTATTAGCTTGGTTCTTGTTCTCAGGCTTTCATTCTGTAGGCCTACTAATGTCATCTATGCCTTTTGTGACTTTGGTTCTTTGTTGTTCTTAGCCTGTGGGAACATTCAGGTAACTAATTATGTTGTGTTATGTATTGCTTTGAGTGTGTTGTGTATCTCACTACTGTTAATCTTCTTTTCCTATTTAAGGATTACAATCTCAGTTTTCAAAATTGCCAATAAAGAAGGACGAATGAAGGCCTTCTACACGTGTGGCACACATATGCTTGTGATTTCTGTCTTTTTCCTCACTGCTGTAGGAGTAATGTTTTCAGACAGGATTCCTTCAGTATCCATGGACATCCGTATTTTGGGAGTCATAATACGGAACGTGTTTCCAGCATTAATGAACCCATTAATTTACTGCTTGAGGACTAAACAGATTAGGCAGAGTTTTGTTAAAATGTTAAGGAAGATTACAATTTAACAGATGGAATTCTGTTTTCTTTAACTTCCTTAGCATTATGTATACCTCCAGAAAAATGAACATGCGAAAAACATGTTGTTACATGTTACAAAAACACGTATACACCGAAACGTCAACATAAATACAATAGGGAAGGTCTGTCTAGTGTCCCCTGCCGTATTGTTGCAGATTTAGTATACAGCTTTTTCTGTGATATGTTTTGAAACAGTCACCAACACTCAGTCCAATGTCTATCAGGATGGCTATCAGGACGGTGTAAGTGTGTTTTTTTGCATTTTGTTCTTATAGTCTTTTTTCTGTTGCTTGTTCATGAGAAGGTGGAATATCATTGCTTGATACGCATTATTGACGCCGCTCATTATGTTATTCTAGGCTACTATAGTGCAAGGCTTAGTGACTACCACATTTTAAGACACGGACATCGACATTTGTTGCATTGTGAACACTGCTTAGGGGGCTAATGTCTTTCCTGTCCTTCCACTTGATTACAATCATTTTGCCTTTTGTCATGTACATACTGCACCCCACTGCAGCTTAATGCCACTGAAGTCACCAGTCGTATCCTGGCGGTTCAGTTGTATAGTGACATCTGTATCAGTTTTTCTGTTTGCATCAGCATCTGATGATCAATTCACATTGCTTGATTCAACTAATGGTTTAGTTTTAGTTTGTTATAAAAGTGGATTTACAGTTTTTTGTTTACACAATTTGGTTGAAGGATATGTCCCACTAGTGAATATTAATGATTTACTATAAAGTGGCAAAACACATAAAAATATTCATACAGAATTTTTGGAGAATGATGTTATTTTATTACCACGAATATTATTCAGGCTTAACAGAGTACACTGGATCATAACTGGTTAACCCGAGAGAAACTCTCACTTAACTGTTTTTACATAGAATTCTGAGCCTGGGGTTAATGCTAAGGAGGCTAAACAGTAAAGAATATTAATGGAGTTATGTACTTTTATATTCTGACAATTGGTGACGCAAAATTTAAATAAGTAGGTTCAGTCAATGAATGCATGGATAGACATAAGTAATTTAAATACAATCATGCATCAACAATCAGCTCCATTTGGGACCGGCCATCTGGGCATAAGTCAAATTGGCCATATGTCGATCACAAAGTGTACAGGTCATTGCAACTGAGGCACTGTGGGTCTGGTGTGGGTCACCAGTATGCACACTTTGCCAATATGATGTAACACAAGCTATATCTTAACGTACTGGCGACTGTACACCTGGTCCATGTTTCTCGACCACTTGATTGTGCCACCGGTGGATTGCGAATTGCTATCATTATTTTGCGAGTGGGTCATGATGGTTCACCTAAGTTATCTGCAGGGTTGGGTGATATTTCCCTGTTTCCAGTTAAGCTTGTTTCACCAAAGTGGAACCCCAATCACATTTGTTTCAACAAAGAGGAGGTTTACAATTGCTGTTAGTGGGTCATCAATAAATTTAAAAAAGGCAAAACTGGGTTGTGGGACCAAAAAGGCTGTAAAACATTGGTGTAAGGCAGGCGGTACAGGTTAAATGCATAAGAATTAGTCATGTGAAGTGGTGCCAATCAAAACAAACCTTTAAGTGCCCACCAAGAGTTAGAAAATATATGAGACCCTGTGAAAATAATAATAATAAGGGAAGATTTATTACTGAGGCTAGTTTTGGCATTTTCTAAAACATTATTACACTATTTGTTTTTCTATGGCCCTCGTTGGTAAATATGAATCACCTTAACTTGGTGGGCTGTAAATCAATGCATGGTTGTATATTTTCTAATGGATATATTAAGGAAATAAATGTTTTGTCTACTGGTGTAGAACAGTTCACCTTAGATAATTGCTGTGTGCTCTATGGTACCCAAAAAATTGTTCTGGAGTAACTGATTTGCTTGCTCTTTTTGCCTATAATTCAAACTGGTGAATCTAAAAAGGCCTGCCATGACATAGTCTGGGTGATATTTGAATCCTTTCAGGACTGATTTCTTCCTGATGCCTATTGTGACCAACACAGGACCCATTTTAAACAAGACTGACCAGGAGCAAATATACAGTATATGTGTGTCTGTAAAATGGTAGTTTCCATAATTGAGAGAAGTGAACACTTCAGTCGGAAGGGATGAATGTTCTCTTTTGTGCAATTTCTATTTATTATTTAACTCAAGAGGATGTCTTTGTGATTGTCATCTGAGGAATAAAACACGAAGATGAACATGTACAAAATTCAGACAGAAGTCATCCTAATTGAAAATAAAGATGAGATGTATAACACTAGAATTACCAGAGCCCACGAGAAAACTCATAAATCTGGCCCACCTTAAATCCGTTCGCACCTCTCTGTCAGCGTCTTTTGTCCCTTAAATGTGCCGATTAAGACAAGCAGCAAGCAGCCTGCTATTCCATCCCCCCACCGTCGCAGAACGTTCACAGTTATCCCAGCTCATGCCTTTTTTGATTATTTGGGAGTAAAGTGCTGGAGTTTTAGAATGGAAATAATAGATTGTTATTTGGAACACATGCATTTCATGTGTGTTCCGTTTCTACAGTAATCTGTGTAAACAGATTAAAATGGAAACTTTTTCATATTTTAGTAATAAATGTTACAAAATATAGGCATAAACTATAGAATGTGTGAAGCCTGAAGTCCAAAGATCAAATAAACACTTTCACAAAAGGTTCAAGGGCAATACAACAGCTTCCGTGGTGTAGTGGTAAGATTTGCTGACTTGTAATCAAGAGTCCCTGGTTCGATCCCCACTACCTCCTATATTTGCTGTTTTCAGTAGTAAGCTGCTCTTATTGTTAATATTATACAGTACACACATACATTTGGTTTGCATCTGTAACAGACCATGTACACTTATAGTACTGTACTATAATAAATAAAAGTTACCTTTTTTTTTCACTTTTATTCTCTCAGTCACGATCACGATACATACTACCGCCCTAGGGATCTGATGCTGTTAGTTTTTATTTGAAACTGGGAATAACTGTAGACATGAGTAGTGTTTTGAGGCAATGGAACTGGACATTCTCTGATCTAGAAGGATAAAAGCTGACACACAAACGCTGGTGAATCTGCCTTCTTCATATCACACCATCACTTTATTTTTTTTTATTCAGTTTTATTGAGTGCAACAGGTACACATGTGGTAAATGTAAGAAGGACTGTCCTTGTGTGTGTGTGAACTGTTAACATTTCAATTTGATGACTGCATATAGCGCTGAGCTGACCTCGTAAAAGTTCATAAAATAAATAATTTCAAATATCATATATACCTACGTCTCTGTTTTTTTGTATTGTTTTTGACATCACAGGTGCATACTTAATTCTGCATGAGCAGGAACACTCAATAAAGGTCATTGTCCAGCAGGAGAATACAGCTTTCCAATAATGTCTTCTGATTGCATTGTATCCTGCAAAGATTCAAAAAAGCAACATCACTGAGGCTCCTCCATGTTTCACAATTGAGATAACCAGCATCCACTTGTAAGATGAATCTTGAGTGGAGCTGTGTCATCCACCAACGCAGTAATCAAAGCACAATAGTATTTACACATCAAAAGGGTTTAAAAGGTTTTGGACAGGCTTAGTCAAACTCCTTGCTGTGACAGGGCCTGAAACAAGCAGCTCATTTTGATATTTTTTATTTTTATTTGATATATTTTATTAATCCCCGATGGGATTTTCACATGACCGTTGGAAGTGTAAGCTATGGTCGGCAGTTTATCCCGGCCGGGACGCCCCAGTAACAGAACGATGGGGGAAGGCAGCTTATCAAGGACACTGCCTCCCCCAGGACATAGATGGCAGCTTCCCTGGACTGCAGAGGTGCCCCGAATGCCCACAGGGCACTATGGGAGTTGGAGTTCGGAAACGCAGCCCTGCTGGGTACCATGGGTGCCGCCAGGAGACGCTGCAGGGAGACTGGGGATTCCCTACTGTTTAAATAGCCTGTAAGTACTTTAAAGTCACAGGGACGGAAGCACAGAAGTACTCCAGGGCTGAAGAAGTTACAAGTTCTCCGTCTGACCCGGATGTGCTAACGTGGATGGAACAACCAATGCTCTTCGAGGTCAAGGACTATAAAAAGGACTACTGGAGACTCGGCAAGCGATCCGGAGTCAGGAGGAGTAGGACAGAGCTTGCTGGGAGGTGTGGTAGAAAGAGTATTGTGTAGATTTATTGTTTATTTACTTGTTTATGGTGGTTGTAGTGATTAAAAGGCATTAAGAAGAAGGAAACACAATTAAAAGAGCTTCTTTGTGCTTTTACCCTGTGTCTGCGTATCTGTCTGTTGGGTTTAATGGGGCGACAGCGACCCCTGGCGTTCACAGGAGTAAGAGTGCAAAATCAGCCATTTTACAGCACACCCCTTGAACATTTATCACGTTAAGGGCCTTGCTCAAGGGTCCAACAGCTCATTTTCAAAATTCTATCACTGTTTCAGATTTAATGCAGTTTGTCTAGCAGACAAAGAATTAAGTGGAGGATGCAATTATCTGTCTGCTCCATAAGGCTTAAGCTCACATGGACAAAGCTGGCAGCACTGTGAGGATTATGTTTTTTGGATTTCTCCAGCGCCTTCAGTACCATCCAGCAATCTCTGTTAAGGGGGAAACTCAGAGATATGCAGGTGGATGAGCCTGTGGTGTTCTGGATAATGGAATATCTGTCGGGCAGACCGCAGTTTGTGAGACTCAAGGACTGCATTTCTGATATTCTTACAACAGTTTGGCAGTGATGACACAGATTCAGTCCTTCCTTTCTGTTTTTTAGATGATTCTGCTCTATTGCAAATCTCATTCTGTTTATGTAAGAAGTATTTTGTGTCCTGGTGTCTAGAACGTCCCGTAAATGTTTGTCGAACCCTGGACTCTCCCTTGCGTGGTGGTGTACCACTTCTCTTCAGTTGATTACTGTGAAATGTAACGATTCAGAAATCAGCTTCCAGTTCTACATTTGTCAGAAGCCTAAAAATAAAACTGAAAGTTCAAAAGTTCAGTGCTCTGGATTACAAGGTGGTGCGGTCTTTAACTGGCATTGAACCTCACATATCATCTCACATATCTGGAAAATGACTCCATTTTTATATTTCCAGAATTGACAGTTATATTATCACTAGCCAGTCTTAGGATTTTGTTACCAGTCCATCTCCAGTGTGATACGGTTTTTAGGCTGAGGTTTCGCTAGTGAGCCATGGTGATCTGGTTTCATCACAGTGCTGCACAGCTATGACAAGCAAGGGATGGGACTTCAGACAATTAAAGGGCACAAAGCCACTTGGAGGATGTATATAAAGCACTCGTTCACTGGTTTAAGAAAAATATTGCATGTACTTTTTTGCCTTATTACCTTACTGTAAAAAAATGGTATCTTAACCAATTACAGCTTGTGGTGTTTCTAAAAATGGTGTATCTTCCATGCAGTTTTCCATTAGCACATTCGGTTAAGCTTTCAATGTCTTGATTTGCACTTCTCCTTTCAGTTATATAAACACAACCTGGTTTGAAATTAAAATGAATGATAATGTTTTATGGCTAAGAAAAATTCTTAGTTGTCTTCATACACATTAAATGTCAACGTACTGTATATCTTAGGGTTTGTATGTTGTCACAGTTGTGCATGGATTTCCACAAGCTAGTGAAACTTATCATTGTATATTTTATTACTTTGTGGTAGAAATTCTCTTTTAAACGTTGGACAAATTCATTGTCATATAGAGACAGACGTTCATCTCTGTATCTATGAAGCACAAAATATGTTTGTTTGATTTGTTGTTCTTTATGCATAGCTTTGTTTTTTCAAGCTACACCCTTGAAATTTTGTGCAAAGGGACTTCTCACTAGCGATCAGGTTTGTAATCTTGGCCCCCAAGAGAAGTGGCAAGAAGCACCACAGTGATCTATCGACAGAGAACACAGTTGCTGTTGTGATTCGCACATCAGGGATTAGTGAAGAATTTCCCTTTCACACTTTTTGTCATGGCCCAAAGCTGGTCATATTGTCTCTGAAGTTATGTATTGCAATTTGGGATAATCTTCTCATCATTACATCACAGTCGGAGCCTGGTGCTGTCATATTTGAAGCCACATATTCCATATTTTTGACTTCAGTCTTGTCCATCCAGGGCCCATCAGTAATGACTTTGTGTTGGAGCAAGTGATTTGTATCCCCACATATCTCATACGTCTCATAATCAATTGGATCATCCATTGTATTTAGTCTCAAATTAGCAGCAAAGTTGGTAAATAATATTTGGGCAAAGCCAGGAACACAGAGATACATTTTCTATATCACAAGGGGAATAAAATGCTGCCGACAGAGAAACAGTCCTACGTAATTTGTGATGGTAATATGAGGTCTCGATTTGAAGCAAGATATCATGGTCGATTTTGGCCCATTACAGTTAACTTTTTTTTTAAAATTAAACATTTCTCTTGTCACGACTGCAAGCCATTATCTCCACCCATATTTATTGCAATATGTGGTTATTTACACTACAAAGAAAAACCCAATGCAATTGTATAAGAAGACCCTTTCCTATTCTAAAAGTAGTTATGTACTAAATGTAACTCGCTTAATAGATAAGTTTCTTTTTATTTCCAAATCAGATTTATTATTTCTCAATTATAGTATAGATAGATAGATAGATATGAAAGGCACTATATGATTGATAGATAGATAGATAGATGTGAAAGGCACTATATGATAGATAGATAGATAGATAGATAGATAGGAAAGGCACTATATGATAGATAGATAGATAGATAGATAGATAGATAGATAGATAGATAGATAGATAGATAGATAGATATGAAAGGCACTATATGATAGATAGATAGATAGATAGATAGATAGATAGATAGATAGATAGATAGATAGATAGATAGATAGATAATTCAGTATAACTAAGGCTCTAGAATGGAAAATGCACATACCTACCATTTTAAGCAACTTCAGAAGATGAGTTAAAACACAGAACATTATTCTCTCAAGAATACATTGAATGAGCCATGAGATACTGAATGCACTGGTGACATTTTTTAATAAACTGTGCACTGACTCAGAATAGCAGGCTTGACGTGAGTGTCTACAATTTTACATTGTAAAAGGTTCTGTATATGAAACATATTTGATGATATTAATTACTACATTGATGGCTTTAGCTGATATAACTTATAGGCAGAGAATAACATACTGCATTTTCGATTTATACAGTAACTCCTTCACATTCGTGAGGGTTAAGGGCAGAAAACCCCCATGAATGTGAACATTTAAAGATGCTTTGGCTCCCCTATAACACAGACAGACATCCTGCATGATTAGGTATGCAGACCTGTTTTAAACAAGTGGAGCGATAACATTGTCTTGATTTATTATACTAGAAATAATATTCACATTTCTTAATATTGTAACAGCAGCAGGAATGCCTATATAAACTGCAAAACTGCAATGGTGAGCTGTCCTTATAAAAATATTGAGCCCCTTCAAGAGCCATGTAAAGAGCAAAAGATCCATTCTGGAACTTGGCCATGATTTTATATTGGTGTCAGTAAGTGTAAAGTGATTAGAATTGCACATATATATCAGTTAAAATTCCACAGTACAGGATGTCAGTCATTGGCATGGTATACAGTAGTGTCACATTCTGTTAAGATGTCTGCTGGCCTGGCTCAGTACCCTTCAGCACAGAGGGAACAAAAGCACCACGGCACAGGGGTGACGTATTATACAGCCTGATGGCTAAAAGTAGAAATGACCTCACATAGCCAGTTGTCTCAGTCTGTTAATAAATGTGCTCCACAGTTTAGCCAGGAGCTCATGCAGGAGGTGACATTCATTGTCCAGGATAGTCAGCACCTTCATGAGTGACCATCTGTCCTACCAGTTCCTCTAACAAGTCCCAGCGTGACTCCCAAGATTGAACAAGACTTTTTAAACAGTTTATTTAGTCTGTTGGCATCACGTGCACTAATGTCATTTCCTTAGCACACTACCGCATAGAAAAATAAACTATTTATTATTTCACTATTTCTTATTTCTATTATTTGTACACTATTTATTATTTATTTAACAATCTTTTATTTCTATTACTTTGGCATGGTTTATTATTTCTTCTTTATTAATTATTTCTAGTTGCACATTTATTATAACAATTGCATCAGACAAAATGTGTCTATGATTTTGCTTGCCACTGTACATTACTATGAGAGCTTTAGTTGTCTTTTAATAATTAACTACATATTTTCACAGCAATACAGCCAGTGTTAAATAAGAAATTTACGTGTATATGTAACAAACACATATTTACATATACACATTAAAGGATTACTGTGTAAAAGTGTAACATTTTATTAGAAATTGCTGACTTTGTTGTGTTATTTACTAAACTCCAGAGAGTAAAACACTTTTTTTTACTGCCATTAAACTTCTTGCTCTGTCTTAATGGTTGTAATCACCTCCCTGGTGCAGCAGTTCCCAGAAGACACAATCCTGGCATAAATGACTACATCTGCGGTGGGCTCACATTTACGTCTGATTAGTGGTTCGTGAACAACTGGTAAGCAAATGCTCTTTGGTTTACTTAGAAAGGTTCAGACATTTCAAAAATATAAAACAAACAAAAGACCAGTATTCTTTGATTTATTGTATACTTGATAGTTCAGAATGATTTTATACAGTCATTGGATAAAAAGATAATCTGAATTGTAGATGTAATACATAGTATAATGTGTAGACCAAAGTGTTTTGTTCAGTATTTAAAGGAAATCCAAGAGGTGTTGCTCATTGCTGGAAGCAAAGCTAAAAGTTATAAATCATGAATTGTTTTCATGAGTTAGATAATTAGGAAAAACAATGAAAAATGTCAAAGATAAATGAATACATCATTTTAATGTCTGACTGATGTTCTATGAGGGACACCTTTACATTTCTATTATTTATGATTGTTATTTTTAATTTGCTGTGATTTTTCTTTACATGAGATGCAGTGAACATATATGCAGGATTATCATAAAAAACTGCACATAGATAGATGTTCAGAGTATATAAGATGAGGGGGTCTCAGAGACCCCAAATTCGAGACAGAACTGCACTTCACATTAGTCCCGGGTTCAAAAGCTTTTTTTTGTTGTTTTTTATTAAAAAAATACCTTCACACAGACTTTTTCTCAAGTCCAACACAAACCATTCTCTCTCCAGATGATCATTGTCCCCTTCAATGTGGACTCTCCTGGGTAAGGCAGAGTATTTAGTTTTATGCCTAACCCAAGAGTACTTCTGGCACCAGAACAGCGCCACCTAGCATACAGCTGTTCTCAGGCAACAGTCTCCCTCTGTACGTTTTGTTAATTCTGCCTCCCAACTGATGGAGGGAACAGTGCACATCCTTTCTGGGATGCACATTCATCTCTGTTTTTCTTCATCCTTTATTACAGTCTCTTGGCCGGTTAAGGGAGACCATGCAACCCAGATGGGATGCCTGTTCTTCCATACTATCTGTCATATACAAGTCCTGGTTGGGAAAGGAAATACCAAGGATTTTCATCAGGCTCCTCCATTCTCTACTAGATCATTTACTATACTGGCTTCCATGTCGGGTAATGGAAGACAGTCAATCCCAGCCAGGAGGCCAGCTCATCCATAACGATAGATAGATAGATGTGAAAGGCACTATATAATAGATAGATAGATAGATAGATAGATAGATAGATAGATAGATAGATAGATAGATATGAAAGGCACTATTATAATAGATAGATAGATCTTTATTTGACCCACTGGGGAAATTAAGACTTTACAGCAGAGTTCTTAAACTCTGGTCCAGGTTTTCATTCAAACCCTTTTTCTAATTCGTGACCTGTTTTTGGTTGCTAATTAACTTCTTCTGAATTAATTGTAAATGACTTGATCTTGAAGACTCAGACCCCTTAAGACCCCTGCAAGATACAAAATGAGCCAAAACATGACCATCAAACTGTGTCCATCACACAGTATCTGAAAATAAAGAAAGATCTCAAAGGTCTCAGGAATGCTAATTTGTTTAGGTCCACAAAACATTGTAACAGTCTGCTCTTAGAAAAGAGAAAATAAACAATTTCAGAAATTTCTGCTATTGCACGATGAGAGCAGCAACAAGCTATGGAATAAAAGAACGGGTTTAATTAACGACAAGACTCAGAGCCTAATTAAGTGACTTTGAGTTTGATGCCCTGACTTAGTTGGTCTTTGGTTGGCTCATTCACTTCACATTTCATTTCTGTTTAAGGAAAGAAATGAAACAATTCAGAGGGGCGATGAGAAAATTCAGGGAAACAAATCTTGAAAAACAAGTAAATTAAAATTAAGTCAAAATAAGCTAATTAGCAGCAGAAACAGCTCACTAATTAAGAAAAGGGTTAGAATGAAAACCTGCAGCCACTGCGGCCCTCCAGGACCAGAGTTTGAGATCCCTGCTTTACAGAAACTCAAGAAAAATTGAAACATTATAACAAACAATAAGCCGCCTCACCCCCTGCAAACACACACAAGAACGTCTGGTTTGGGTAATGATTATAGAGCTGTTACTTCCTCATAACAGTCTTGTAGCTGGGATTAAGATGGATCAGACTGTGGTCAGATTTGCCCAGTTGTGCCACAGGTTTACATTTAATGGCACTTCGCATTTGAATAAAGCAGATTCAGTTTGTTCTACCCTCAAATGAAATATGGCATATGCTGATGGAAGTTTGTCATTGTTTCTTTGAAGGTCCTTTAATTAAAGTCACCACCTATTCAGAATGATTTATCTTTAGAGTGTTGGTAACAGAGTGAATACGTTCTATTGCTGAGTCCCTATTTGCAGAGGGGCGAGTGTAAACATTCATCAGGATGATGTAATTTGTATCTTTTAAGTTCCCTTCCTGCCTTTTTTCCACTCCATCTGATCATATCAGATGAAATCCAGCCAGCCTTACAATTGCACCTGAAATAAGAAGTTTAAGCCAGTCCTCCACAATCTCCAAAATACCACTGTGCAGTGACTCACCATGAGAGGTGACAGATGACAGTTCATCCATCTTACTTGAAAGCATAATATCATGGAAAATTATTTGCTTTTCACACAGACCCTGAACCATAGGTTCTTGTTTACATGTATGTCCAGGTTTCTGCTTACCACACATGAGAACTGTCAGTCACAGTGTCCCCAGTAGACGGTTGGAGCTTCAGCCACAGGGTATACCCTTACTCATATACTGCTGTTCCAGTAAAGACTACCCTACCCAGAGATGCTATTGGAGATGACTCTCTTCACCTCTTCTGACCTGGAATTAAATAATAAGCTCTTACTTCCCCAGTTTTAGTTTCTTCTGCAAATTTCACAAGTTTACTAACTACATCAGAATCAACATTATTAATCAGGAAAAGTTACAATCTCAGTACAGTCCCCTGACGGACTCCACTGATGACCGTCACTCCACATTAATATTCTCCTCTTTTCTGTATTTTTTGTCTTCTTCCAATCGACAACTTGAGATCCAGTTCTGTCAATTACTTCTGATGCTAACGGCTTCTAGTTTCACATTTAATCTTTGGTGTGGGACTGTACAAAAGGATTTTTGAAAGTTTAAATTAATTATGTTGTATGTATTCCTTTTGTCAACTACTCTAGTAGTCTTCTCAAAAAAATCTGAAAGATTGGTTTGTCAAGATCCTTTCATAAACCCATGCCAGCTGCTATTTATGTGTTTTTCATATTGGGGAAAAGTGTTTTTAGGAATTTCAACATGGCTAAACACAACTCACAATGAAAACATTATTCAAGTGTTGCTGCTTTCTTTTCTCCTCAGGTATAAATGAATAATGTCTGGATTGAACCAAACCAGTTCATTTGTCAAAGAGTTTGTCATTACTGGATTCCTGGGTTTCAGAGACCAAGAAAGCAGAAAATATTTTTTTGGAGCTTTCCTCACAGTCTATCTTTTCATTCTTGTGGGGAACATCCTGTTAATCGCCATTTTTCTATCTGACAGAACACTCCACACGCCTATGTATATATTAGTCTGTGGTCTGGCTGTTCTCGACATCGCCATCACTACTAACACTGTGCCCAGTATGCTGGTCCTGTTCACATTTGAGTACAGAGTTGTGCCGTTTGCTGCTTGTTTTACTCAGACAACGTTCTGGTTGGGTTTCTTCTCAACTGAATGCTTTCTGCTTACCCTAATGGCCTACGATCGCTACATAGCCATTTGCAATCCTCTTCACTATCCTAATTTAATGTACAACAGTCGCATTACAAAACTAATGGCCTGCTGTTGGGTGGTTGGCTTTCTTTGTGCCATCGTTACTGTGGCTGTTCTTCTCAGACTCTCATTCTGTGGGTCTAATAAAATAATTCACTGCTTTTGTGACTTTGGTTCTTTGATGTTTTTGGCCTGTGGGGATATTCAAATTACTAACTATGTTGCGTTAGTCCTTGGTTTGAGTGTGCTGCTTATTCCTTTGGCGTTTATCCTTTTTTCATACGTGCAGATAATGTTTTCAGTTGTTAAGATCGCCAGTACTGAGGGACGAATGAAGGCCTTCTACACTTGTGGCACACACATGCTGGTCATTTCAGTCTTTTTCTTGGCAGTCGGTGGTGAATTTGTAGCGATCAGAATTCCGGGTACATCTGTGGACACCCGTATAATGATTCTAATCATACAGAATGTCTTTCCAGCTGTAACTAATCCAATAATTTACTGTTTGAGGACTAAGGAAATCAGAAAAAGCTTTCTTAAAACATTAAAGAAATTAAGAGGTATAACAGATCATGAAGTGAGCTAATTTCAATGAGACAGTTGTCATCATCTAAGAATTTCATTTTGCTGTTTTTGATTGTTTTTTTAATAATACAAACACAGTATTTTCTTACTTCCTGCCATATTCCTGCTTGTGTATGAGTTTGCTTTCTGATTTACTTCCATTGCGTCCTGCATATTGATCCTATTGAATCCTATTATGTTATATCGTCTACTATTGCATTTTGCTCTGTACTTGTATTACTACTTTTGTACTGTTGTATTGTATTGAGGATTACTGTGTTCTGTTCTGTGTATTATATTGTATTTACCCCCTTTTCTGTCACACAATGCACACCCAACCTTCCAGGAAAGGGGTCTCTCTCTGAATTGCCTTTCCCAAGGTTTCTTCCATTTTTTTCCCCCATAAGGGTTTTTTTAAGAGTTTTTTCTTGTCTTCTTAGAGAGTCAAGGCTGGAAGGCCAAAGACAAAAAGACAGGGCCTGTTAAGGCCCATTGTGGCACTCTTTGTGTGATTTGGGGCTATACAAAAATAAATTGTATTGTATTGTATTGTACTGTATATTCACTGCTTTCTCACTGTTCATTTAAGAATGTTAGTTTACACATAAGTGGCTACATCAGCAAATGCCATGTTATATATTACATTTTCTAACCCTCTAATCCAATTCAGGGCCATGGGCTGGCTAGAACCAATCTAGTTAACACTGGGCACAAGACAGCCTTGAAAAATGCCATTCCTACAGGGCCCATACACATAATAACAGTGAATAAAGTTTATTTAACCTGTAGGAC
The DNA here is from genome assembly GCA_026402145.1 of Polypterus bichir lapradei. NCBI lineage: Eukaryota > Metazoa > Chordata > Cladistia > Polypteriformes > Polypteridae > Polypterus > Polypterus bichir. The sequence goes on from JANRMT010028174.1 coordinate 29,650,067, forward strand.
TTTGGGGATGTGGATGGTGGGCTGGAAAACCTGAAAAAAATCACACAATGTCAGTGACAAAAAGGAAACTCTTTACATATAACAATTAGGAGAATGATTTAAACCCAGGACACTAGATTTGTGTACCAGCAAAGTTAACCATTGTACTATCATGCCAAAATATAATCTTAAGTTAATTTTCATTCCAACTTGGTGTTACGTAAATAAATAAATTTTTCCTTAGAACCTAACTATTAATTGTTAGTGGAAAGCACAAATATCTTCCACAATTTTTTATGGCTTTTTTTGTGGCAATACTGTGCTGTAGAGAGAACAGGAAGCAACCGGTGAGGGAAACACGGTTTGGGATGGTGAAAGTAGCCAATCTGAGAACGTTATTCATTTCTCTTTGCTGCTGATTGACTGCTGCCCTGTGACGCGACTCCAGCTGAGTGTCCTCATGTTTTACATTTTGTTATTGTATTCATTTTGCTATTCTTAAATGCACAAGATGTCACCAAAATGCCCTGCACCTTCTAAGGCTTCTGGCACTGAGCCTAAGCGCCAGAAGAAGTTTAAAACACTCCAGGAGAACGATTTGCTCCGGGTACTAAAACGTTATGCTGCAGTAGCATGCCACTATGGCATTAACGAAAGCACCGTACGCTACATAAAGAAGCATGAGGCAGCAATCCGGAGTACCGTATTTGTAAGTTTCTGTGATAGTGGCAAAAAGGTGACAACTTTAAGGAATAAAAATATCGTCAGAAGAAGACCTGTCCAAAGATACGACTCCTCCTGAAGCGCCTGAAGAAGGGGCACCACCTGAGGAGTTGTAAATCCTCTGCATCGTACTGCACAGCAAAATCATCATCAATATCATCATTGGTGAGTACCTGTACATTTTATTGTATTTTAATTAAATTAAATTATGATGTATTTACTCTACTTATAACAAAGAAAACGACAGCACATACTAAAGAAAACACTCTTGCATGAATTACAGTACGTATAGCGGTAAGATTGGTATTTTACATTCTAGCACAGCTGGAGATATAGCAGTACAGTACTGTACAGAAAATGGTTTACCTTTACATTCTCTTTTTAGGTAATGTATTAAGCTGAGTTTGCAATGAAATTAAAGTGCTTTGGGGGCATATTTGGGGTTTATAAAAATAGGCATTTAAAAAGCATTTTTTAACCACATCCAAAAGTCGCGGTTTTTCACAATTTGCAGGTGCTCTAGCAACTGTAATATCTTAATTTTGGACCATGCTTCCCCGTATCCTACAACAACATTTATTTCTATAGCACGTTTTCATAGAAATGATGTAGCACAAAGTGCTTTGCAAGATGAAGAAAGAAAAAAGAAAATAAAATATAAAAATTAGGCAATACTAATTAACAAAGCATAAAGTAAGTTCCAATGGTCAGGGAGGACAGAAAAAAAAAAAAAAAAAAAACTCCAGAGAGCTGGAGAAAAAAACAAAATCTGCAGGGGGTTCCAGGCCATGAGACCACCCATCCCCCTCTAGGCATTCTACCTCACATAAATGACCTCAATCAGTCCTCATGGATTTCAGGTGTCACATGGAAGAATTAGACAATGATGGTCATGTGGACCTCTGGACTTCAACCCATCAATGCAGGGACAGCATGATGCTTTGATCAGGTGGTGGTGACGCAGATTGCAACCACAGGAAACTGAAAGAGAACAGTAGAAAAAGTAGAGATTAATACAGATTTTGGAACCATGAAAAAAGATGATAATTAAGTGCATATACAGAATATGAAGGTTACACTAAAATGAAGGTATGAGAAAGCCAAGTTTTTTTTTTATCCTAGAATTGTGTTTTTCCAATGTACCTTCTGCTGGTAGATGCTGTTGTTTAAATACCCTTCTTCTCTCAGATACTGAATTTATACTGTTCATCTCTACTTAAATATGTTTATTTTTGGTCACAAAATCATCCCCCATTATTTTGGCTTCTACTTTGTGGGAGACCTTGAGGGCCTTTTTCCATGACCAGATTATATCTTACCCCTCTCACCCAACAAAGAAGCATGGGCAAAAACGTGCTGAAATTACTGGGTTTTAGATTTGGACCAGGTATGGAGTGCTTCCATCACTGGAGTTTTATAGAAAAAGAATAATTTACAGACTCAGTATTACTTATTACTAAATACACTTCAACATTACCTTGAACACAAGGACAAGACTGGGCAAGATTTGCACCCACTCTGGCAGTGTGTTTGTAGATCATCAAGAGATAAACGACCAGTTCAAGTCATTTTATGCATTCTTAACAAATCTGAATCATCTGCTGCTCCATTACAAATACATTATTTTTAAGGCATTCAGGTTCCATCCATTTAACCTGAGCTTAAAGCCAAACTGGACGAACACTATCTATTGAGAAGATTATTCAGGCCATTAAATCTATGCAGGATAGTAAATCACCAGGGACTATTGGCTTTCTGATAGAATTTTATAAATCTTTCTCCTTACAGCTTACACATTTTTTGTTATCATTTTTCTTGGAATCGTAAACCTCTAAGACTTTACCTCCTAGACTCTTCCAGGTCACTGTATCACTGTTGCTTAAAAAAGGTAAAGACTCTTTGGACTGTGGTTCATATTGTACAGTGTCACTTCTCAATGTTGATGTTAAAATAGTAGCTAAAGTTCTAGGTTGTTGTTCTGATCCAGCTCCGACACTGAGACCAGACCGGTGTTATGAAAAACAGAAATTCTTCAATTTGAGTCGCCTGTTATTTACACTCACTGTGTGCCAAAAAAAAAAGCTTTTACTTTGATTTAGTAAAGATATATGACTGGATTGAGTGGGATTAATTGTTTCACACCCTTCACATATTTGGTTTTTGTGAAACAGGTATTTCTTGGGTTAGGTTTCTCTATTCTTCTCCCCAAGCCTGTATTTGTGCTAATAATGTTTTTTCTGTTTATATCCACTTCCAGCAAGGTACAAGGCAGGGATGTCCACTTTCTCCTTTGCTCCTTTCTGTTGCTCCTCTTATCATTTCACTGAAAAATAGTCAGGACGTACATGGAGTTATTAGAGCCAAGTGGCCATTTTCAGCTGTTAGCAGATAGAGAAAGAATTCTTGCAAGTCACAGGTTTTGCAACTGAGCTGAACCCTTCACAAAAGTATCAGAAAAGCAACAACTGAATTTAGAGAAAGATCTGTTTTTGCAACCAGCGGCGAATGAACTGAGAGAGCTGTATTAGAAAGATGTACAATTAAAGACGATCATTCTCTCTCCTACTTGATACTTAAAAAAAGCATACACACCTGGCATTCTTTCTGTAAGAATGTTACTAAATCATTATCATAAAAGCTCAAGGTTATTTTACTGTGGAAATCAAAACTGGCTTTACAAAACATTCTAAGGTCCTGCTTCACTTACTAGCTATATAAATGACTCTGAATGCTGCTTTTCCTTTCAACTTTCTCAGGATACACTGCACTTGACAAAACTTTCAGGCTTAAACCTACCACCTGTATTGGCTAGTTGAAAATGTTAAAATATCTCTCGTGAGAAATTTGCATATTCTTTTCCAAAAAATTTTAATTGGTTACTTTGTTAAAATTGTGATTACCCTTCTGCTGTTATGTTCCTTAGCTTAGGGACTGAAACCTTGGATTGAGTAGGGCCTCTCAGAGTTGTGCTTCGGTTTGCTTGGGCTGCTGTCCTATCATTTACTTGTTTCATTCCTGTTTGTGTCTTTTGTGGGTTATCTGCTAAAAACAAACTACTGTTGGCACCAACAGCAGCTGCCCAATCTCTGCTTGTCTGCTGTGTGTATGGTTGGTTCCAACATATCCAAGCTGCTTTGTTGTGTTTCTCTGCTTTTAATCATAATCAACAAATTTGTTTGTGTGCCATACATGTACCTGCATAAGAAATTCATAGTTTTTGATGTTGTTAATGATGGTAGTCACATGCCATACACTTTCAGCAGTAAATGCAGTCTGTTTAAAACAACTCAGACAAATTATTTGAAATTTCACTCCTAGATACACCCAACTCACCTATCATATGTAGATGACTTACATATGTTAAACATTTTAAGGCCTATTAGGTGCACCGTCTCTTGGTGTCCAGTAGATCTGTGAGACCTGCCAGTCCTTATATTAAATTATAAGGATAATTCATCACTAGTATGGCTGTTCTACATAAATCAAAAAGATCTCCACAGTATCTATTGAATTATATATTTATCATAGGAAGTTTTTTTTCTGCATCTTAGGACAATGTGTCAATAATATTTTTTGCCATTTTACAGATGTTTTTACAGGCGCTAAAATCATCTTTTTAATAATTAAACTGTATTTTTTTGTTACTGTCTTTTAAGCTCCAGGGAGCAAATCATTGCGACTCCCTTGAAACCCGTTAAAGTTTACGTTTATTCTTAATGACTATAATCACCTCTCTAGTGAAGCAGTTCCCAGAAGACTTGACATTGAAATAAATTACTGCATTTGCAGCAGGTTCTTGTTTATTTCTGATTAGACCTGCAAGAAAGGTGGTAAGTAAATGCTTGTTAGTGACATACGATGAATTCTTTATTTAAGAATATAACATAAAAAATCATTATTCTTTGTTTTATTACATGCTTATTATATCATTACTTGAAATGGCTATTAATAGGATAATCTAGACAATATATGTTATATATAGCATAAAGTATAATCAAGGTTATCCTGTTACCATTTGTAAAATATTTTCCATAAAAGAACAAGCAGAATGTCAAATATAAATAGAAACAAAAGAAGTATTAACTTCTTCTATCTTTTTCTGAATTAAAGGCTCTGTAAAAACAGTCAAAGATTCAAAATACAAATTATCTTGTTTGACCGATGTTTAGAGTTCATGTCATACATGACATTTACTTACATGCAGCTACAAAAAAAATATTTTTCTTACAAAATGTGTAAAAAAGTTCAAAGTATAATATCATAATGTGAACACATATTTGTTAAGTTTACAAGCAGACCCCAAGCCTATCTGATGTCTCCCCTGAGACCACTGTCCTGGGGCCTCATGTATAAACGGTGCGTATGTACAAAAGTGACCCTGGATGGGCAGATGGATGGAATAATTAAACATGTAGTATGAAGATAATTCAATGTTCTTTAAACGTTTTGAAGAATCGTTGTTCTAAGCTTTTGGACGGCTTGACATCTATTACAGAGCTGATTGTGTGGCGATTGGGTACTTGGAGAAAAGAAAAGGAGGACAGGAATTGGGGATTAATATGTTTGAAAGAGACAGTACTACTGCAATAATATATTTCATCGAAGGTCACACATGGCGCAGCAAGCATCTTGCGGGAGGCAGGAACAATCTCTGGATGGGGCGCCAGCTCATCACTATCACTGCGCCACCGTGTTCCCATGTTTAATAACATGTTTTAATTGCTATCATCATGAAAATGATATCAAAGTATACATCTCTGTATTTAAATTATTCAGAGAGCTGTAATATCATGAATGTAATGGATTCTGTGTCCTGTTGGAGGAAGAGAAAACCCATTTAAGAAGCATGTAGTGATTCACACACATTGAGCACATAGAAGAACACATACAAAACAAAGCATTTAACGTGTTACTTTAGTTATAAGAAACTAGTAAATAAAAGATTTTAAGATGAAGTTTATGATGCTCTACTTTAAGGACAAAATAAACTACGTGATTAAAGTTTAAATTTCGAGATTAAAGTTCCGGGCTTTTTTCCCACTGTGTGCCTATTTTTTTTCTTCTCTGTACCCTAATAAGCTTCCATTTGACTCTCAGATGGTGGGCTATGACTTGATTTTCATGGTGACTTTGATATCTGACAACTTTTTTTTATTTCAGGCACTGTGAGACTTTGTGAACTAGAACTTAGAGTTTCTCCGACACTCTATGTCACTCGATCAACTTCTTTTTGTTGTTTATACCACTGTTTAAACCAACAAATAGTATGTTTTTCCTTGCCTTCACTTGGTTTTCACTGAAATTCTTCTATTTCCCCCGTGCTTTTTCCATTGTCTTTTCACAGAACGCTGAGCTTAAGGGCTATTTAGATTGATTTGCATATTCAAAGAGGTGTAATTCTAGGAGGAGTGGTGGCAGGAGTGTGCACGTGTGTTACTTTTCACTCTGACCGGGATTTATGTAGAACATAGAAGTTGGCATAAGCACAGATTTATGCATCTGAATTTTTTTTGTGCATACGCACATTTCCGCTTTTGTCCGTATGCCAAGTTTTAGTGTGAATTCTATGAACGGCGTTATGCATGAGGCCCCTGGAGTTCAAGGCAAGAGCAGAGGCAGAGAATGATAGGGAATCCAAATGTGGCCTCCCAGCTTTTAATCATTATATGAGAAGAAGAGGGGGAAGACGTGTCCGGAGGTAGGAGGAGAGGAGGAAAGTAAAGAGAGTGGAACTGAGGGTAGGAACTTTAGGTCTAAGCAAAGGTTTATGGATGTGGTGAGAGAGGACATGCAGGTGATGGGTGTGATAGAACAAGATGCAGAGGACAGAAAGATATGGAAAAAGATGATCCGCTGTGGCAACCCTTAACGGGAGCAGCTAAAAGAAGAAGAAGAAGAAAATTGTTTCCGGTTTCTATCAATCATAGTGTGCATGGCATCTTAATATAAAAAAAAACATATGAGAGATGTTCAAAAAGGTTCTGCACTTTTTTTTAACTCTATTTATTAAGAATTTCAAAAACAAATTACCTCACTTTTCTACATAGTCACCTTCCTTTGCGAAGCAATTTTCCAAGTGTCATATCAACTTTTTAATGCCATCAGCAAAAAAATTTTTTTCCTTTACCATTTCCAACGAAAATATAAAAGTGCGGAATCTTTTTGAACGTCCCTCATATTTTGAGTATGTTTTTCTATGTCTCTCAGAATAATTAACAGTAAGTAAACCTAGTAATATAGTAATTAAGCAAATTATTTGCATAGTATTTCATATCATGGTCTTGAGTGTAGCACACATTTCAAACATCTTGTACTTAGATCTGTTCACAGGTAGCCACTTATGCACAACGCGTCCCCACCCATATTTCAAAGTTCTTTTTATATGTTGCAATAAACTCACAAGTTAGTCAGAAACAATAATGGCATTTGTACATACCCAAAGGTGTCTTCTTTCAAATAAATCATTCTTTTCCATGCTGTCTGCTCTCTTTTATTAGTGAAATATGTGATATACACACGTATATGCAGAGGCAAGAGCACATCATAGCTAAGTGAATCTGCTTTAATCAAAAATTGTGCCACATACAGTGAAAGGCTCATTGACAATGGACAGCTGAGGATTAGGGAATTTCAGTGAAGTATAGCTGTCTATGATTGTTCCTTCAGACTGACATATATGCAGTGTGTGTGTTTGTTTGTAGAAATATATATTTTTCTAAGAAATTAAAACATATATAACTGATACTTGAATACTTGTTTTAAGAGACTGTTTATGTGCAATAGACACATAAAAAGGGGGGCAACCTTGAGCCAAACAGTCTAAATTTGCAATGCTATGAGAAATGTAATCTAAACTTGGCACGATGGTAGCTGGCAGAATAAGGCACAAAAGGAACGTGACTCTAAGGCTGTGCATTGTAAAATGTCTTGGTTAGGTACTGTAAAATTCAGTTTTTTGAAGAAAAAATCTATAAAGCAACAATTGGTTTGTGTTTTATTTAGTTGATCTTGGTGTAAAGGTTTTTAATCATATACTTTTTTTAAAAAATTTGAAGTGTTGAACTTGCTGCTCTTAAGATATTAGCAGGTCATTTATTACATAAGTAGACTAATGGCCATTTACTTTTGGGTATGTGATTTAGACACAATAATGCCAAAAACCCCTTAATGCACAGTTTCTTATACAATGGGTCACGGGTTACTGGTGTTGGGTGGTGTAGGGGCTGTGATTCATCATTGGTTTTAATGGGAATGTGTTGTGAATTGTTTGATAGGGATGAGTTGTGGTGAGTTGTGTAAACAATTGGCACTGCTGTTCTATGAAGTCAGCGGCTATTCTCCAAGGAGGTTAACTCCCTCCGCTAAGACTGTCAGCTACGATTCTCTAATGGGGACACCCTCCTCCCGCTCTCAGTTTCCGTGGCAAATGGGAAACCCAACAATTTGACGTTTGTCATGGATTGAGTCTTGAAGACAGTAAGAAGGGCAAGATTGGGTCAAAAGAGAAAAACATTTAAGAAACCCTGCCTTAGAGTGTCAAGGGTTAAATAAAAAAATAAAAGCATTCTTTTGCTGTCTTAACGAGAACATCAGTTTCTGTGTTCTGAAGCAGCTTGTGAAGTTTTTGCAAATGTACAGTTTAAGCAGGTATCTTCCAATACAATTAGTAATATTAAATGAATTCTCAATGTCTCATTTACCTTTTCACCTATTCAAATAATTTCTAATAATGAATAACAATTCTGCTTGATTACTCTACAAAACCACATGCTGGCCCTTTTACTCTATGGAAATACAATCTCTGGAAATCCTTCATTTTTTTTTTTAGAGATTTGGCTCAAGCACCTGTGTTTAAATTATAATGAACATAATATATGACTGACTAACATTTTAATTTAAAGGCTGGAAAGCATTACAACTGTAAAACAGGTAGAGAAAAATGAAGAGCATGTGGCAGTGGCCTTAAATCAACCAGATTTTGGCTCATGTTTTAAAAGGGAGTGTAGTTCTACTAGCTCTTAAATCCCCTTCCCTGAGTTTGCATATCTAAAAGCACCAACCGCAGTTTACATGTCTGTCTGAGGTAGGAGAAAAATCCTCGAGCACCATTTCAGGTCCGCTATCGTTTTACAAATGATCTTCAGACTCCAGCAATATGCATATGAAAGATTTTATTTATCTAAGATTCCTTAGAAGCTCAACCCAAGATAAAGCTATTCTACTGTTGCAACTCACTTTTACGCTGAAGTTACCTTTTTAAACAAAAGCTTTATAAGATGGGCAGCACAGTGGCACAGTGGTAGTGCTGCTGCCTCGCAGTAAGGAGTCCTGGGTCCCCGTGTCCATGTGGGTTTCCTCCGGGTACTCCGGTTTCCTCTCACAGTCCAAAGACATGCAGGTTAGGTGCATTGGCGATTCTATAGTGTGTGCTTGGTGTGTGTGTGTGTGTGTGTCCTGCGGTGGGCTGGTGCCCTGCCCGGGGTTTGTTCCTGCCTTCCTGTAGTTAGGATATAGCGGGTTGGAAAATGACTGACTGACTGGCTTTATAAGATTAATCTAATTACACAGAGGCTGCATTTACATATAACTCATTTTTGGTTGAATATATGCTCTACAAAGTAAAGTATTATGGCCTAAAGTTAACTTATTTGAGAGAGTCATGACACTGACCCAAAGGGGATGCATTGCAGAAAGGTACCAGCTAACTTTAAACCAGACGGGCAAAAGCCAGTTTAGAAGAGCCATCATTATTTGTCACTTGTTCTAGAATAAGATGAGCACAGCTGCATCCTTAGAACAATAATAGCTTTTTTAAGATTGTTAAAAGACATTATGAGCCTAAGAGTACAAGATGCTTAAATGTTACAAAAAGGGGGTTCTCTAATAGTCAATCTGTCTGTCCGCACGGAAAAAACTCAGCACAATTACTGTATTCATCACGGACATTTCCTGAGACACTTCAATTTTTGTCGTGATATCTTGAGTAGAGCATGTAGTGTAAATGTCAGAAATTTGAAAATCTCCCATTGAAAAGTGCTAGCAAATTTGTCTTTCTTACAAGAGTGAACTATTCTGCGTGACTTCAGTTATGGGTTTGTTTTCCATTTCAAATTCACCTTGAAAGAGGTTACTTCAGGTTCTACATCTTTAATATTTTCCTTTTACTCGCCAGACACCTGTTCCTGACAGCAAAACAAATCCCCAGAACAAGTTAATGAAAGGCTGAGAGGCCATTTATGCAGGAGCTCATTTCTCCTGCTGCTTGAGGTATATTAAACACAAAAAAGCAAAAAGTCACTGATCTAGAAATAAATGTAAGTGAGCAGGAATAATATAGGTGTCTATTTCTATTACACTGAAAACGAATTCATGGCTGCACTAGCTGCACATTATAATGATTATTTCGAGTTCAAGTCAAGTGGCTTTTTTTGTCATATCATCCATACACTATATTGCAGCATACATATACATACACACAGGACAAGTGCAAGACAGGTACAGAACTCTACTAAATAATAAATTGATACATAAATAAATAGACTAATAGACAGCCCCTTTGGGGGGGGGGGGCTTTGGAGGATGCATGTGTTCAGCATAATGGTACAGGAGATGGTGTTTCCAATGTGGAATGTCTGAAGTCTCTCTGTCAGGAAGTCCAGGATCAGGTTGCATAGGGAAGCGTTGTAGTTTCGCTAACTCAACTGCACTATGAGGTTCTGAGGGATGATGGTGTCAAAAGCTGAACTGAAGTCAATGAAAAGCATTCTAGGATCTCTTTTGGCCAGAGGGGCAAATGAAGAGTAGATAATATGGCATATTTAGTGGAATGGTTTGGGTGATAGGCAAGCTGGAGAATGCCATGTGATAGAAGTTTGCCTTTCAAATGTCACAAAACTAGCCTCTTCCTAACTTTCTCTGACACTATAACTCCAGACCTGCTCTCTATCAAGATTCCAAAACACCCAATAATTTTAGCTTGAGACTTCTACGGAACTTTTATTTCTTCATTGAGTTCTTCTTTCAAAAATATCAGGTTTAAGAAATTTGAAGTAGGATTAGTCACATCTACCACCAATAACTAACAACAGGACAGCAATTGATGCCATTTTTAAATCACTTGCCGCCTACTGTATATATTAGAAGACAAGATCATATATAACATTTAACTTTGTGCTTTTGTCTGTCTTAACAGTCCACATAAAAGAAGTCTAATTTCTTATATCTAGAGCTTTTAATATGTTTGGAACTTTACATACTACTTATTTCAGAGGTTTGTTGCCGGATTATATCATTTACAGTATTTATTGGTGAGAATTAATATATATTCAAATATGTTTTGTTAATGAACCTAACCTTCTCTTCGATTTTTTTTTCTCTGCCATGATGCTTTGAAGAAGGTACATGGGCGTCCTCCACCTAAAGGGGCAAATACAGAACAGCCAAGTTGGAATGTCACATCTGGCGATAGCTTAAGACTCTTTATTTTGTATTTTCTGCAACACTACATAATCATTTGAACCACCACAAGCCTATCTGGGCTACACTTCTATATACATTATATTGTAAAGTGCTGTTGTATTTAATGTAGTCTACTAGCACATGTAATTGCAACCGTTATCTCTCATCATTTTGGATATAACAGATTTTTACAAAAGTGATAAACAAAAACGTGATACTTGAATCTTGGATAACGTAACTAAAATATATATATAATGCATCAATTTTCAGTTCAGCTAACTCAATCCCTGAACACACCTGAATGTTACGCCGTTTTCTAATTTATACTATGGCATCCATTCAACTAAAACATTTAGGTATTTGTGTATTATAACAAATTAAGTATTGTATCTCTTTCTGTTGTCTTTTTAATGTGATCTGTTATTCTGTGAATTATTTTGCTTTATAACATAAAACTAAAAAGTATTTGTGTATTGACTGTATTACAGCTGGGTATTTCTTTACAGGCATCCCATATAATGAGAAAAAAAAACTCTCACATTATCACATCCAAGATTTACAGATCGGGGTTGCTATGTACATATTATTTTATGTTTGGATTACCTTTTTTTATTTAATATCCACTTTTAATAACTGAAGCAAGGAAAAGTACCTAATCATTACTCTGAAAATGTTATTGGTTTCACAAATCAAATTCAGCTTGATAACTGTTTATTACACAGACATCTTGAACAACCTAGTCCAATTCCTTAACTCAAGTTTTCAATTTTTTTCTTTCTCTCTTTAGATCTGACCATTAATGAGCAATGTCGGGATCAAATCAAACCAGTTCAGCAGTCAAAGAGTTCATCATTACTGGATTCCTGGGTTTCAGAGACCAAGAAAGTAGAAGATATTTGTTTGGTGTCTTCCTCACAGTTTACCTCTTCATTCTTGTTGGGAACATTCTCTTAATTGTTATTTTTTTATCTGACAGAACACTCCACACCCCGATGTACATATTAGTCTGTGGTCTGGCTTTACTTGACATCGCTATCACTACTAATACTGTGCCCAGTATGCTGGTCCTGTTCACATTTGAGTACAGAGTCGTGCCGTTTGCTGCTTGTTTTACTCAGACGACGTTCTGGTTGGGTTTGTGTTCAACTGAATGCTTTCTCCTTGCCCTAATGGCCTATGATCGCTATATAGCCATTTGCAACCCACTTCATTATCCTAATTTAATGTCCAACAGTCTCATCACAAAACTGATGGTATGCTGTTGGGTGTTTGGCTTTCTGTGTGCCATCGTTACTGTGGCTGTTCTTCTCAGGCTTTCATTTTGTGGGTCTAATCAAATAATTCACTGTTTTTGTGACTTTGGGTCTTTGATGTTCTTAGCCTGTGGGGAAATTCAAATCACTAACTATGTTGCTTTAGGCATTGGTTTGAGTGTCCTGCTTATTCCTATGGCATTTATCCTTTTTTCATACATGCAGATAATATTTTCGGTGATCAAGATTGCCAGCACAGAGGAAAGAATGAAAGCCTTCTACACGTGTGGCACACACATGCTGGTCATTTCTGTCTTTTTCTTGACTGTCGGTAGTGAATATGTCTCAGGCAGAATTCCTGGCACATCTGTGGACACTCGAATAATGATGCTAATCATACAGAATGTCTTTCCACCTTTAAGTAATCCAATAATTTACTGTTTGAGAACTAAAGAAATCAGAAAATGCTTTATTAAAATGTTACAAAGTTGCAAAGGACAATGAAGAGAGTTAATTTCCCTGAAATGGATATCATCATCCCACACAATGTGATCACTGTTGATTTTTTAAAAATTAAAATTGATAACCCAAAGCTGTGCTCTCTCACTTTATGTCACATCAGGTCTTTGTTTCTGTGAAAATTGCTTGTTGTTCTTATTTATCAATGAGCATTCTCCCAGATTCCCAAAAACACGCTTGTCGTGTTAATTACCAATTCAAAATTCAACCATTTATTTGTTCATTGTTTTTTTGTGTTGTTGCAAGGTAAATGTTGGTCAGACATGCAAATTCCAGTTTTTTTCAGTGAAAATGTCAATAAACTTGAATTTGAACTTTGAACCACAGTTAGAATTTGGTTAAGACCATATTTGAAATTCACTATCGCATAATTTGAAATATCTAGAGATCATTATATTTTTAAGATTTTATTGGAAATACCAGCAAAACTTCAGAGTGGCTCCACATTAAAGACAATAGCTGGTCAAACAATGAGAAACGTGTTAAAACCCAACAATTATTAATAGTTTCTCATTGTTATTATTATAATCGAAGTAGCTCTACCAAGTAATATGGTGGACTGAGGGACTTTCAAAACAAAACTTGGCCTGTTCTTCTCTAGATTGATATAATCATCTAAAACTATTTGCAGTCTTTCCGGTGTCCCACAACTCTGAACTCTGGTACTGATTCATTAGGAATTTGTTTCTTTTATGTATACATTTATCCAAACTGTAATTAAGAAAGTTAATAGAAGTTAACATTTTACTGCAGAGCCATTATTCTATACTTGTAGATTCAACATGTTTGTTTACGGTTGCCACAGTTGATCTACCCAGGGATCACCAGGCACGTGTGGTGTGTGAAGTCACCTTTTCGACAGTTTAGAAGGTCAGTGATATGCACTTTTTAAATACTTGAGTTTGTAGATATTTATAAAAACAAATTCTCTTTGTTAGTGTAATCTTTACTTAAAAGGATATTCCACCCTATATTTATGTTTTTTTTTATATGTTGCTTATTCCATGTAGTTAGTAGAGAAAAAAATTTAATCTCATGTTTTCATGGAGAAAATACATGAAAAAGATTTGGATTGAATGGGATCCAAAATTGATATAAAAAACAACCGTGGGAGAAAGAAAAAAAAAATTCTCAGGTAATTTGTGTCACGTAATCCACATTTCTGTTATGTAGTCATATGTTCAAATCTTGCAAAATGCATGTATTTTTTTACTAAAATATTGCTAATATTTACTTATGGATGAAATACAGGAGGGAGCTCCACGGACAGACTAGGTTCAATGTGCCTCAAATTTCTCTGTAAATAAGTACAACAACAATTTAAATCAGCCACACACAATTATTTTTATCTTGTATTAAGGAATCTTTCTGTATACAAATTCACAGTCAGGCTCTGCCAGAAGACCAACCATAAAAATCAACAGAAATGAATGCAGAGGTTAGCTGAGCTGCTGTTGGTGTTCAGGCTGTTACCTTCTCCAGGTGCTGTCAGAGTGTGAAAGATTGTGAAGAGCAGTGAATCAACAGTTCTAGGGTTGAACAGCTCATAAGCTGTGATGCTCCAGAGAGCGTACTAGACCTAGCGGCTGTGGAGTGCCAAATGTGTGTGTGGTAACTATTTTTACCCTTAAGGTTGTACTATTTTGGTGCAATAAAGCAATCAATGTTTAACAAGCAGCTTGGTCTCTGCATTGTAGAAAATCGCTGGAAAAACAGGCCCTTGTCAGCGTTTCTCCTAGCAGAGTCCAAGGAATATTTTCTCACAGTGTAATAATAAAACCAATGTAATAATGTAAAATATAAAAGAAAAGCAAGCAATGTACCATAATGAATTGGTACTAATTATAATTATCATTATTACTGGAGAGAATAACATTTTATAAGAATGTTATACAAGTGATGCAATGAAAATAATTGAGCTGCCTACATTGATTTCTTCACACTTGTAAACCTCAGAAGGGTGCAAGTATAGAGCTTTTTCTATTTCACTGCCTGTACAATTTATAACTTACTGTTCCTGATACACATCAACACCTTGACTGTTTTCTTTCACTACCAAAATATTGAAAGAATCGATTTTGGGTTCTCTTTTGCCATTTCTGCAATTTTCTTCGATTTAGGTGCATTTTAATTTAACACTCGAATCCCTGCAATTTTTTTTTTTTTAACATTTTATTGAATTTATTAAAATCAAACAACATTTCATACAAGCAAGTCAAATTTTACAAAACTAGGTTCAAATAACGTCAACCCCCCACCACCCCAAGAAAAAGAGAAGTAGGCCAACAGAGTGAAACGTTAATAGTAGAAAAGATAAGTAAATAAATAGAATAAAAAGGGGAAGCGAATCCGCTTCCTGTATTTAAATACTTATTCTAAAATATTATTAATTAGATCCTGCCAGGTTTTAAAAAAGTTTTGCAGAGATCCTCTAAATGAATATTTAATTTTTTCCAATTTCAAGTGGTATATAATTTTCCAATTTTCAAGTAGTTAGAATTCTTCCATTTGAGCAAAATAAGTCTACTTGCCAATAGTGAAGTAAAGGTCATTACAGTTTGTTTGTCCTTCTCCACTTTAAGCCCCTCTGTGAGCCCACCAAACACAGCTGTTAGTGAAGTAGGAGGGACTGTGAAACCAAGGATGTCTGATAAACATTTAAAGATTTTGGTCCAGAATGAAGTTAATTTGGTGCATACCTAAAACATGTGGCCCAATGACGCTGGAGCTTGATTGCAACGTTTGCAGGTTGATCTTGCCCTGGAAACATTTTGGACACTTTTACACAAGATAGATGTGCCCAATAGATGATTTTAAGTTGAATAATTGTATGCTTTGCACATATTGAGCTTGAGTGAATTCTAGAAGCCTGCAAAAATTTGTGTTGTCCCTGACCACCCTACTTTTCCTGACAAATGCAAGGAACACCCAAAGTCCTTATCACTGAGCCAATTGCCCACCTATAAGTGCTTTTGTTTTGCAAATGTGTCAATTAGCGTCATTCAGCCTGCACTCTCTTCCTCACACAATAACCCTCTTTATTTTTATCTTTCCCTGCCAGAACTGCATCTTGCAGGTCAAAACAACATCATTTGAACAAGTTCTTTTTATTCAATTTTATTCCTGAATAAAAGCACACTTGCTTGATTATACTTTTTGTTAAAATATTTATTCAAGGAAATGTCTCTTGTAGAAAATGACAAATAATATATTACATATCCCACTTCAGTAGCACTTTACAATAACTTTCATTAATAAAACATTAACAAGCATCATGTGATGTTTAACAGATCATGAGTTCATGTTCATTCAAATAGTTATAAATGTTATTAAATGATAATTCATACATTAGGTAATGTACTTTTAAACATTTACATTTATTTAACAAATGGTTAGTAAGGCATTTTGTACCATTTGTTAGTACATTGTTGACACTGCATTCATTTATGTCTAGCTGATTAGAGACAAATATTTTTAAATATTAGTTACACATGTTTTATTTATTATATGCAAGTGTTTGTTCATGAGTTGTACGGTCTGTAAAACTGGTTATTTCATGTCCTGGCCTGCTTGTAATGCTGCAAGAATTTTTGCCAGCTTTCACACTTTGCATTTTTTCAAACCAGTTATTAATTCTAGATGTTTAAGACAATTAATTGGTTGTAATTTATTTGTGCATTCTTATAAATCATTTATTCATTAGTTTTAAATGTATTTGCAGTGCCCAAGTTGAAACTCTTCATGCATTATACAGGTTTGCACGTTTTTAAACCATTTATTCATTAGTTATGGAGGTTTTTGCAGTACATAATCATAATCTAAATTTGTAACTATTCATGCATCATAAAGGAGTGTAAATGGGTTATTAATACATTAATAGGCACTGGGCTACAACATGACCAGGTCTGCACCCTGCCAAAGAAAGCAATGTGATGTAACGAGTCGTTTATTCAACAGTTTAGTTTTATCTTTGTAACAGAAATTAACAGCAGGAACAACTCAGTTTGAATCAACACATCATGTTTATTTCCTCAGTAACAGATTTATAATAGAGTACATTCTAAAACTGGTTATATCCCTCTTTCATCATTAAGAAACAGTAATGCTAAGACACTGTTATCAAAAAAAAAATCATTAGATTATGTAAAAATACAGAACAAAAATTGTTTATATAAGACTAAAAAAAATATCAGATTTTATATCATTAAAGTTATGTCTCCAGGAAACATACAACAGACAGTTTCAGTTGCAAAAATAGTTAAGAAACATTCTTCAATCTGAAGAACATTATTTCCATTTTCAAAAATATTCCTAATAAAACTATTGATGCAAGAACTGTATAACTGATAATACTGGCAAATTTAAATGAGGTACTAATTTTTCAGACAAAACAATTGTGAAACAATATTTAGTAAAAGTAAAAAAAATAAAATTTGTCAAATGGGAGCAACAATATTTTTAAGTTTCACAACAGATATATTACATAGTTTTTCCAAAACTAAAATCTAATCAATCCTAACAGTATTAAACAAGGTCAATTAAAAATCAAGTTTTAATTGCATAGCATAATCAGAAATTTTACACCCAAAGCTATACGTTTTACCTAAAAAAAAGCTTCAAAATTATGTAAAAATAACAGTCTCATAAAAAGGAGTGACATAACAAAGGAGTGAAACCTCAGATATACATTTCAAAGGAGTGACAACCATCCAACCAACCGTCCAAGTGGTAGATGAGGCGACAGCAATTTGTTTGGTGAGCATAAAATTTTAATCATAATTTGTCACTCCATCGTTATATTACTCCAATAAAATGTCACTCCTTTGTTATGTCACTCCTATGAAGTGTTACTCCTTCGATACAGACCCAAAAATAAATAACAAAATATTTGTTTATATCTACAATCCACAGAATCAATTATTACAGTTTGCTAGAGGAGAGTACCTTAAAGTTTCAGGGAACTTGTAAAACTAATGCAGTATTGAAAAGTAGCAACAAAGGCTTTGACTAAACAATGGTGGCATTCAGCTGCCATTTTTTGAGAGGGAGCAACAACAAATCATTTTTATTTTTTTCAATTTTCCTCTGAACATCTGGATCATTTAAAGCAGCCAAACGCCTTTTTGCAAAATCAAGGGGTTTTTCCCTTCTACGGAAACCACTGGCTAATTCTTCATATTTTGGAGGGTCTGTGATGGCCAGCTTGGCTACTGGTGCCATGGACACAATTGTATTTCTGTCAAAAGCCACTGTTGTGTTCACAGAAACAAAGGATTTTGTTTTCTTGTAGTATCTGAGAGCAACTATGTACCTCGGACAACCTGGTCACTTGCTGTGGTGATAAATAAATTAAAAAAATTACTATCAACAAACTAGTAATGCTAACATCTATACCAAAAATATGAAGTGAATTATTTATTAGTTATCAGTTAAATTATCATGGCACATATTTTACACTAGAATTCCTGAAGCCTACGAAAAAACTTGTAATCCCAGCCCACCTTAAATCACTTCGCACCTCTCCATCAGCATCTTGTAAATGTGTCAATCAGCACAAGCAGCAAGCAGCCTGCTGTCCCATCTCCCGCCTTGACGGAGCTCAACTTGGGCAAAAAGTTCTCAAAGCTCAAGCCAAGGGTGCTTATTTATGTGTGAGATTCCTGGAGTTGTACAGGGTAAATAATACAGTATATCGTTATTTGGAATACATGCAAATTATATGTGTTCCATGTGTACAAAGATCTGGGTAAGTGTAGGATGAAAGGAAATGCAAGGCAAGAAATACTGAACACATACCTAAAGCAGACACTTTATCCATGTTATACTAATAATGATGTGAAGTGTGTAATGTGTGAAGACTTTAGTCCAATATCAAATAAACGTGCGCTTTTATTCAAGAATATAACCAAAAAAAATGTGTTCAATCATCAATGAGTTAAAAACTCAAGATCAAATGTCAATTGACAGGGAGTTTACACGTATTCTTGAATGGTGCAGAGGTAAGAATCACTCAAAACGCAGAGCACCCGGTCTCGAACCCAGGACCTTCGGGTTATAAAGCAGGGGTGTTGAAGCACTTTATATCATGTGCTGTTGAAGCAGAAGGGGAAGATGTTTTGCCCATTCACATTTTAGAAAAAGACATTTAAAATGTTACTTGTCACATTTTGACATTCAGGACCAGTAAAAGGCTGGATACAATTTACATTTTGATCAGTTGTTAGCTGGAGATGTGTTACAGATAACAGTAACAATGCAAGTGGACATGTGCACCTCCAAGCGTTTTATTCTTAAGTAACAGGCCACAATTTAAAAATGCCATACATGTCAGCTTATAATTTACTAATTATAACTTAGCTTTTATATTGCCAATTTCATTAAAAAGATGATTGTCATTACCCAGTGGTTCTCAACTAGTGGGGCGGGCCCCCCTAGGGGGGTGTAAAGTAACAAAAAGGGGGGCGCGAAGATGTGAAAAAAAGAAAACAAGAAACAAAAATATGAAAAATACATTAGAACATTCTAGACGAGAACAGGCCATTCAGCCCAACAAAGCTCGCCAGTCCTATCCAGTTGTTTCCTCCAAGAAAACATCAAGTAGAGTTTTGAAAGTCCCTAACGTCTTACTGTCTACCACACTACTTGGTAGCTTATTCCAAATGTCTATCGTTCTTTGTGTAAAGAAAAACTTCCTAATGTTTGTGCGAAATTTACCCTTAACAAGTTTCCAACTGTGTCCCCGTGTTCTTGATGAACTCATTTTAAAATACAAGTCTCGATCCACTGTACTAATTCCCTTCATAATTTTAAACACTTCAATCATGTCACCTCTTAATCTTCTTTTGCTTAAACTGTAAAGGCTCAGCTCTTTTAATCTTTCCTCATAATTCAACCCCTGTAGTCCTGGAATCAGCCTAGTCACTCTTCTCTGGACCTTTTCTAGTGCTGCTATGTCCTTTTTGTAGCCTGGAGACCAAAACTGCACACAGTACTCAAGATGAGGCCTAACCAGTGCATTATAAAGGTTGAGCATAACCTCCTTGGACTTGTACTCCACACATCGTGCTATATAACCTAACATTCTGTTAGCCTTCTTAATGGCTTCTGAACACTGTTGGGAAGTTGAAAGCTTAGAGTCCACTATGACTCCTAAATCCTTCTCATAAGGTGTACTCTCGATTTTCCGACCGCCCATTGTGTATTCAAACCCAATATTTTTACTTCCTATGTGTAATACTTTACATTTACTGACATTAAATTTCATCTGCCACAAATCTGCCCAAGCCTGTATGCTATCCAAGTCCTTCTGTAATGATATAACGGATTCCAAATTATCTGCTAATCCACCTATCTTGGTATCATCTGCAAACTTAACCAGCTTGTTACTTATATTCCTATCTAAATCATTTATATATATTAAAAATAGCAGCGGCCCTAATACTGACCCCTGTGGAACACCACTCTTAACATCGGCCAGTTCTGATGAGGTTCCTCGCACCATCACCCTCTGCTTCCTGTGTCTGAGCCAATTCTGCACCCATCTAAAAACACCACCCTGAACTCCCACTTCTTTTAACTTGATGCCCAACCTCTCATGTGGCACCTTATCAAATGCTTTCTGAAAGTCCAGATAAATAATATCATATGCTCCACTTTGATCGTATGCTTTTGTTGCAACCTCATAGAATTCCAACATGTTAGTAAAGCACTACCTCCCTTTTCTGAACCCATGCTGACTGGTCAGAATAACTCCTGTCCTTGCCATGTGTTGCTCAATCTTATCCTTAATAATTCCTTCCATTAATTTTCCTGTGATGCATGTTAAGCTTACTGGCCTATAGTTGCTTGGATCTGCCCTGTCACCCTTTTTATATAATGGGATGATATTTGCCATTTTCCAGTCCTTCAGAATCTCTCCAGTGCTCAGTGACTTCCTAAAAATATGTGTCAAGGGTTTATATATGTACTCACTAGCCTCCTTAAGAACACGAGGATAAATATTATCTGGTCCTGGTGATTTGTTTGATTTCAGACTATTTAATCTGAGCAGCACTTCTCCCTCTTCAATTTCCAAATCCCTCAGTACCTCATTAGTAGTCCCTGTTACTGCTCTGAGGTTATCCACTTGCTCACTTGTAAACACCTCAGAAAAATGTAAGTTTAGGGCATCTGCTATTTCATTGTCTGTATCTTTTAATTCCCCTTTACTATTCCTGATGAACTTGACCTCCTCCTTGACTGTTCTTTTACTACTAAAATACTGAAAGAATCTCTTGGGGTCTTCTTTCACCTTATCTGCTCTATTCCTCTCCAACTGTCTTTTAGCCTCCCTGATATCCTTCTTAATGGTTGCTCTTATATTCTCATATGCTCTACAATTCACTTTGCAGTCATTAGTCTTATATGCCTTATACAGCAGTTTTTTCCTTTGCAACTTCTTTTTTAAATCTTTATTAATCCATCGTGGAGTTTTTTTTAGTTTCCTATTAATTCCAAATTTAGGTATGTATCTGTCCTGCATTACATGTAAAACATTTTTAAACCTGTTCCACTGCTCCTCGACTGTCTCCACACTTAAAAGCTTATCCCAGTCTATCCTACTTGGACTTTGTCGCATCTTCTCAAAATTAGCCCTACCAAAGTTCAACTTAACAATTTTAGTCTTTGCATCCGTACTATTACAAAATACTGAGAACTGTATTACATTATGGTCACTTGACCCTAGTGGTTCAATCACCTCTACACCCTCAATTCTAGCCTGATTATTACAGAATACTAAATCCAGACAGGCTTCACCCTGTGTTGGTACTTTAACATGCTGTGTTAAAAAACAGTTGCTGATTACTTCTAAAAACTCCTGCTCTGTGCTCCTCTATCTGCAAGGTTACTCCAGTTAATATTTGGATAATTAAAGTCCCCCATGACTATAATATCTCCCTGTAAACTTGCCTTTTTGATATTACTAAAAAGATGTGTGTTGAAATTACTGTCTGAATTGGGTGGTCTATAACATACTCCTAAAATAAGACCTCTTTCCCTAATATTTTCCAGGCGAAGCCACATGTCCTCACTAAGATGGGGCTCATCATCCAACTGAAGAGGACTTACATTTAAACCCTGTTTGGCATAAACAGCAACCCCACCTCCTTTTCTGTTCTGTCTATCCTTCCTAAAAAATGTGTATCCCTCTATGTTACACTCATCCCCATCTTTGTTATTTAGCCAGGTTTCCGTTATTGCTATAATATCATAATTTTGCTCTGCTACATACAACTCCAACTCACTTACCTTATTTTTGATACTTCTAGCATTAAGGCAAGCTATTTTTAATGTGTTAATCCTTCTACATTTACGTGTTTGCTTAGAATTTACATTACTATGCATTTTTTTTCTACACCATTGTTTGTTCTTCCATATATAGATCTAAACCTGGCCTGTCCTAAACTCCCTGCCCCACCATTCCCTAGTTTAAACAATCCTCGACTAGCCTACACATACGCCTCCCCAATACATTGGTGCCCCTCCAGTTCAGATGTAACCCGTCACGGCAGAACAGGTCCCATCTGTTCCAAAAGGAGTCCCAACGCCCCATAAACCTATACCCTTCTACCCTGCACCAAGATTTGAGCCACGCGTTAAGCCTTCTAATCTCCTCAATCTTACCTGGACTGGCACGTGGCACAGGCAGAACTTCGGAGAAGACCACCTTGTCAGTTCTGCTCCTCAGCAGAACTGACAGCCTACCCTTATGTATGTCATTTGTTCCAACGTGGACAATGACAACTGGATCCACCCCCGCTCTGGCCGAGAGCCTATCCACCCTTCCAGGGAGGTCTCCCACCTGTGCTCCTGGAAGGCAACACACCGTGCGAGACTCTCTCTCTCTTTGGAGCACACCTGCACTTCAATCCCCCTAATGATTGAGTCCCCAACTATCACTATCTCTCTCTTTCTGGGAAATGGTTTTGAGGTGGCCCGTTGGGGCTCCTCAACCCTGCCTACCACCTCAGAATTATCAGAGTCACCGTCCAGCTCTGCAAGGACATGATAACGGTTAGACACTTCTAATTCTGGGGTTGATGCCCCCGGAGAGTGTGCACCCTTTTCCTTACGCCTTGTGACCGTGACCCACCTATTCCTACGTGTCTGGTCTGGAATCTCCTCCCGCGCCACCTTAGGGGTCCACACTATCTCTCTAAAGGACACCTGAGCCAAGTCCGCCAATTCTCTATTACAACGCAGGTCAGCCAACTCCTCCTCCAGTTCAGCGACCCTGAGCTCGAGGTGCTGGATCAGCTGGCATCTCTTGCAGATGTAGACCTCACAGACATCTGGCTCTTCCAAACCATCATCTAAAAAGTCCAACATCCAACAGGACTTGCATTGTACTGGCCTCATTATTAAAATTTGACTTGGGATTACTAAACTGCCTTAACTTTATTTTTTTTTTTCTTAAAATTAAATTTCTTCTTCTTTCAGCTGCTCCTTAACTTAAATGGTAACACTAAGATCTGCTACAGATATTTTACACCTTATCTCCTTAAGCTCCTGTACTGTTGTCCCTCTCAGCTGCCTGCTATTTGTCTATGAGGTTAACTTTACTTTTATCTGCCTCTTCTCCTAACTTTGCGCTTCTCTTACTTATAAGCTCTTCACTCGCACTGTTTGTATTCCCCCGTATTAATGAACCAATACGCTGTCGCCCACTTAACTGTTCTACCTCTGGACCGCTAAGGGCTGTTTAATCTAAAATAAACAAATAAATAAAACTTTACTACCTTATTTGCTCCTACTGCTCCTTGTGCCTCATCGCCGTCAACACTGGCCGTTTACCTGCGCACTGCTGAGCTTCTACCTTTTACTGTTTTGAAGTCAGCCGCTGCCTTTTTTTTCTTTTCCTTTAAACTAAGGAATTGCTGTTACGATGACGCGGTTATTTATTTACAAATGCCGATATCAGTTACTGCTGCTTTCTACCCTGCCGCCTCGATGCTAATTCAAATACAGATAACAAGACAGGTACAAGTACAAATAACTTTTCCAAGCGCACTTCCAAACACCCAGCTACTTTTGCTCTTGTGCGGGCGAAAAAAAAGCAAAAAAAAAAAACCCTTCTAAAGGGAAAAAAAGCTTTAAAAATTCCCACACGGCTCCTTAGCGGCAACCAAAACCCAAGTTTTTAAGAGCAAAATTTATTTTTTTTTTATTTAAATTTCACACCACAGAACAAACCAACAACTCTCAACAGACTCTAGCGTTTGCAAAGCACACGTCAGCACAAAGCACACGTGACTCTCAGCTCCAAAGCCAAAGAGCTTTGTACAGTCTCTTTGTACAGTACATCTATTGAAACCAAAACAAATTAACTTAAACTACATTCTGATACTAGAAAAATAAATATAGAGTTAGATAAATGTCGATAAAAGTTAAGTAGGTATAATAAAATATGCATCTATGATATATCATTATTAAAAAAAACAAATTGGTATTAGTGGGCTCCTTTCAAAAAAACGTTAGGGGGGCGCGATTAAAACTGTTATGAAAACTCGGGTCGCAGGTATTTAAAGGTTGAGAAACGCTGTCATAACCAAAGACAAATTTATGACTTACACTACACAAAAATATGCCAAAGAAATTTGGGCAGAATTGTTTTCCAGCCAATCATCTATAACTCAGTTTAACTGTAAATGTGAATGGTCAGAGATAATTAAATTAATATGGGGTTAACTGAGTAATAGTGCATGTGGCACTTAGCTCTCAGACACTTGAAGGAAAATAGTTTGTTTTAGGACCCCCTAATGCAGTACTGGTGGAGATGGGGAGAAAAAGCACATAATATATATAACACACACACACAGATACTTGACTTGTTTATATGAGATGGACTTCTTACAAAGAGGGCATGATTAGTAGTGAAAGTTTCAAAGATGCTGTGTGTTAGAAATAAAGTATGATTTACCTCTTTGGCAAATTGTTTTGTCCTTTTTACTGCTCCTTTTGGAGTTTTTTCTCTTTTTCTTTCATTTACTTTTTTTCTTGCGCATTTAATTTGAATTAGGATGAATTGAATGACTCAGATGAGCTTGAGGTGATTGAAGATGAAGATGAAGAATCTGTAGAAGGTGGCTCTATGTAGGAGTCAGTGTCCTCAATCACTGCAGCAGTGTTCATTTTAGCTACCACCAAAAATAACAAAACAACACATAAAAGGTCTGAAAGTGCCATTACACTGTAAGTTGTGTTCTAAGGTTATTAAGCATCGATTTATGTGTTGCATAGTCATGATGTTAAAGGATTCAATAGATATGTTTCAGTCATTTGGAAACAAAATGAATTTAAAAACTAGGCATTTTCATTTAAGTCACCTTACTAGTTCAGGATTTCATTATCGAATTATTAGGTGAATTAACAAGGCAACAATTGTTTACTTTTGAAAAAAATGTGTACCGATTAATATTTGGGCTTCAATTATTACAGGTTCACAGCAGCATGTCAATTGAATAATTTCTTATTCTTGAATAAAAGTACACATGTTTTGTTATACCTTTTGTGAAAGTGTTTATTTGATATCTGGACTTCATTCTTCACACATTCTACACTTCATGCCCAACCTGCCATTGATATGGACCAATGCTTTTATTAGTGCACCTCCTCTATATCCACTCCCTGAACTGTGGCCAGACATAGAGGCTCTTTGGTTTGGTGAAAGTCAATAAGCAGTTTCTTGGTTTTGCCAATGTTAAGATGTAGACAATTCTCTTTGCACCAAAAAACAAAGTTTTACGCCTCACTCCTCTCCTTCACCTCACCCCACCCTTTTCAATACACCCCGTAAGGGCAGAAACATCTGAGCATTTCTGCAAGTGACATAACTGGGTGTTATAATAATAATCGAAGGTATGTAAAGAAAAGGAGACTGGACCGTTCCTTGTGGTGCTCCTGTGTTACTCATATTTGTATCGGAGACACATTCCTTCAGCCTCACAAACTGTGGTCTGTCCAACAGGTAATTATCCAGGACACCATAGACTCATCCACCTGAATGTTTCTTAACAGAGACGGCTGGATGGTATTGTAGGCTGTCAGCTTTGACAAGAATAAGTGTTTTGGAGCAGGCAGATAATTGCATCCTCCACTCCAATATGTGTCCAATAGGCAAACTGCAGTGGGTCCAGGTGGTCTTGTATAGTCCAGGACCAATCTCTCAAAGTTCTTCACGATGTGTGAAGTACAGTAAATGCCACTGGCCTGTAGTCATTAAGTGAAGAGGTGCCTGCTTCCTTTGGAAGAGGAACAATACAGGATGTTTTCCACAGCAGTAGCACTTTCTGGAGCCTTAAAGACAAACTGAACAGGTGAGAGAGGGCATTACAAAGCTGGTCATCACAGACCTTAACAATTCCAACACTGACAACCACCTGATTGATGGGAGTTCTCCCATCTCAGCAGAAGACATCCGAAGCTCTGCTAGAGTGACCATTGGTTTCTTAGTTGCCTATTTTACTAAGGTTGTTCTTGCCTGGTTACTCAGTTTGACAAGATGGCCAACTCTAGGAAGTGTCCTGGAGATTCCAAGCTTCTTCTGTTTCACAATTATTAACTGGGCTCCTGGGAACACTCAAAGTTTAGCCCTGTGTCCTGATCTAAGCCTCACCACAATTTGATCATAGTGGTCTATAGAGAGTACTTTGGACTTCATAACTTGATCTTATTTACACAGGTACACATGTGTCTTTACAAACAATGTGTAATCAATTTAGTTTCAAAGAGATTTACTCAAATCAAGTTCTAGACTCATCCCAAGAAGAATTAAAGCAAGCAGAATGCACCTGACCCAATCTGAAGTGCCACAACAGAAGCAATGAATACTTATGTAAATGTGAAATTTCAGTTTTTGATTTTTAATAAATGTGTAAAACTTTCCAAAAACATGTTTTCACGTTGTCAGGATGGGTTATTGAGTGTAGATTGATGGGCAAATATGGTAAATGTATACATTTAAATTTAAATGTACAACACAATCAAATGTGCAGAAAGCGAAGAGGTCTCCATTTGCATAGGAAGCAATTTGTTTCTTACATCCTATAAAAATGTTTCTACACACTGTTTGCCACTGTATTTTACTACAACAACTGTAGGTGTCTTTTTAATAATTAGGCTACATTTTGTGTTAATAGGTTTTAATCTCCTGAGAACAGATCACTGCAACTCCTTGGTATCCATTAAACTTTATGTTCTTTCTTAATGATTATAATTATAGCAGTTCCCAGAAGACTCTAACCTGAAATAAATTACAACATTAGCATCAGAGTCCTCTTTATTTCTGATTAAACATAAGAGAACACTGGTAAGTAAATGCTTATTGTTACTCTTATAGGATGAGTACCTTAACATAAAGAAAAACAATAAAAAACTGACCAAGTTTATCTTATTGCATGCTTAATGTTATATAATTATGACCCTTCTCAGGAATAAGCAAGCTTAGAAAATTGTATAATATTATTCATAACTGGCTAATCTAACCGTCAAATGTAATATACAGCATAGTATGTAGTAGCCTCTTATCCAGTCATTTGTAAAATATTAACTATAAAAGAATATGCAGAATTTAAAATATAAGTGGACGCAAAATAAATTACTATTAATTTTATCATACCTTTTTCAGAATTAGATGCTTTGGAAAGACAAAGATACAAAGTACAAATCACTTTAATGTTTGACTAATTTTTGCAATCTGTGGGATTTCAAAATATGACATTTCTTTAAACGCAATACAAAAATCAGCCCCCTTTTTTATATAAAGTGCAACAGAGCTCAATGTTTAACATCATGTTTTAATTTGTCAATGTGAAGATAAATTTGTAGTTATAGAAGTGGTAGAATTGCTAGACCCCTAGCCTAACAGATGTCTTTCCTG
>JANRMT010028174.1:29682915-29699044 GCA_026402145.1 Polypterus bichir lapradei
TTTTCTGCCCACTGCAGTCAGGCAATTCAATGATTTCTCCTGATGTACTCTTTAAGTTCATTGTGAAATAATGACAGAATATACAGTACGTTGATTTGTTTTTTTTTATTTGTGTATTTATTTATTTATAGATTGATTGGCTATATTATTTGTGAGTCTGTTTCCTTGCGTTTTACGCTTTTACTGCTGTATACATCTGAATTTCCCCATTGGATTAATAAAGTTGATCTGATCTAACCTAATCTAATTAAAACTAATCTAATAATATTTCAGCCATTGTATAGCTTTTCCTAGAGAGTGACATTTTTTTTTTTGGTTAATAAAAAATTGTTTTATTCTGAAACATTTAGAATGGGTATTTACAACAACATGAAATATAGATTGACTGACAGTTTAATATAAATAAAGAAAAGTATTAAAACTGTATAACAGCTAGAAAAAAAGCATGTGACAGTAGCCTTAGGTCCCATTCACACTTGAGCATTGAAAATTTCCAGCGAATGTTTGGCATTTTTCAGGCATTTTAATTTGCAAATGATTCTCAAGTGTTTTTCAAGGTTTTCGGGGATGTTTTTCAGGTGTTTTGTAGCATTTTCCAACATTTTTAAAGAAATGTTTAGCAGGAAAAATATGTTTGATATCTTTTCCTTTTACCTTTTTGTGGGTTGTGAGGGGTTCAAGTGTTGCGAGGTGATTGTTGTGTCTCCAAAATGTCTTCCATGACTTTAGTGCTTTCTGGAAATCACAGCACTGAAGCGAAGGTGTTATCAGCACAGATATTTGCTGTGTATCGCGTTACACAAATACAATTTAGAATAATCCTATTAATCACACTTTTTTTTTTTTAACTTGTTAAAACTATATTGAAGTTTTTCCAAATCAACCAGCAAACTTAATAAACTTTATGAGATGTTTCAGTCTATTTTAGTCTTCCTGATATTAAAAGAATTCAAAGGTGTTACTTTCAGAACTGTCCAACTGCAGAGGGGCAAGTCTACAAGTAATGCCAATGTCAGTTTATTTATAGAGCACATTTCGAGGAACATCAGTAATGCTGTAGCCAAAGTGCTTTACAGTAAAATATACAATAAACATAAATAAAATAAATACAATAAAAACACAATACAAACCAGCAGTAAATTGAAACAAACAAATGAGGAAGGAACCATCAATATCACTGAAGGTCACAGAGAGAATAGAAATGAGTCTTCAATCTAGTTTTAAACAGTTCAAGTGAAGGTAGCTCCTTAAGGTAATTAGGTAAAGAATTCCACAGATGAGATGCAGCAGCTGCAAAAGCCCAATCCCCCTTAGTTATGAACTTAGTTCAGGGACAAAAAGAGACAATTGACCAGTAGATCTAAGCTCTCTGGATGAATGCTGTATAACGCACAATTCAGATAAATAAGTGGGAGCATACCTATGTATTGATTTATAAACCAGCAGCAATTTTTTTAAATCAATTCTGAAAGTAACAGGTGGCCAGTGTAAAGAGGCTAAAATTGAAGAATCAGAATCAAAGTTTCTAGGCCAAACCAAAAAATGAGCAGCAGTATTCTAATCTAACTGCAACCTGCCTATCAGGGATTTGCTGATCCCAGAATACAACGAGTTGCAGTAATCAAGCCAAGATAAGATGAAAGCATGAGTAACTTTTTCAAGATCCCTAGGAGATAAAAAAAGACTCAACCTTGGCTAAAAGACATAGCTGGATAAAGCAATTCTTGACTCCAGAGTTGATCTGTTTTTCAGAAGAGTGGTTACTATCAAAAATAACCCAAAGATTCCAACCATGGGGTTTACAAAAGTCTGTGAAAGAGCCAAGGAGTTCAAAACCAATTTTACCTTTGGCAGGAGGACCAGCTATCAGCACTTCCATTTTATTTTGATTAAGATTGAGAAAACTGTCAGCCATCCAGAATCTTAGTTCTAAAAGACAATTGTTCAGCTGATTCATTGAAGGGTTACACATAGGAATATACAGTAGACTTGCGTATCATCAGCATAACAATAAAAAGAACAGTAAACTTCCTAAAAATACTGTAGATCCTATAGGGTGAAGATAAATAGAAAATAAAATAGGACCCAGAATGTATCCCTGAGGAGCACCACGTTTAACAGGAGCAGTAGACGAAAAAGAGGAATTGAAAGTCACTGAAAAGAGTCTGTCAATAATATATGACCTCAACCAGCTAAGAGCAGTCCCTTTAAGCCCCACCAGATGCTCAAGCCACAGCAGCAAGATCTCATGGTCAGTAGTGTCAAAAGCTGCAGAAAGGAAAAGGAGGACAAGGACTGCTGCCCCACCTGAGTCAGTAGTAAGAGAGATGTCTTTAAATACTTTCAGGAGGGCAGTCTCAACACAATGAAAATGGTAGATCACAAATAAATTATTGAAATTAAGATGTTCGACCAATTGATTATAAATAATTCTTTCTAATATGTTAGCCAAAAATGGCAATTGGGAAATCCGGTGAATATTATCTGACACCAGTATCTAATTCTGCCTTTTTAAGACAGGGTCACACTACTGCATGTTTAAAAGATGAGGGCACAAACCCCTCACTAATAGAACCATTTTTAATACCCAGCAATGCTGGACCCAAGATATCAAAAGCTTCCAGTAAGAGGCGTGGTGGAACAACCTCAAGAGGACAAAAAGTAGGTCTAAGTATGTCAATAGTCCTTTTTAGCTGTGAAAGTAAAACCACAAAGGATTCCAAGACAATGCCTTGATTAACAACAGGAAGTACATAACCCATTGGAACAACGCCAGAGCAGATAGTATCGATTGTGCTGCTGAAAAAGAATGAAAAAAAAAATTCTTAACTCCCTAATGGAAGTTGAACAGAGAAGTCCTAAAATGCCATGTGTAAGAACAAGATCAAGGGTGTGAACAAGAGAATGAGTTGAGGCTCGAATATGCTGGGTAAAATCAAATGAATCCAATAATGATAACAAGTCTTTAATCAAAGGTTTAGATTGACAACAAACATGTATGTTAAAATTGCCAACAATAAGTAGTCAATCATAGGAGAGTGAATTATCGGCCACGAAATCAGAAAATGCAGAAACAAACACATCATTAATTATAGGAGGCCTATAAACCGCAGCACACAGCAAAAAGGAGAAACTACACACTTTGAAAAGTTGCAGTTCGAAGATACTAAATGGACCCCTATTAAGGCTCTTACACAGAAACAAAGTTTTGAAAACAGTGGCAAATGCCCCTCCATGACGAGACAGCAAGACACAAGAACCCCAGCCTGGGGAAGAACTGCTTTCATTAAATCACTCATTTATAAAGTTATTTATTACAGTGGACCTTGTGCAACACAGTTCATCCAGCATTTCACTGACTTTTGTCAGAGTGAAATTGTATTTTCTTTGTAACTGAGCCAGGACTAGGAAGTAAGAGCACAATTTGATATGTCACACTCTCCTCCTCAGTTTTGTTCACTTGTATAACTAAGCAACCTTCTGTTTGAGCCTCCATCTGTGTCAACATGCTGTTTACCGGGACAATGTTGAACAGGAAGAATTGAAAGGCTACAATGGAAAAACCCATCTAGTGAGCCTTGAATTTGAGTCAACAAACCAGCAGCATGTGATTGGTTATTAATGTAAACTTGCGACCCCAAAGGTAATAACGGTGTGCTTCAACTGCCGATTTTATCTCCAGACATTCCTTTTCAATAGTAGGATAAGTACGCTTTCAGTTTAAATACATCACAGGGTTGTCCTGATCATCAATAACCTGAGATTATACAGCACCCAAACCAGATGTGTGTATTGGGTTCTGTTGCTATAAAAAAACTATGTCCTGGGTCATATACTGTAATTCAGGATTCTGCTTCTCTTCTCTTTATTTTTTGACTGCATAGATTAGGAGCTTCCCGCTTCACTGCAGACTTGTCCAATAGGAACCAGCAGCAACTTAGTGTAGAAATGCTGCAGAAACCCTCTACCAGCACTTTATGAGCATTACCATTTATTTTGAACAGGTTATTGGCCGAAACTATCCGAAAACCAATACTGAAAGGATTTTTCTAAACCACTCCCTGCTAAAATGCTTACATGTGAAAATTGTCATTGAAAATAATGGTAAATAACTTTACTAATAGCTTAGGATCTTTCAGGTCTGCAGTTAAAACTCTAAAAAACATTTATGTGTGAATGTGCAATTAAAAAATTGCTTTTTGGTTTAGCTCTATTAGCACTTAAACCATCCATCCGTCCTCTTCAGCTTATCCGAAATCAGGTCGCGGGGGCAGCAGCTTGAGCAGAGATACCCAGACTTCCCTCTTCCCAGCCACTTCTTCTAGCTCTTCCGGGGGAATCCTGAGGCGTTCAATGGCCAGCCGAGAGACATAGTCCCTCCAGCGTGTCCTGGGTCTTCCCCGGGGCCTCCTCCCGGTTAGACGTGCCCGGAACACCTCACCAGGGAGACGTCCTAGAGGCATCCTGATCAGATGCCCGAGCCACCTCATCTGACTCCTCTCGATGCAGTGGAGCAGTGGCTGTACTCTGAGCCCCTCCCGGATCACTGAGCTTCTCACCCTATCTTTAAGGGAAAGCCCAGACACCCTGCGGAGGAAACTCATTTCAGCCGCTTGTATTCGCCATCTCGTTCTTTCGGTCACTACCCATAGCTCGTGACCATAGGTGAGGGTAGGAACATCGATCGACTGGTAAATTGAGAGCTTTGCCTTACGGCTCAGCTCCTTTTTCACTATAACAGACTCGTGAACAAGACCCCGAGATACTTGAACTCCTCCATTTGGGGCGGGATCTCGCTCCCAACCCTGAGAGGGCACTTCACCCTTTTCCGGCAGAGGACCATGGTCTCGGATTTGGAGGTGCTCATTCCCATCCCAGCCGCTTCACACTCAGCTGCGAACCGATCCAGAGAGAGCTGAAGATCACGGCTTGATGAAGCAAACAGGACAACATCTTCTGCAAAAAGCAGTGACCCAATCCTGAGTCCACCAAACCGGACCCCCTCAACGCCCTGGCTGCGCCTAGAAATTCTGTCCATAAAAGTAATGAACAGAATCTGTGACAAAGGGCAATCATGGTGGAGTCCAACGCTCACTGGAAATGGGTTCGACTTACTGCAATGCAGACCAAGCTCTGACATTGGTCATATAGGGGCCGAACAGCCCTTATCAGGAGGTCCGGTACCCCATACTCTCGGAGTACCCCCCACAGGATTCCCCAAGGGACATGGTTGAATGCCTTTTCTAAGTCCACAAAACACATGTAGACTGGTTGGGCAAACTCCCATGCACCCTCCAGGACTCTGCTAATGGTGTAGAGCTGGTCCACTGTTCTGCGACCAGGATGAAAACCAAACTGTTCCTCCTGAATCCATGGTTCGACTATCTGATGGACCCTCCTCTCCAGGACCCCCGAATAGACTTTTCCAGGGAGGCTGAGGAGTGTGATCCCTCTGTAGTTGGAACACACCCTCCGGTCCCCCTTCTTAAAGAGGGCAACAACCACCAAGGTCTGCCAATCCAGAGGCACTGTCCCTGATGTCTGTCAACCAAGACTGTCCTACAACATTCAGAGCCTTGAGGAACTCCGGGCGTATCTCATCCATCCCTGGGACACTGCCACCAAGGAGTTTTTTGACCACCTCAGCGCCTCTCACCGGGAGCAACTCCAGACTGGTAGAGAGTCCAGCCCCTCTCAAGGAGGTTGGTTCCAGAGTCCAAGCTTTGCAACTATATCTAGCCGGAACCTCTCGACCTCACGCACTAGCTCAGGCTCCTTCCCCTTCAGAGAAGTGACATTCCACGTCCCAAGAGCAAGTTTCTGTAGCTGAGGATCGGACTGGCAAGGTCCCCACCTTCAGCCACCACCCAATTCACACTGCACCTGACCTCCTTGGCCCCTCCCTTAGTTGGTGAGCCCATGGGAAGGGGGACCCACGTTGCCTCTTCGGGCTGTGCCAGGTCGAGCCCCATGGGTGCAGGCCTGGCTACCAATCTCTCACCATCGAACCCCACCTCCAGGCCTGGCTCCAGAGGGGGACCCCGGTGACCCGCGTCTGGGCAAGGGAAACCGCCTCCAAAGTTTTCATTCATCTTAGGTTTGCTGAACCACTCTTTGTCTCATCTCTCACCTAGGACCAGTTTGCCTTGGGTGGCCCTACCAGGGACATAAAGCCCCGGACAAAAGAGCTCCTAGGATCTTTGGGACACGCAAACTCCTCCACGACGATAAGGTGACGGTTCGAGTAGGGGGCACTTAAACCCGTTTTATAATTAATTCAACTGAACCATTTTGTGAGTCATGAATATTGAAACAATTTAACTTGTATATCTCTTCCTGTCATTTTTTTAAAGCAAACTCTTAATGTGTAACTTATTTTATTCTATCTTGAAAACATGAAAGTACAAAGCTGTAGGTCTGTTGCAGCTAGAGCATTTTATTTATGAAATATTGAGGAACGATTTTTCACATTATACCAATATTTGTAGAAAGGGTGGCTATGTAAGTTTTATTTTATAGTTGGGTTTACTTTTTAGTCTTTATGTCTATCACATCATTTTTAGCAACTGAAGCCAGACACAGTACTTTGTCTTAACTCTAAAACTGTAAATTATTTCTCCAGTAAAATTTTGTTTACTCCAACTCCACTCAAGTCTTCCTATTTTCTTTCTTCTGTCTGTAGGTCTAACCATAAATGAACAATGTCCAGGTCGAACCAAACCAGTTCCTTAGACAAAGACTTCCTTATTACTGGATTTCCGAATTTCAGAGACCAAGAAAGCAGAAGATATTTGTTTGGAGCCTTCCTCACAGTTTATCTCTTCACTCTTGTTGGGAACATTCTTCTAATCATAATTTTTATATCTGACAAAACACTCCACACCCCTATGTACATATTAATCTGTGGTCTGGCTGTTCTTGACATCGCCATCACTACTAACACTGTGCCCAGTATGCTAGTCCTATTCACATTTGGGTACAGAGTTGTGCCATTCGCCACGTGTTTTACTCAGACAACATTCTGGTTGGGTCTATGCTCAGCTGAAGGCTTTCTCCTTGCCCTAATGGCATATGATCGCTATATAGCCATTTGCCACCCACTTCATTATCCTTATTTAATGTACAACAGGCACATCATAAAACTCATGGCCTACTGTTGTGTGTTTTGCTTTTTTTGTTCAATCGTTACTGTTGCTGTTCTTGCCAGGCTTCCATTCTGTGGATCTAATCAAATAACTCACTGCTTTTGTGACTTTGGTTCTTTGATGTTCTTGGCTTGTGGAGACAATCAAATAACTAATTATGTTATGTTTATCATTGGTTTGTGTGTTATGTTCATTCCATTGGCACTTATCATTTTTTCTTACATGCAAATAATATTTTCGGTTCTTAAGATTGCCAGCACTGAGGAACGAATGAAGGCCTTCTACACATGTGGCACACATATGCTGGTCATTTCTGTCTTTTTTTTGACAGCCAGCGGTGAATTTATAGCGATCAGAATTCCTGGTACATCTGTGGACACTCGTATAATGGTTCTAATCATACAGAATGTCTTTCCGCCTTTAACTAATCCAGTAATTTACTGTCTGAGAACTAAAGAAATCAGAAAAAGCTTTCATAAAATGATGAAGAAAATTAAGATTTGTAACAGACAATGAGTAGGGTTAATTTCCCTGAAACAGATGTCATCATCATCTAACACTTTCTGATTATTATTGATAGGGTTTTTCTTTTTTGTATAGACCAATAATACAGAGTCATTGGTGTCTCCCATTAAGCCACATCAAGTGTTTGTTTGTGTGACGATTTTTAGTTGTTCTTGTTTTTGATTGGGTTTTGTAAAGGAATGTGTTTTTTTATTATAACAGATGTTATATTTTTTGTTAATGTGTTAAGAAGGATTACAGATGATGCATTTAATGTAAAAAATGCTTAAAATGTAAGTGCACTCTCTGTTTAGTTGACCTGTTGTTTTCTGTACTAGCAGTCTGATTAAACCACACAAAAGAGGAAGTGTTAGTAGGTACAGATGGAGATTTCTATGCAGTCAGTAGAACAGAAAAACAACTTTTGCAAACAAATAGAAATTAACTTTTTTAGATGAGTAGAATTTGTATATATTTTAAATATTTTAAGAATGGTCAAGTTGTAATGGTCATTTTCTGAACCTACTACTTGC
The DNA here is from genome assembly GCA_026402145.1 of Polypterus bichir lapradei. NCBI lineage: Eukaryota > Metazoa > Chordata > Cladistia > Polypteriformes > Polypteridae > Polypterus > Polypterus bichir. Next base: position 29,691,098 of record JANRMT010028174.1, read on the forward strand.
ATAAAAAGTGAAAACCTCAAAACATTGGCTGTCTGTGCATGCACACCTTGTGAACATGTGCTGATATGATCTGTGAAAATGGCATTGGAGAGAGAGGTGATTGAGATGTTTACCCTTGGCCCTGACAACCCCTAAAGTTAAGTAGCCTCACGTTCTGAAGAAAGGAAGAATGAGGAAGAACACAGTTGCAAAGAAGATCCATGCTGACTGAACATCACACATATTGGATGTGTCGACTGGCATCGTCTATGACATGTCCTGAAATATTCCAGGTTTTATTCATTGATTTTGCCATACCAACTTACTTTTACCTGCTTTCCTATTTTAGCACATCAAGAACATTTAAGTATTTTAAAGATTATAATGACTGAATAAAATGTTATTGCCTGCTCCCCTTGTTGCTGTATCTTGCTATCTGGGGTGCTGTATATAACAAAACAAAGACATTCTCTAATAGGATAAGGGAAGCACAGTAGCAGTCAGTTTTGGGTGAAGTCGGTCCATAGTCACAGGAGTAAGTGTACTACAATGGTGAGCCATGTCTCCTTCCAGGCCAGGTGAGTGCAAAAATAGGTGGAGGACATATTTGTGGGTCTGTATAACAAAGAACCTCATTCTTAGAATATAAGAATGTATGTTTTAGGGTCGGGTCACCCCAGAACCCTCCATGAAAAAACAGATTTTCGTCATAGATTTCTAAAAACATGCTTCTCAATTTAATTTTCAAAGCTAATTGGACTCTTTGTACACGTGAGCTCACCTGTGATGGATTGGTACAATGTCCAAGGATGCTTCCTGTCAGTCCCCCAGTGTTGCCTGAGTATGCACTAGCTCCCCACTGAATGGATTTGAGAATGTTGTCATGGAATAAAATTTAAAAATTACCAAATAGTTTAGTCCAATTTAGGGTTGTGGAGAGTTGGTGCCCATATATGCCCATAGTTACACTCACCCAGGGCTAATTTAGAGTCACTAAATAACCTAACCTGCACATCTTTGGAGATTGGTGAGAAAAATCTGAGTACTCAGAAAAAATGTGTAAACTCTACAGAGACAACCATTGAAACATGTGATGCTGGATCTGTGTAAAAGCCACTTTGAAACACATGATTCAGAAACCTAAACATGTGTAGCCTAACATTAAATCAGAGGAAGTTAACATTTTGATGAGTAATTTTGATGAGTATGGTGTAACCATAACAAGAAAATCTATGTCAAAGTATCTTGCTATCCAGTTGGTTCCATTGCTGTGCATTTATTATAAAAGAAATCCAACAAGCAGAATTTCACATACAATTTAAAGCAAAGGACACATTTATTAGCTAATTGTGTACATTTCTAATTTAAACAAGGAAAAGGAAAGACAACTGGACAATTCTCTATATCACTATTTACAACCCACTTTATTATCCTAATTTAATGACAAAAGTTGCATTACAAAACTGATGGCCTACTGTAGGTTTGTTGGCTTTTTTACAATCCTCACTATAGCTGTTCTTCTTAGACTCTCATTCTGTGGACCCAATCGAATAGTTCATTGCTTTTGTCACTTTGGTTCATTATTGTTTTTGGCCTGTGGAGACATTCTTGTAACTAACTATGTTGGGGTTGTCCTTGGTTTGAGTGTGTTGCTTATTCCTTTAGCATTTATCCTTTTCACCTACATGCAAATAATATTCTCACTTGTTAAGATTGATAGCGTTGAGGGACAAATGATGGCCTTCTGCACTTGTGGCACATCCATGCTTGTCATTTCTGTCCTTACAAATTCTCTCCTTCCACCTTCCATAGAATGTTGCCCCCCTGCCTCCCAGCTTTGACTCAGGTAAATGAGACTGCAGACTTTCTTTAAAATCTGGAACTGCTTCCAGTGTCATGCCCAGGTCATCCAGAGCACTTCCAGATTGTGTGGAACCAGCGCAGTCCTCCCCGGCAGAGCCCTCTGGTGGTATCCAATGACCCTGACATGGCTGTGTTTCTGGACTCCAACTTCCATGCCACGCTGTGGGTGTCCTAATTGGGTTCAGCCTTGAGAAACACTTTCACCTATCATGTGGGGGAATTAACTGCTACCAGTATGCCCTTTCACCCCATCTATCCATTATGGCCTTCTGTCCAGGGAAGAATCCATCCTTTATTCCGGTCAGGATGCCTGTCCTTGCTCCTTGGCACCCGCAATACATAATGGAGTAAAAACCAGCTAAAACAAAATGAAAGGCTTGTCTTAATCATACTACACATCTCTAATAAAATAAAATGTTCAATTAGATATTTAACAATATAGCAGTCTACCACAGCAAGAAGAAAACAAGACCGCTTTACTGAACTCTTTACCTAACTAGTCTATTCTTTATTAATCATTGAGAGTAGATTTTTATTTAAGAATATAAGCATCTCTGCATTTTCTGAAGACCTCTTGACATCCACTGTACTGAACCGGCATGCACTGTCCACTCTTGTACAAAGGAGCGCAAAGTTACACCTTTTCCTGCTTTTGACAGTATAGGAAAGCCAGTGGCTCTGTGCTGGTGACTCGTCCTTGAGCAAACTTCATTTTATCTTTATTGACAAAGACCCTTTTCTCAGTATAGTTGGCAGGGGCTTCGTTTCTTTTGGCCTCTCGACAGTATACACTGTTGCTCTGAGCACATCCGTGTGTGTTTAAGACACAAGCACTAAGCAGTTTATGTGCTTTTTATTTGCCATCATCAGTGAAGTACCATGGTTTAATTTGGAAAAAAGTGAAACATTTTGCTAACAGTAAACTTCATACAATAATATTTGTTACAGAATTTGTTATTCTATAGTGAATATTCACATAATACTTATTATACATGTTTAGAATTATTTTGTTTTATCCAGGTCTATGATTGCATTACATGCACTGTATGAAATAAACCAACTCCAGTTGTAACGAAGTGTTGGGGAAATGCCCCGTATATTGTCCGATGGACAAGGTCAAACGCATTTATCTGACAACAAATACAAAGCAAACGGGGCTATTTATACTAAACAAAAAATGGCGACAGGAAATGAAAACAAAGGGTGTGATGTCTTCGTGATGAGGCAAAGGAAATGACTTCATCTCAGCAGGGAATGGAAGAGGAAGTGGAGGCCCTGCCATTTTGAGTGCTGGAATGGGTGCGTGTATGGTGTGGACTATGGCCGGCAGCTTATCCCGGCCAAGACCCCCAAGCCGCCAGATAGAGCCCTCCCTGCAACGTGGAGATGCCCCAAATTCCAGCAGGACATCATGGACTATGGAGTTTTAATACACAGCCCTGCTGGATAACGTCGGGCCGCTAGGGGACGCTGCAGGGAGACACAGAGACGTTTGGTTTTCACACAGCCCGGAGGTACTTACAGGTCACGAGGACGAAAGAAATAAAGTGCTTCCGGGTTAACAAAGTAAAGAAGGGTTTTAAACTGACCCGGAAGTGATAAGGAGTCACATGGACTGCGGGTTCAGGAACACTTCCGGGTCAGGAACTATAAAGGATTATGGGAAATCCCCAAACGACAAGCTGAGCTGGGTGGAAGGGTGGCAACGCGTCTGGGAGTGGTGGATTGGATAATTGTAGTGTACTGATTGTTATTTATGAGTATTGTGGAGAGGAGGGTGCTTTGTACACTGTTTATTAATAAAAAGTCAACTTATTGGATTTTTACCTGGTGTCTGGCGTATTGTCCGAGGGTTCAAGGGAGCGATAGTGCCCCTATCTGTCATAATGGTTATTTGTCTTCTTTGCGGCTAAGAAGAGAGAGAGAGAGACATTAGTAAATTTCAATAACCCTTCATGTCGCGATGTTTTCTTTACCTTAGGGCTTATTGGCTGCCTCCGAATTGAGCTTGTGTGACAACTGTTACAGACTAAAACCTCTTTTGTCTTACCTTGGATCGATTATCATGACCACTATATAAAGAGGCACAGATTCTGTGCTGCTGAATGTTGTTGCTGCTGCTTTGCAAAGATTGTGCTTTCAAAGTTCAAGGCTCAAGGTTGCTTTATTTAGTTACGTTTACACAGGAAAACATGAAATTTGCCTTCTCAGTTGCATCTAATAACAAGGCAGAAAGAAATATAACAAAACAAACAGAGACAAGACAGGTTAAGGTAAGGCAGTTTGATAGTGCATATTTACACATAATGGTTACAGGATACATACTGTATCAAACCTTAATTATTTTCTCAGATAGTCCTTATTATGGCACTAAGAAAAGAGGAATTTCTGGAGCGATTTGAGTGGGTGTTTAAAGCAAGTATCCTTCCTGATTTACTGAAGTTAAGTTGTACATGTAATAGATGTCTGTTATCAATTGAGATGATTTCCAGTTTCTTTAGTATTGTCTTCTGACACACACTTACCAAATCATCTACATCAGCCCTAGTAACTTTAGCTGCCTGCTTACACTCACCTAAAGGATTATTAGGAACACCTGTTCAATTTCTCATTAATGCAATTATCTAATCAACCAATCACATGGCAGTTGCTTCAATGCATTTAGGGGTGTGGTCCTGGTCAAGACAATCTCCTGAACTCCAAACTGAATGTCAGAATGGGAAAGAAAGGTGATTTAAGCAATTTTGAGCGTGGCATGGTTGTTGGTGCCAGACGGGCCGGTCTGAGTATTTCACAATCTGCTCAGTTACTGGGATTTACATGCACAACCATTTCTAGGGTTTACAAAGAATGGTGTGAAAAGGGAAAAACATCCAGTATGTGGAAGTCCTGTGGGCGAAAATGCCTTGTTGATGCTAGAGGTCAGAGGAGAATGGGCCGACTGATTCAAGCTAATAGAAGAGCAACTTTGACTGAAATAACCACTCGTTACAACCGAGGTATGCAGCCAATCATTTGTGAAGCCACAACACGCACAACCTTGAGGCGGATGGGCTACAACAGCAGAAGACCCCACCGGGTACCACTCATCTCCAATACAAATAGGAAAAAGAGGCTACAATTTGCACAAGCTCACCAAAATTGGACGGTTGAAGACTGGAAAAATGTTGCCTGGTCTGATGAGTTTCGATTTCTGTTGAGACATTCAAATGGTAGAGTCAGAATTTGGCGTAAACAGAATGAGAACATGGATTCAGGACATGTTTTGACTTTGGTTTCATTTTCACATGGATGCTGGTAATTTTGTCTTCCTGGTGTCTGACCCCTGCTGTTGTTTACAAACCGTGACTAGGAAATCTTCATTTGCTCTTCATTTCTTTGTCTTCATCTGAAATATTATTATCCACATAAATGAAACTGTCACCTATTCTTGTATATGACATAAAAATTAATTTGTTTCCTACATTCCATGAAAATACTAACATTTGTCTATATTAATGCTTGCAAATGTACATTATTAAGACTTTACTAATTACACTGTATTTTTGTGTTACTATTCACTGAGCTCCAGGGAGTAAATCATTGCAGCCCCATTGCAGCCATTAAACTTTGTGCTCATTCTTTATGCCTGTAATCACCTCCCTGGTGAAGCCGTTCCCTGAAGACACGACCCTGACATATATGACTAAGTCTGCATTTGGCTTATCATTTATTTCTGATTAGTGGTGAGTGAGCAACAGGTAAGTCAATGCTCTATAATTTTATTTAACATGTTCTTTAATTGGGGCGGCACAGTGGCGTTGCTGCCTCGCAGTTAGGAGACCCGGGTTCGCTTCCCGGGTCCTCCCTGCATGGAGTTTGCATGTTGTCTGCGTGGGTTTCCTCCAGGCGCTCTGGTTTTCTCCCACAGTCCAAAGACATGCAGGTTAGGTGCATTGGCGATTCTAAATTGGCCATAGTGTGTGCTTGGTGTGTGTGTGTGCCCTGTGGTGGGCTGGCGCCCTGCCTAGGGTTTATTTCCTGCCTTGCGCCCTGTGTTGGCTGCAATTGGCTCCAGCAGACCCCCGTAACCCTGTAGTTAGGATATAGCGGGATGGATGGATATTATAATAAAGGTTTGCAGAAAACACTGCTGTGTGCTTTTTATTTTATATTATATTCAGATTTTTTATCCAACATATTTCTAATAGTGCTTTCAACCCATACAAAAATTAAATACATGTAAAATATATTTTTAAAAATATATTACTAGCTGTATGAATATATTTTACAATTTGTTATAAAATACATCAGGGATAAATATATTACACTATTTTGCATTATGCTAAAATTGTAAAATAAGTATTTGCTATTTTTGTATGTTGCAAGAAGAAACCGGAGTACCCCCACGGGGAGAACATGCAAACTCCACACAGGGAGGACCCAGGAAGTGAACCCAGGTCTCCTAACTGCGAGGCAGCAGTGCTACCCACTGCACCACCGTGCCGCCCAAAAGTACAGTAAGTAGTAAGGCTATAAACTGAAGCCTGCATATGCTAGTGTTTTGACCAACTTGAACAACTTTTATTGAGTTACAGTGAGTTCAAAGTAAATTACAATTACTCGGAAAACTGTGTCTAGGTTTTTTCAGGTAAAAGCATAAGCTGTATAAGATCTACCATGGATCTGGACACACAATGTAGTGCATGTCTTTTAAACAACTTATCTGGACATGTGTGTCTTACAACATATTAACGGAAATGTGTGTTTTCTTAAAATTCAGATATCTTAAAATATGTATTTGAACTACATATACGATACATTTTATTGAAATTTTTGTGTAAATATTTTTCGGTATATAACAATATATTTCATTTTCATAAAGGAGGACCTGGGTAAAAAGACGATATTTCATTTTATCTATGAATTTTGTAATCTTTCTCAACCAGCTTGCTCAATTACTGTATTTCAGATGAGCATTTGGTAGGCTGTCCACGTCCATTTCCTTCCTTATGCATGGTGCTGCTAGGAAAAGCTCCTCCTCACCTCATCATGCCCCAGAGTTGTATTTAATGTAATTTTGAATGAATGAATGAATGAAAACGTTCCTGAAATATTTCTACTTTTTTCATTCCTGCCTCAGGTCTGACCATAGATAAACCATGTCTGGATTGAATCAAACCAGTTCTTCAGTAAAACAGTTCATCATTACTGGATTCCTGGGCTTCAGAGATCAAGAAAGTAGAAGATATTTGTTTGGAGCCTTCCTCACGGTCTACCTTTTCATACTCATTGGGAACATTCTGTTAATTGTCATTTTTCTATCTGACAGAACGCTCCACACCCCGATGTACATATTAGTCTGTGGTCTGGCTGTGCTCGACATCGTCATCACTACTAACACTGTGCCCAGTATGCTAGTCCTGTTCACAATGGAGTACAGAGTTGTTCCAATCTTTGATTGTTTTGCTCAGACTACATTGTGGGTGGGTTTGTGTTCAACTGAAAGTCTTCTGCTTGCCCTAATGGCTTACGATCGTTATATAGCCATTTGCAACCCTCTTCAGTATGCTAAATTAATGTACAACAGTCTCATCATTAAACTGATAGCATGCTGTTGGTTGGTTGGCTGTGTTTGTGCAACCATTACTGTGGTTGTCCTTCTCAGACTCTCATTCTGTGGGCCTAATCAAATAATTCACTGCTTTTGTGACTTTGGTTCTTTACTGTTTTTGGCCTGTGGAGACGTCCAAATAGCTAACTATGTTGTTTTAGTCATCGGTATGAGTGTGCTGCTCATTCCTTTGGTGTTCATCCTTTTCACCTACATGAAGATAATATTCTCAGTTGTCCAGATCGCCAGCGCTGAGGGACGAATGAAGGCCTTCTACACCTGTGGTACACACATGCTGGTCATTTCTGTGTTTTTCTTGGCTGTCAGTGGAGAACTGATTGCAGGTAGAATCCCTGGTACATCTGTGGACACCCGTATAATGATTCTAATCATACAGAGTGTCTTTCCATCTTTAACAAATCCAATAATTTACTGTCTGAGGACTAAGGAAATTAGAAGAAGCTTTATTAAAACATTAAAGAAGTTAAGAGTTATATTGGACAATTAACAAA
>JANRMT010028174.1:29721991-29734532 GCA_026402145.1 Polypterus bichir lapradei
TTACCTGTGTCATTTAGAATTGACTTTAAAATACTGCTTATGGTTTAGAAAGGCTTAAATAATCTCGCTCCATCTTATATATCGGAATGTCTTACACCTTATCTCCAAATCGTAACCTTAGATCTTCAAGTGAGTGTCTACTTAGAATTCCAAGAGCTAAATTTAAAAAAAGTGGTGAGGCGGCCTTCTGCTAAAATATGGAATAGCTTACTGGTAGAAACTCTGCAGGCTAATGCAGTGGAGCACTTTAAAACACTGCTGAAAACACATTACTATAACATGGCTTTCTCATAGCTTCATCTTAGTTTAATCCTGATGCTCTGTATATTCAATTAATTATCATTATTATTCATAGTGGCTCCAGAATCCGTACTAACCCCTACTTTCTCTTCTGTTCTTTTTCTGGTTTTCTGTGGTGGTGATCTGCGCCATCACCACCTAATCAAAGCACCGTGATGTCCTTACATTGATAGGTTAAAGGCCAGAAGTCCACATGACCATCATTATCAAATTCTTCCATGAGAACCCTGAATACAGTGAGGACTGATTGAGGTCATTTATGTTAGGTAGAATGCCTAGAGGGGACGGGGTGGTCTTGTGGCCTCAGAACCCCTGCAGATTTTATTTTTTTCTCCAGCCATCTGGTATATTTTTTTTTGTTTTTTTCTGTCCTCCCTGGCCATCGGACCTTACTTTTATTCTGTGTTAATTAGTGTTCCCTAATTTTAATTAATGTTGCCTTTTTTCTCTTTCTTCATCATGTAAAGCACTTTGAGCTACATTGTATGAAAATGTGCTATAGAAATAAATGTTGTTGTTGTTTTCACATAAAGACGTGCTATAACAGAGGTGAACTCAGTTGAGGATGAGAGTTCTACATCGGAGAAAGAGAACAGAAGCCCACCCCACAAGAAACATCCACTCACACATAAGAACAATGCACCTTCAGATGGCACTCTTTGGATGCAGCAACATGTCGGGTGTCATCTTGCCAGTCAATTTGCCACATGCATGTTCTTCAAAGAAAAAGCAGGGCTTACAGAGCTTGCCAAGGTATCGTGAAAAGTCTTGTTTGTAATTATGTTTTGTAATGGTCTTTATATGAAAAACATTTATATGTTACTTATATAAAAGCCACATCAAATGTTGTTTACCTATATATATCTACTAATCTTCCTACAGTGTAACGTCATAAGTAGACTGCAGAGCATCGATAGGGGCATGCCGACAAAGTACAGGTATAATGCCATGAAAAGTGCATGCTGACACTTCAGTATGTGAGCAATGGTATGTGAATGCAGTCACAATTCTTTTTTTGGGCACATACACCGTCCAGATCTAAACACTAGCATGGAGAGTCGCTCGTGTACTGAAGAATCTATAGCTGCTGTTGCACTTTTGTCATCGCTGTACTTTGTCAGCGTGCCCATGTAGATCAAACACAGGAAGCTCTTGTGGACAAAAGTCGAGAACAACTGCGGGCAGACACTAATAAAAAAGTAAAAAAGCAATTTCATTTATTCTTGGTGGCAGAGAGACTCTTACATTTCAGATAATAATTTTTTTTCTTTCTCAGTTTGCGGTATACTTGTGACTTTATGCTGTAGGAAGATAAATAAATAAATCAAGGTAAATAGGTAAATAACATTCAGTCTGGCTTTTATATAAGTAACATGAAAATGTTTTTTTTTATATAATAACCATCAGAAAACATAACAAAACAGGACTTTGCACATTCGAAAAAAAAAATATTCAAATGACAACACATGTTTAAATGGCATAGTGTTTTTTTGATCTTGCCTGTCGTATTCCACTCTGTCTGCATTTTCAGTATTATGCATTATAACATGGAGTACAGGCAAGATCTGGCATAGTGTTTTCAAATACTGATGTGTGCGCGCGCGAGAGAGGCAGAGACGGATTCAATCTCATTCAAGTGGTTACTGGAATATAAAACAAATACTTTGCAAAGGTATAATGAAACAAGTGTGCTTTTATTCAAAAATAAAGCTGAATAACAAAAAATTCAAGCGACAACAAGATACCACAAAGACATGATTCACCAGCGTTTGTGTGTCTGGTTCTACCCCTTCAGCTATATCTTTTACAGGTTATAAAAATTTTACACCAGCTGTTACAGACTGAAATGAAAGGCTTCTTCTTTTTGGGTGCTTACACTGTCAGCACAGCACTGTCAGATCTAAACAATAGCGTGACAAATTGCTTGTGTACTGAAGTGACCTTAGCTGCAGGTGGAAGTCCCATTTTACTTGTGGTGCCAAACAGAGTTGCGTTGTGGTGCAGAGCAGTCTATTAGCCAGTGAAAGCGCTGTGAAGAAGCTGTCTGCTGCTACAGTCCTGCCTTTGTCCAGTCTGATAGTGGTCATGGGACATTGTATCATTGATTGCCGGTATAACAAAAATAGTTCTGAGCAGGCATCAGCCACAGAGCTGCTCTTGTGAGGCTTTTGCTGTATTTTTTAATCAAAAAATTAATGATATTAGAAATAATATAAATGCCATCAACTCAAAGAGGGAGAGGCAAGTTTGATGTACCACGTGAACGTCACTGAGAGAATAAAACTGAATAATAAAAAAACAAGCACTAACTTTTACAAGTAGCCAAAATTTACACCGGGTGTTACAGACTCAAATCAAATGTTTTTATTATATTATAGTAATAACAATAGAAGCTCACTACTCAAAACACGGAGCGCCCAGTCTTGAACCCAGGACCTCCAGGTTATAAGGCAGCAGTTTTTACCTCTGTCTATTCAAGAATATATGTAATACGTTGACATTTGAGCTTGAGCTTTTAACTTATTGACAGCCACATGTAAATCAGATGTTTTTTCTTTGGTTATATTCCTGACTAAAAGTGCACATGTTTATTTAATATTTGGACTAAAGTCTTCACACATTATACACTTCACTTCATTACTAGTATGACATAGAAAAGGTTTCTGTTTTAGGTATGTGTTCAGTATTTCTTGCCTCACATTTCCTTTCATCCTACACTTACACAGATCGTTGTAGACACAGAACACATATGAAATGTATCTATTCCAAATAATGACATATTATTTACCCTATACAACTCTAGGCATCTCACACAATGATAAAGAAACTTGAACTGGGAGAAGTTCGCAACTGACTTCAGCTCCCTAAGGGTGCGGGGATGGGATAGCAGGCTGCTTGTTACTTGTGCTGATCGACACATTTGCAAAACAAAAGACACTGATGGAAAGGTGCAAAGGAATTTAAGGTGGCCCGGGATTACGTGTTTTTTCGTTGGCTTCAGGAATTCTAGTGTTAACCTCAGGACACTAACCAAATAGTTTAGATTAAGGTTAGGATTAAAATGTTAGAATTAGGTAAAACAAGTTCTTAAGATTAGGGAAGGAAAGGTAAGTTTAATATTAGGGAATGGAAAAAAATTATTGCTCCCATCCAGTGATTTTAAGTTTAGAGTTTGGGGGTGGGGGCAGGACAGTCTAAAATAAAACCTGAATCTTTTTAATCCAGAAATTAAGATTACAGCTAGTAGAGGGTTATTTGAATGAAGTCAAATAAACCAAGTGACAAAAACCTGGATACCAGCTGTCCAGTGGAGCTCCTGAATTGTGAAGTGACAGAGGTCTGCAGCTGCACAAATATCTAAAAAAACAGGAACCAGGGATCTCAGGTTCAGAATTGAGATGGAACAGGATCAGGAAGAAGATGTTTTTAGGGCAGCAGTGACATATTTATTCCCATTAACCAAAAAGTAAAACATTGCAGTAAAAAAAATCTGTCAGTTTGATAAATGTCAAGGTAACAGTTAAAAATTATAAAAACACTAATCGTGAAAGTCATGTGCCAAACCCAGGCACAACACAGAATTATGGCAGCATAACGTGTGGAGTAACACGATACCAAAATTAATGCAAGGTAAAAATAAAGGACTGTCCTTTTACAATCAAATGTTTGTGTCTGCCTTCGACTGAGATTTTTTTTATACAATTTAAAATTAATTCAATCAGTGATACTAGTTTGGAGAGCTGTAGTAAGGATCCAACTTTTTTCATCTATCCTTATAGAGTTGTGGTTCTTTTACATTTTCCTTTTAAAATCATTTGTAGTCATTTTAAAATATTTTTTTTTTATTTCAGCAAAACAATGTTTGCAAAAAAAGAATCTGTCCTCTGAACTATTTGAAACTGTAAATTATTAACATCCATAATAATAATAATAATAATACATTTTATTTATATAGTGCCTTTCCCATGCTCAAGGCACTTACAGAAAATAAGAGAAAACAGCAGGGTATACAGCGTATAGCATTGTACAAACCAAATAAATAAATAAAGAATATTAAGACAGTAAGTTCAAAGAAAGCCTAACAGACAACACAATTGATGGTCTAGCACACACACACATACAGGCTACATGAGCATCTTCACAGAGAGGTAAACTGAGAGAAGGGGAATGAAGTCAAGTAGAGCTAAAAGCTCTAAAAGTTTTGAGTTGTTTTTTAAAAGAATTCATGGAGTCAGCTGACCTGATTAATTTCGGTAGGTCATTCCAGAGTCTGGGCGCTATACAGCTGAAGGCCCTGTCACCCATGGAGTGTAGATTAGTGTGGGGCACAACAAGATTGCCAGAATCAGGGGACCTTAGTGGGCGGGCAGGCACATAGTGATGGAGAAGGTCACTGATGTAATTTGGTGCAAGATCATTTTAAGGCTTTGTAGGTTATTAGCAGAATTTTATATTTGATTCTGTAAGACACAGGGAGCCAGTGAAGGTAGAGCAGGATGGGTGTGATGTGCTCGCTGCTGCTGGTTCGAGTCAGGACTCTTGCAGCCGAGTTTTGAATAAGCTGGAGCTGTGATATAAGATTAGAAGGGGCACACGCCAGCAGCGAGTTACAATAATCTATGCGGGATGTGATAAAAGCAGGGACAAGTTTCTCAGCATTAGAAAAGGAGAGGAAGGAGCGAACATGGGATATGTTACGGAGGTGAAAGTAAGAAAGTTTCTTAATGTGATTTATGTGGGCGGAATAAGAGAGGGAGGAATCAAAAATGACACCAAGATTCTTTGCAGTAGAGGCAGGTCTGATGAGATCACCGCCAAGAAGGACTGGGAAGGAGCTCATTTTATTAAGTTGCATTTTAGTCCCAATTTGCAGGAGTTCAGTTTTGTTGCAGTTTAATTTTAAAGAGTTCTGCTCCATCCAGGTTTTAATTTCACTAAGGCAATTATCCAACCCGCTTTATCTTAACTACAGGGTCACGGGGGTCTGCTGGAGCCAATCCCAGCCAACACATGGTGCAAGGCAGGAAACAAACCCCGGGCAGGGCACCAGCTCACCGCAGGGCACACACACCAAACACACACACACTAGGGACAATTTAGAATCGCCAATGCACCTAATCTGCATGTCTCTGGACTGTGAGAGGAAACCAGAGCACCCGGAGGAAACCCACGCAGACATGGGGAGAACATGCAAACTCCACACAGGGAGGACCCGGAAAGCGAACCCAGGTCTCCCAACTGCGAGGCGGCAGCACTACGCACTGCACCACCGTCCTGCCAATTATTAACATTTCTTAGTAATTATGACATAGAGCTTTTAATTGTGAGTAAGCTCCAGAGAACAACTTCTTACAGCTTTTTTGCATCCTTCCGACTTCTTTCTTTGTAATGGCTCTAATCACCTCCCTGGTGAAGGACTTCCCTGAGGACAACCATGAAATAAATGCCTACATCTGCAGTGGGTTTTCATTCATTTCTCATTAATCAGGGGCTGAAAGATTGGTAAGTACATATTATTTACCTTTGTTTAATCTTCCTCTTTTGGCTGCTCCCGTTAGGGGTTGCCACAGCGGTTCATCTTTTTATTTGGGTCTTTTTGGTTTATTTTCTATGCTTCCTTTAGCATGAGGTACCCATCAGCTGTACACAGGGGTCTCCCAATAATCTCCTGCATTTCACATCACACAGAACAGTTATGATGCTGGCTCTTTTGAATCATATTAGTAGAATTTCATAGAAAACACAATAAATCATGTATCTAAATGAGTCCATATGGATACATCTTGTTCAATTTACAAATCCAAAATGCCTCCTTGCACAACAATCGGCTAGCTAAAATCACCTTCCTGGGTACACAAAAGCAATATCAGAGTACAAACATTGAAACATCTGGAGGCAAGACAGATGTAACCACAGTGGATGAACTGGAGTTTACATATAGAAACATATTTAGCTACCCTTTTTTGAACAAATTTTGGAATAGATGTCAAAATTGCATATTGTGCCTTGACAGGTTTCTTAATTATAGCTTAATAAGCAATGGTTAGACCAAGAAGTCAAATATCACAACAGGGCATTTAAGTATGAGAATCACTTGTTAGTGAAATTCTGGGTTAGATTTCCCAAATTGAAAACAGTTTGTGAACACTTTGAAGAAGACATACTTCCGTTTTTTTGTTTTGTCCGGCACCTCCTATTTCACTGGTATGAGAAAAGACAAAACCCCCTCAAATGTTATTAGTGTTTGCTGCATCTTGATGTCTAGTTATGCAATTTATTTTTGTGCTATCCACTATTTTTGAGCCTCTAGCTCCAAAAAAACCCACATTTTTAGGCCATTTGTGGATTTGTGCAGGAAATTACACCTTATGATAAAGAGTAAAGCGATAGGTGTCTTTAGTAAGAACGATCAGAATGACCTGAAGTTTTGCATGTCACATCAACCAACTTCTATTGGGGAATGAGAGGTGGAAGACACTCCTTTTCAGAAAACATTAAAAAAATGGGAATTTGTAATATAGGCATGTTGAGTTTTTTTTAGCTATGTAGGTCTCACTCTCAAGAGGTTAAAAAATGACAAATTTCAAATATAATCATGTGGGGTATCATTTGAGAACTAAGATTAGTGATTATGAATATGATGTTATTTTTTTATTTTTGATTTTTTATCCTTCACTAGGGACCTAGCAATTTTTGAACCTCTACCAGAGGGTGAAAAATGGCAAAGTTCTATTACAATTGAAAATATTTAGACTTTAAACATTTAAATTGAAGCACACATTTTAATATTTCAAATATTTGTTGTAAGTACTCTTGTTCATTATGTACTTTTACCTGATAAAGTAAATCATTACATTTCATTACACCCTTTATTAGGTCAGCTTATGCTAATTCAGATTTTTTTTATTTTATGAAAGGCATTTATGTGAAAGAATACTAACTTAGTTGGATTTGCATTTGAAATTCACCCAGTGGTCCATAATAACCTTTGGTATTTTTAATATGCTGAAGTTCTAAGAGGAAGCAATAAAAGCACTAGATCATAGAGGTGATTATGAGATTATTTGTCTTGATGTTCAGAAGGCTTTTAATAAGGTACCACATGAAATGGGTTAGTGTCATGTCATATCATTTTCTAACTCGCTTAATCCAGACCTGGGTCATGGGTTTGAGAGTTGGAACCAATCCCAGTTAGCATTGGGCACAAGGCAAGAACAAAGTCTGAACAGAGAACCACTCCATCACAGGGCAAACACACACACCCAGCACACACTAGGAACAATTTGACATCACCAATTCACTTTACTGCATGTCTTTGGACATTGAGAGGAAGCCACAGCTTGTGGAGAAAACCAATGTATACAAAGGGTGAACATGCAAACTCCATACAGGGAGGACCTGGGATGAAAGGTTAGTGATCAAACTAAAAGAAGTGGGAATTAATTTTGTAGGTGGGTACAAAACTAGCTGAGACACAGGATGTGAAGGACTGTGGTGAGTGGGACCTTATCAAATTTAGTGATGTTAAAGGGGGTCAGTACTGGGACTGCTGCTCTCATGAAAACACATAAACTCCCTGGGCAAGAATACGATCAGTAAGCTGTTTAAGTTTGCAGATGATGGAAGGGCAGATAATGTAGAATGAGCTAAATTGTTACAGAGGGACTTGAGCAGTATACAGACCTGGGCAGATTTAAGAGGATTTTTGATATAAATTGTAAGTAAATGTAAATGTATCACACATAGGAAGTAAAAAGATTAAATTTGAATACACAATGGTGACTCTGAAATTTGAAACTTGAAAAGTACCCCTCATGAGAAGGCCCTTGACAGACATCACATCATTAAACACCAGGGTACCTTGGCCAGTATAGGGTTACCGAGACCCAACCCCTCGAACCAGATCTGGGGGTGGCATTTGCTACTAGACCTGGTAGTTGGTCAACCCACATAACCGTGGTGGGCTTAGTCCAAAACAACGATGTCACCACCTGCAAGATGAATGGTGAGGGTCGGGTGCAATGCTAGTTTAGTGGCAGGATTAGCCAAGAAAGACCAAGTTAAAAATCAGAATCAAGAGTCAAAGCAAAACCTCTAAGCTTTTATGTGTCTGACTTGTCTTTTAATGTTTTGTTAAAACCAATGGTGAAGCCCCTAGAAGTTTATTTTTTTCCAGGGATGTGACTGACTGGAGTATTTGTCTTCCTCTCCTGCATTGTCAACTGGCCATAACTTAACAATAATCTTAATAAAAATATCAATAAAACCTAGGTATATTAACCAGTTTGGAACTGCCTTTTGTTACTGTGTGTTTAACCTTTATGTGTATGCATCAACACTAGAATTACCAAACCCTACGAAAAAACAGCAGAGCAGAGTCCCTTTTAGCATTTACGGGACTTGAACCGGCAACCTTCCGATTGCCAGTGCAGATCCCTAGCCTCAGCGCCATCAGTCCACCCACTTTATTTTTGAATAAAATGTATTCAATTTTATCGAGTGTTCCTGCTTATGCCGAATTAGTATGTACCTCATGGTCCATGATGTCAAAGCTGTACTGACAAAAAACAGAGACATTGGTATATATGATATTTGGAATTATTCATTTTATGACCTGTATAGTACAATTTTGGAAAACATTGTGGCATGGATGCGACATTATTCATATTATTCATATTCATTTGCATACCATCTTGCTGTTGTAATCAGTGACCACGTGTTTTTTTTTTTTTTTGTTTCTTTTTTCCCAATCTTGCCCATTCTCCACATTTTTATGCATGGTGGTGTTTCTTTTGTACTCCAGGACATGCAGAGGAAAGAATAGTATAGAGAGGTCAGTTCCACACTATATGCAATCATCAGATTCAAATGTTAACAGTTCCCACACACCCAAGGACCGTCCTTTCTACGTTTACAACATGTGTACCTGTTGCAATGTACAGACTTCTCTCTATGCTGTAGTTCCTATTACATTGAAGGAGTATCTGACACTGACTGACTCAGTTTGCTTTCCTGGGGAAAGCAGCTGTCTTGGAACAGAAGCTTGTCGATGTTGCATCCCCCTTTTCTTTCTCCATCGCCTTTTCTTATAAGAAGCGATGACGAAGTTCCTCTGCAAGGTGAGCCAAGAACACTCTTCTTTTCTTAGTGGACTCTTGTACATGCCTGGCACAGTACATGTTTGTTGATCGCCACCAGGTCAAGCTTGTTATAGCACAAGCAACCGGCCACCCGCATGCTTCTGCTCACACTGAATGAGCTCACGCCTTCTGCTACACGATGTCAACGCAGCACGGAGAAAAAAAGAAAGGGGGTCCAAAACGTTGAGATTCATCAAAATCTTGAGCTTGAATTTTTGGACGATTACAATACTTTCTCTACGAAAGTAATCGGACTTAGGGAGGTCTAAAATGTCGAGATTCATCAAAAGTTTTGGACGGTTACAATACTTTACCTTTACTTCGTATATGAGAAAGTAAAAATAACAGAAAAATCCTGTTTATATTAGAGCTTGCTGTGTTCATGTATTAAATTATGTAAAAAGTAATTAAAGACAACATTTAAGCAGTTTTAATAGAGAGACTCCCCTAGACTTTCTTGTATACTCAGATATGGGGATGTATATTTAAGGAGTAAACCACAAGACAATGATTATATTTTTATATTATGTACATTAAAGAACCATCAACAACAAATCAAATCAAATTAGTAATATAATAAACAACTATTATACAGTAAAAATAAAGTTGAATAAATCAGCTGCATGAATAAAAAACTACCACTTCTGGTTAGAGGAAATAGCTGAAAAGTTGATCGAAATCTACATTTTGTACCTAATTACTTGTTTGCAAAATTTGGTTGACCTAAGTGAAAGCGTACTCAAGTTATTTTGTTCACACACACACACACACACACACACACAGAGACATAATTCCAAAAATGGTATTTTTGGACTCAGTCGGGTCTAAAACGTTGAGTTTCATCAAAATCTCAAGGTCGAATTTTTGGACGATTACAATACTTTCCCAAAGAAAGTAAATGGGACTCGGGGAGGTCTAAAACATTGCGATTCATCAAAATTTTTGGATTGTTACAATACTTTACTTTGTATACGAGAAAGTAAAAATAACAGAAAAATCCTATTTATATTAGAGCTTGCTATGTTCATGTATTAAATTATGTAAAAACTAATTAAGGACAGATGGATGGACAACAGTAATTAACTAAAATGACTATTAATTTAGAGAATATTTTTTGTAATGTCAGCGTTATCTATCATATCATTTTTCTGGATGAAAGGAATAAGGAAACATAACTCACTGTAGTTCTGAATTGTTTCTCTATTTAATTGACTGCTAGAGCTTCTTTACTGAGCTTCTGTTGTTTTATTGTGTTTTTTCCTCAGGGCTGACCACCAACTTACAATGTCTGAATTGACTCAGAACTTTTCTTCGGTCAAAGAATTCCTCATTACAGGATTCCCGGGGCTCAGAGACCAAGAAAGTAGAAAAACATTGTTTGGAGTCTTCCTTACAGTATACCTCTTTATTCTTGTAGGAAACCTTCTCTTAGTCTTCATTTTTCTCTCTGATAGGACCCTCCACACCCCTATGTATATATTGGTCTGTGGTCTGGCTGTTCTCGACATTGCCATCACTACTAACACTGTGCCCAGTATGCTAGTCCTGTTCACATTTGAGTACAAAGTCGTGCCATTTGCTGCTTGTTTTACTCAGATGACACTTTGGTTGAGTTTGTTCTCAACTGAATGCTTTCTCCTTGCTCTAATGGCCTATGATCGCTATATAGCCATTTCTAACCCACTTAACTATCCTAATTTAATGTACAACAGTCTGATCATAAACCTTATTGCCTTATGTTGGTTGATGGGCTTTCTTTGTGCCATTGTTACTGTGGCTGTTCTTCTCAGACTTCCATTCTGTGGGTCTAATAAAATAATTCACTGCTTTTGTGACTTTGGATCTTTACTGTTTTTGGCATGTGGGGACATTCAGATCATTAACTATGTTGCTTTATCTATTGGCTTGAGTGTGCTGTTTATTCCTTTGGCGTTTATCCTTTTCACCTATGTGCAGATAATATTTTCAGTTGTTAAAATTGCCAGTGCTGAAGGAAGAATGAAGGCCTTCTACACTTGTGGCACACACATGCTGGTCATTTCTGTCTTTTTCTTGGCAGCTGGTAGTGAATTTGTCTCAGCCAGAATTCCTGGTACGTCAGTGGATACTCGTATAATGATTCTAATAGTACAAAATGTATTTCCAGCTTTAACAAATCCAATAATTTACTGTTTGAGAACTAAGGAAATCAGAAAAAGTTTTATTAAAACATTTAAAAAAATGAAATGCTATAAAAGCCCATGAATAGAGTTACAGGTTACAGGAGCATTTATGGTAACTCAGTTTTTCAATGATGTAAATAAAATCCTAAATCATTACCTGTGTCATGGTCTTGTTGTTCATGTTAGTATTTCTTAATGTTTTTCCCTAAACATATCTGTCATGGTGCGCTGCATTTACTTGTCCATCATCTCTGCTGTATTTATTTCCCTTTTTCTTTGTTTTTTATGTATGCTTCATATTATAAAACTTCTTATAAATCTCTAGGTAAAGGTGATGTAATTGAGTAAAAAAGAACAATGCAATTTTGAAATTGTAATCATTTATTGAACAAAAAATTAACAAATGCCATTTCAGTCTCTGGAAAAAAAGTTCCCTTTGGCTCTAATTACTGGTATTACCCCTTCAAGATGATGGGGCTGAGTAGAGGTTCTGAGGCTAAGCATCTGCGCTTGTATCTGGGAGGTTGCCGGTTCAAATCTCATTACTGTCAGAAGGGATCCTACTCTGTTGGGCTGACCCTGTGCTCTGACCCACCGAAGATCATGTGAAAAGTGAATTTACAAGCTTGTTTAGGGCTAATGTCATGTTGCAACGGTCCACTTTTGGTTAAGCTTCAATCGTCTGGCAGATGGTATCATGCTATACTCAAGCACCCATTATTATAATGAAGTGGATACTGTGACGGTAAATTACCCAGATCATGATGTGGCAAAGCAGCCCTATGCCATAACATTTCTACCAACTTGCTTCACACTTGGTCTCAGGGTCTTTTGGTCAAATGTTGTCTTTGACTTTCACTAAACATATCTTCTGGTAGTGTAGACAAATATCTATCTATCTATCTATCTATCTATCTATCTATCTATCTATCTATCTAT
>JANRMT010028174.1:29734542-29771618 GCA_026402145.1 Polypterus bichir lapradei
TATCTATCTATCTATCTATCTATCTATCTATCTATCTATCTATCTATTTAGTGTTCCACCTGGACCTCAGTGGGTATAATTACAGCTAACAAGCATTCAAGTATTGAGCAAATATAAATATCTTACTGGAGAAGTTCTAGTATTGGTCAGAGGTTTAAAACACATCGATAATTTTCTGCGTAGTTACAGAAACTACAAATTACAGTATTGTCACTTCAGAAAATGTTGCATTCCGTTTTTCAACCAGTAAATGTCAGCACAAAGAATTCATCAGTCACTGTTTAGCCAACATTTCATTGTGTCTTCGATTCACAACTCCATTAAGAGAATTAGGGGAGCATTAAATTATACAAGGATATTTTTCACAGGCATAGAAATAGAGAATTACCCACTTCTGTGTCATGTCTCTTTCTTTTTTAGATTTGGAGTTGGAGGTTTACAGAGTGAAGAGGATAGGAGACAGCACTGTTTTTGTGGTGCTCCAGTGTTGATCACATCTGTATCAGAAACACGGTCCTTGAGTCTCACAAACTGCGGTCTGACCAACAGACAGTCCATTATCGGGCACAACTTAGACTCATCTACCTGCATGTCTGTGAGCTTACCCCTTAACAGGGATGGCTAGATAGTATTAAAGGCACTGGAGAAATCAAAAAATAGAATCTTCACAATGCTGCCAGGTTTGTTCAGGTGAGAAAAAGTATTGTGGAGCAGTTAGATAATTGCATCCTCTACTCCAATCTTTGTTTGAAAGGCAAATTGCAGTGAGTACAGATAGTCTACCAAAAGAGGACTTATATAGTCCAGGACCAGTCTCTCAAAGGTCTTCATGATGTGAGGCATAAGTACCACTGGTCTGTAGTCATCAGATAAAGATGCTATGTTTGGAACAGGAACAATACAGGACGTGATATGCAGCAGCATTTTCTGTAGCCTTAAGGACAGAAAGAACAGGTGAAAGACGGAATCACAAATTTGGTTCAGCATAGGTCTTAACACTAGAATCCCTGAAACCTATGAAAAATCTCGTAATCCTGGCCCACATTAAATCCCTTCAAACCTCTCCTTCAGCGTCTTTTGTGTTGTAAATGTGTCGTTCAGCACAAGCAGCAAGCAGCCTGCTATCCCATCCTACAACCGCCACAGCTCAAGTCGCAAAGAAGATTCTCAGTGCTCAAGTGGTTTATCTGGGAGTGAGGTGCCTACAATTGTAGAGGGTAAATAATATATTGTCATTTGGAATACATACATTTCACGTGTGTTCCGTGTCTACAATATAAACACATCAGTGAAACAGATAAACCACTTGAGCACTAAGAATCTTCTTTGCAACTTGAGCTGTGGCGGTTGTAGGATGGGATAGCAGGCTGCTTGCTGCTTGTGATGATCGGCACATTTACAACACAAAAGAGGCTGATGGAAGGTGAGCCGGGATTATGAGTTTTTCATAGGCTTCAGGGATTCTAGTGTTAAGAACTCAAGGACTTACACCATCTGGTCATGCGGCTTTACATATGTGTAGATTACTCTGTTGTCTCCTTACTTTGTCTACAGTTATGTAGGAGTTGTTGATATAGCAGGTATGGTGTAGGGAGACTGGTCAATGGGAGAAGATGGCAGTGGGAGGGAACATCTATTAAATCCCCTTCTAGCACCTTATCTTTGAATAGCTTGAGTCTAGTAATTACACTCAGTCCATTCGAGACATCCTTCATGTTATTTTTAGTGAGTTTGCTTACTGTTTTAGCTTTGTAAGCTTTCTTTCCTTCACACGGACTTTTCTTAAGCACACGCTGTGTGTCTTCCGGAGCTTCTTTGTCGCCAAAGGGTATAAGAATGTTTCTCAAAAAAATATCCAAGGACTCCAAGAAAGCTATTGCTAATAATGGCAGTTTTTATCATCTTTCTGTTGCTTTTACTGTTGTACTGTCATTTTTTTTCTATTATTATCTTTTGTTTATTGGTATTTCAGGAATGAAGTTTGAAATGCCTACAATGAATAATGTAGGTTTTTGGCCATCAGTATAAATTGATCCTTACACAACTTCCTCATCTGTGCTCTTATGTTCCTTCTTCATGGGTTTTAAGTCTCAACATATACCAGTTCTATTTTTAAATACTTCCACTCACATCATAGCCTTTATCTATACTAATAAAAGGCAAAGCCCTCACTGACTCACTCACTCATTCACTCACTCACTCATTTACTCACTCACTCACTGACTGACTGACTGACTCATCACTAATTCTCCAACTTCCCGTGTGGGTGGAAGGCTGAAATTTGGCAGGCTTATTCCTTACAGCTTCCTTACAAAAGTTGGGCAGGTTTCATTTCGAAATTCTACGCGTAATGGTCATAACTGGAAGCTGTTTTTCTCCATTTACTGTAATGGAGATGAGCTTGAAAGCCGTGGGGGCGGAGTTTCTGTGACATCATCACGCCTCCTACGTAATCACGCAGTACGTAGAAAACCAGGAAGAGCCCCAAAAAGCGCTGATGAAAACATGCATTATATAATTGAGAAGGCAGCGAAACAATAAAAAGCGAGCGAGTAACATATACAACCATATTCATGAGTTCTGCTACTTCGGAAACAAAGCACGATGTAAACCTAAACTTTAAATTAAGTTCATAGACAGGCTGCTGCTGGCGTTTGTAATTTAGTGCCTGCCCATATAAGGCCGTCCGTCAGCGGCAATCCAATAGAAACACTGCCACCGGTAAATATTCACGGGTGAAGGACTGTGCTTATGCAGAGGAAGATGAGATGGTCAGGGTGGTGTTTGGCACAAACTCAGCGAAACTGCGAGAGAAAGTTTTAAGTGCCGGGACTTAGGTAACATTAGATACAGCTATGGACATAGCACGACATGGCACCAGCACAGCTGGGAAACTTCGATGCATGTACACCGAGCGGCTCACGTAAACTGACGCAGTGCACAGACAAAAAGCAACAGTTCCAAAGAGCGCTGAACAAAAACCGAATTACACAATTGAAAAGGCAGCAAAAAAATATGAAGCGTCTGATACATACAAGAATATTCATAAATGCAGCTACTGCGGAAACAAAGCACACGGTGGAAAAAGTCAATGTCCCGCTAAAGGAAGACAGTGTAAATAAAAAAAAACCCGTGCATGCAGTGTGTCAGGTCTCAGATAAAGAAGAAGACGAGCTGTTTATTGATGCAGTAAGAAACAAATCGATGAATGAAACCTGTCATCTTTACAACGATTAACAAACACGGAATGTAACTTGAACACAACACATCCTACAAATACGAACCTGATTGAAAGAAATAATGATAATCAAATCCTTGATGACAGCAACACTCAGTAAAACTCACAAAACAATTACTGTATATTGACAGTCATGTTACGTTATTTTTAAAATGTTCCCTTTTCTTTTTCATAGCTTCTTTAACATACTACTTCTCCGCTGCGATACGCGGGTATATATATATGTATATATATACCCCGATCTACATACTCGAATAATGGATACTTTATTCGCCATCAATGATTGTTTTGGTAAAGCCATACTCAGTGTATTCATTAGACGAACGGTAAAAAAGTAAGAGCGAGGGGAGGGTGACTTATTGAGGCATGCAGGCAAAACCACAATAGCACAAGTCTAGTTTATGATGCTGCAAGTTATTGCGAAGCTAGCCCACACGATGCTGAAGAGAAAAGTTGATTCTGAAAATAGAGCCTTTAAAAACCGATGGGTGGCTGAGTATATGTTTACTGACATTGCCGGTAAACCCGTGTGTCTCATTTCTGGAGCAAATGTGGGTGTAATTACAGAATTTAATCTAAGACGGCACTATGAGACAAAACATCAAGATAACCTGAAAGACCTCAATGCAATGCACAAGATACAGAAAGAAGAAGAGTTAAAGAAGAATCTGACACTTCAGCAGATGTTTTTACCCGTGCACAATCACAAAGTGATTTCAAGTGAAGCTACTTTTATGGGAGACACAAATGCACCAGTGCAACTTGCCCCACTTTCCCTGTTGCCAAGTAATGTTGAACCAAGTCGACACTACGGTGTTCCCAAATACGCACTTTGTTCATAAACTGAGCGCACTGCGCACTGAGTTCGCACGGCACTTTGGTGACTTTGAAGAACAAAAAAAGAATTTTGAGTTGTTTCGCAACCCATTTGCTGTCGATGTGGAAACTGCACCTGTGCAGATTCAGATGGAGGTGATTGAGCTGCAGTGTAATGGCACACTGAAGGCAAAGTACGATACTGCACGGCCCGCACAGCTTATTCACTCCATTCCCGCACAAATGCTCCAGCTCCGTCTACATGCGACTCGAACCTTGTGCATGTTTGGTAGCACATATCTGTGTGAGAAGCTCTTCTCAGTCATGAAGACTAACAAAACAGCACACAGGAGTCGCCTCACTGATGAGCACCTGCAGTCCATCCTAAGAATCTCCACAACACAGAACCTCACACCAAACATAAACGAACTTGTTGCCAAAAAAAGATGCCAGGCTTCCAAATCTGATAAAATGACATAAGAGCAAAGACAACTGAATGATTTGATTTGTTATTGCTGAAAAGAACAAATTTTATTTATGTTTCCAGGTTTTGTTATGCAGCATGTTCATATTTGAATTTGTATAATTTTGACAGGATATATTTTTATGGAGAGCAAAATCTTTTGGGATATTTAAAATTTAAGTTTATTTTTTATATAAAATTACATAAGAGTAAAGAAATTTGAATGTTTGTTCTTTTAACATTTACTTTATTTCTAACTTGTATAATTTAGACAGGATATATTTTTATGAGGGTGGCACGGTGGCGCAGTGGTAGCGCTGCTGCCTCGCAGTTAGGAGATCTGGGTTCGCTTCCCGGGTCCTCCCTGCGTGGAGTTTGCATGTTCTCCCCGTGTCTGCGTGGGGTTTCCTCCGGACGCTCCGGTTTCCTCCCACAGTCCAAAGACATGCAGGTTAGGTGGATTGGCGATTCTAAATTGGCCGTAGTGTGTGGTGGGTGTGTTTGTGTGTGTCCTGTGGTGGGTTGGCACCCTGCCCAGGATTGGTTCCTGCCTTGTGCCCTGTGTTGGCTGGGATTGGCTCCAGCAGACCCCCGTGACCCTGTTCGGATTCAGCGGGTTGGCTAATGGATGGATGGATGGATATTTTTATGGAGAGCAAAATATTATAAGTTATTTAAGGTTTGAGTTGATTTATTCCGGAATAATATTCTGTCGACTAAAGAAAAATTCCTTCTATTTAAAATTTAAATAGAACTTCAACATATACGATAGTTGTGTGTGTGTGTGTGTTTATGTATATATGTAAATATGTACAGTATGTATATATATGTTTATATATATGTGTGTGTATGTATATATATATGTATTTGTGTGTATATATGTGTTTGTATGTATATGTATGTGTGTATATGTAGATATATATATATTGTAATAAGTGGAGACCAGAGGCATGGAAAGGTTTGGGGCAGCCACCCGTTTAATTCGGTTTCCTGGCTGCAAATGTCTTTGAGGCATTGTATACATGTTAAACAACAGAGTCCAAAACAGAACTGCCTGCCAGAGCAAAGGCAGTGTGCTTTATAGTACAGAGGGCGGAAGTGATGTCGTCCTCTGGGCCGGAACTGGAAGTGACCTCATCCCGGGGGCCGGAACCGGAAGTGACCTCATCCTGGGGGCCGGAACCGGAAGTGATGAGTCCTTCCTGGAAATGGCGGCTCCTGGTGAGATTTCCCGGGTAAGACCTGTAGAGAACTCAGAAAGAGCGTCAGCGTACCCCGCCCCCCCCTGGGCAGATGTATAAGCAGTATGTTCTAAGCCCTTCAGCTGCCTCCCATGCACACGTGTGTGACAATATATATATATGTATATATATGTGGATGTATGTGTATATATGTATGTATATATGTGTGTGTGTATATATATGTGTATATGTGTATATGTATGGATATATATATATATATATATATATATATATATATATATATATATGACAGCAACACTCATCACTCATAACAGTGACAAAACAATTACATTGACAATCATGTTACGTTATTTTCAAAATGTTTCCTTTTCTTTTTCATTGCTTCTTTAACACACTACTTCTCCGCTGCGAAGCGCAGGTGTTTTGCTATATATATATATAACTGTGTATATATATATATGTGTATATATGTATATACTGTATATATATGTCTATATTTGTATATGTGTATATGTACACTCATGACAATGACAAAACAATTACATTGTCAATCATGTTACTTTATTATTAAAATGTTTCCTTTTCTTTTTACTTCTCCGCTGCCAAGCGCGGGTATTTTGCTATATATATATATATATAGATATATATGACAACAACACTCATATCAATGACAAAACAATTACATTAACAATCAAGTTACATTATTTTTTAAATTTTTCCTTTTCTTTTTCATAACTTCTTTAACACAGTACTTCTCCTCTGCGAAGCGCGGGTATTCTGCTAGTGTTCAATAAAACAGACCATCCTGGTACACCAGAAAAAGCTCGGCCTACAAACTGAACAGGGCCAGAAATGGACTGGAGAGACTCAGATAATGAAAGGTTGAAATTAGCAGGTCATCATGTGGCCATTATGTTAAAAAATGTGAAAAAAATGTGAAAATTAAGCAATGAGCTAAACATGAAGATTAGGGTATCAGTTACAACCACAAAAACAGTTCCGGTCAAGTCCTGCTTTGAAAATTGGACTGTTTAACCAAAAGGGCAATTTTACTACTCAAATATTCTCTTAAATGTAGTACAGGAAGCTAAACTTTTCAGCTGTGACTCTTTGAAATAATTGATTATTTACTCATAATAATGTGTTTTAATAATCATGCATGTGAAGCTTATGATGTATCGAAGAGAGAATAGAATAAGAAATCAGGAAATATTATGTAAACAAGGGTATATTTTTATTATATGTTGCGGGATGTTAGACTTGAAAAGAAGCTGTTAATTTCAAAAGAGATATTACTCCATCTCAATGAATTTAGATCTAACAAAGCATTCAATGCCCCCTAAATCAACAAAGGCCTAAACTGGAACAATCTTGTCATTCATAAACAGTTAGGTGAGCAGTACAAGCAAGAGTCTATACAGCTGAGGGCCCAGTCCACCATACTGAAGTACTTGCAGGCTGCCACAATTTAAACAGGCCCTCTACATCACGTATCTCTTAATATCCTTAAATTGTATTCAATTAACTTTGTCCAGTTTGTATTTCATTACTTTTGTTAATTGCAACACAGCTTTTGATAATGAAAAAGAATGCATCTTTGTAACCATTTTCAACTGTAAATTGTTAGCTTTTTGTGACTTTGTAATAGCTGCAGTTTGCTTTTGATTGTGGATTAGTTTTTGATTTTTATGATTTTATTTTAAAATCAATTTCACTAATTTCAAATTGATTTTTAAATTCAGTAAAACATGGATTGTACATATCTAATAATTGTTTGCAACCTTAAATTATATTTTCATTTCTTTGTAATAGCTATATTGTGTTTTTGACTATGGCCACCTACACCCTGATGGTAAATCCTTCAAAGTTCTGTTATTTTCTGTTTTCGTTCTTTCTTTTTTTTCTGGAATGACTGTAATTATCTCCCTGGTGAAGAACCTCCCAGAAGACTCAACCCTGAAATAAATACTTACATCTGTTGTGAGTTTACATTCATACTTGATCTGTGGTGGTTGAAAGATTGGTAAGTAATTTCATTTAATTAATTGTGACTTTAAAGAACAAAATAAAAGATAAACAATTGATTAAATGTATACTTGAAAATAAAAATATTTCAGTTAGCAGTTGGGTAATAGTATAATGTGAACTTTATAGACCAAGTTATCCTAATATCCAAAACGTAATTCAACAAATGCTAGCAATAATGCTGAGCATGTAGCAAATGTTACAATGCAGAAAAATATTTTAGGATTGTATTAAAAGGTAATTCGGTATGTAGCAACAAATAAATAACCAAATTAGTGAAATACAAAATGTGGACTCATTTTAACTTGTGATTAACATTCTATGACGAAAGCACTCCAGCAATGGGGCTTCACACTTTTATTTCCCATGCTACTTTTTATGCACCCTGCAAAGGTACACTTATACTTAACATTAACAAAAAGTTAAATAACATATTACGTCTCTTAAATACAGAATCCAACGCTGTTTTAAAATTAGAAATGTGCCAAAGATGTCAAAATTAAATGATTTACCTTGATGGGTGCCTTGTTTGTAAATTTATGATAAGCAGCCCTACTAGACCCCCAGCTTCATCTTGGACTATTGCTGTGTGTCGAAGTCCGAGCAGGGAGTGAGTGATGAGTGTGTGAGCAGCAGGCTTTTAGTCTTTTTCCCATATTTTTTACATTTTCTTTTTAGCCTGGGAACCTGTCAACCGAGAAAGAGTTTAAGCTTGAATCTAAATGGATAGAAAAATGGATATTAGCCTCATAAATTAATAACCAATATAAGGTGATGAAGGCTGAAACTATTTTAAAAAATGTGGCTTTTCTTACTTGTACTTTACATGGCATGCAAAGTCTAAGTACAGTAAAAAATTACAAGAAGTGTCTTTTTATTTAGCTTAACATAACCTAAAACCAAGACATTAATTAAAATAATTTTACAGTTTTAATAGAACAATTGAGAATAAAAATGCATTAGGGGGTCCAATCAAGCATGTTCTAATTAGGTCAGCTCACAGGTCGCAATTTGAAGAAGAAAATGTGTTTAATGCTTTTCATTTTTCATGGTCTTTTGGGTAGCTGAAAAAAATTCTTTGATTCTCTTCCTTGTGCTTAAATCTTGTTGTGATTTTTTTGTTAACGTATCACACATATTGTTTAGAAGTTAACATGTCATACTTCATTTAGCATTAATAAGTATCCTTTCAGTAACATGAAAACTTGGTTTAATATTTAATAATAAGCATTTCTGCTCGACTTCTCTAGCCTTTACTCAATTAAAAACAATTCCAATACTCAATTGAAATTTAATGTGGTTTGTCAAGACCAAGACATCATATTAGATAAAAAAACAAACAAACAAGTCATTAGGCATAAGTTTGTACAAATAAATACAGTATAGGAGTAAACATGAGACATATGATATCAGATCATACTTGCTACATATGTACAAATATTAAACCACAATTAATACTCATGTAAGAATTTCATACACTTGGCTCCCATATGTTAAATCTGGAAAACTTACTAGAAATTTGGATAAAGGAACTGGTTGCCTTTTATTTAAAGTAATCTGAACCTGAGTTCTGATGGCAACAGCTCTAAATATATATATGGTGGGTGAGTTTGTTCCGAGAGGATCCACTCTGCTTTCTGCAATTTCTATTTATAAAATAGGTCTGCCATATTTGACTGTTGGCACATTTACTTCGTTGTTCTATTTCACTTTTTCATTAATAATATTTTTGCTGCTAATATTAAGGTTTTTAAACAAAGCCAGTGGAGAATAAGTTAAAATAAACTGTATACAAAATTTGTAGAAAATGGCCAAGATTTTTAGAAAATTTGCTAAAAAGATTCAACATTTAGCGATATCTCAAAATTGCATTTCATATTATCTGGAAATGAAGTATAGATATCTTGAAATATGTCTATTTTTTTTTTAAATTTATAGAAAGCGATCAAATTTAGAATACAGTTTTGCATTGCAAATTCATAAATAGCTTATTTGTAAAGAAATAACTTTGACGTGAAAAATACAAAACTTATCCTTTAAAATGACATGCAGCTATCTGATAAAATATTTTGAGTTAACCTGAAATATGTCTCACGTATCCAAAAAGCAATTCATCAAATCTCAAATTTCAATGGGACTCTCTGTCATTATAAGCTATCTTCAAATAAATCTGAGATATCTTGAGTTACACAGGAAATTATTTTTAGATATCTTGAAAGACACTTGAGATATCTGAAAATGCACAAAGTTACATCTCAAAACAGTCTGGATGTTATTTTAAGATATCTGGAATGAAACCACGACATCTTGAATGCGTTTTATATACCTTCACGTTAACTCACATCTTCAATTGATTTCCATATCTACAAAATAGATGTCTGCTATAGATATCTTAAAATGTATTTAAAGATATGTGAATTCTTATTTGAAGCTATCTGAAATACATTACAAGATATCTTATAAGAAAGAGATCATTCCAAGTTATCTCAATATCATTTTTAGCTGTCTAAAATACAATAATGCAAAATGCTTTTTCATATATCATAAAATAGACAAAATGTCTCATTGACAGAATAGGGAATTTAACTGACAGACATTTTGAGGTAATTTAACATTTTTCAGATATTGTAAAATAAGTATGAGGTCAATTTCTGATATATGGAAATGTATTTGAGATATCTTGAAATATAAAGGAACATATTTTTGAGATATCCTAAACTGAGTTTTGGATATTGATAAAAGTGAACTTCATTTTATGAAATCTAAAATTCATTTTGCAATGTCTCTTAATATTAATTAGGGTTTCCATTGGACTCATCTTCCCAAGACAGTGAAGCCATTGTTGTCCCTTTTCACAGATTGATTCTGCGTTTTCATTAAAATTCACTTTTCACTCTTTGATTGCTTTAGGATATTTTTAATTTTCAAGTACCACCTTGGTAATTGTGAGTATCTCTTGTTGACAAATTGTTAATTATCTAAAATGTAAAATCTTCAAAAAAAACATTTGGTAACATTAATTTGTAGAAAAAAACGTATCACACCACTTAACAAAATAAATTACCACTGGACCACGACTGGTTCTTTTCTCCTTCATTAGACACAAAATCACAGAGTTATCAGTTTTTAAAATTAACCTCGATTTATATTTACTGTGCCGTCCATTGATATATAGAATGTACATAAGAGGTGACAGCCCTGAGGAGATCCAACTGATGTGAAAAGCACGTTAGGCAGATGCCTTTTACTGTCATTTTTTAAATGCTGTCTGTTAAAAAGTCAATCAACCGTAATCACAATTAAAAACCAAGTTATTTACTTTATTACACCTCTCTGCAAAATTGAGTGATTGGATGGTACTAATATCTGAAGAAATGTCTACAGACAGGAGCTTCAAATGAGCTTTGATAACCACTAACTGCTTATACAATGGAGGAACCAAAGTCACAGTAGTGTCTTCTGTTCCTTAGTTAGACTGGTAGGCAAACTGAAATAGAGAAATCCCTGAGTCTTTTAGATTAATTTTTATTTATTTATTTTTTTTATTTAGTACCAGATATTTTAGAGCCAATAATCTAAAATTGTTTCTATTTTCAGGGCTTTTCATGTGACCTGTAGAAATTATTGCAGCTTGTTTCCTCAAATTTGGGCTTTCCGCTTGTAAAAATACCGTATTAAGTTTATTGATTTATATTTATTCTCTACTTATTTCCCTGTGTATTAATTTAGCCATGTTATACACATATATGCTTTTGTGTATTATACTATGTGTATGGATTGTGCAAGTGGGAAGTCGACGATGGCTGACCCAAAGACTCTTATGGACGTATGGACATGTCGTGGTGGCGACTGGAAGTGAATTTATTTCATGCAAATCGTTTTCCTCATCACTAATCATGATATTTCCCCGAATTGAGAAATATGGAAATAT
Organism: Polypterus bichir lapradei; assembly: GCA_026402145.1. Classification (NCBI taxonomy): domain Eukaryota; kingdom Metazoa; phylum Chordata; class Cladistia; order Polypteriformes; family Polypteridae; genus Polypterus; species Polypterus bichir. The sequence goes on from JANRMT010028174.1 coordinate 29,746,218, forward strand.
AACACTTTAGCTCCTTAATGTTTCTCAAAAAAAATTTTTTCTACAGCTGAATTACTCAGGTGCTGCTTCTTTTTCCTTTCTCTCCTCAGGTTTAACCACTAATTGACAATGTCCGTATTCAACCAAACCAGTTCTTCGGTCAAAGAATTCCTCATTACTGGATTCCTTGGGCTCAGAGATCAAGAAAGTAGAAAAACTTTGTTTGGAGCCTTCCTTACAGTCTACCTTTTCATTCTTGTTGGAAACATTCTCTTAATTATTATTTTTATATCAGACAGGACACTCCACACGCCTATGTATATATTAGTCTGTGGTCTGGCTGTTCTTGACATTGTCATCACTACTAACATTGTGCCCAGTATGCTAGTCTTGTTCACAATGGAGTACAGAATTGTGTCATTCACTGCTTGTTTTACTCAGACAACGTTCTGGTTGGGTCTTTTCTGTACTGAATGCTTTCTCCTTGCCCTTATGGCCTATGATCGCTATATAGCCATATGCAGCCCACTTCGCTATCCAAATTTAATATACAATAGTCTCATCATGAAACTTATTGCATACTGTTGGGTGGTCGGCTTTCTTGGTGCCATTGTTACAGTGGCTCTTCTTCTCAGACTATCATTCTGTGGTCCCAATAAAATTATCCATTGTTTTTGTGACTTTGGGTCTTTGCTGTTCTTGGCCTGTGGGGACATTCAGATCATTAACTATGTTGCTTTATCTATTGGCTTCAGTGTGCTGTTTATTCCTTTGGCGTTTATCATTTTTACCTATGTGCAGATAACATTTTCAGTTGTTAAAATTGCCAGTGCTGAGGGACGCATGAAGGCCTTCTACACTTGTGGCACACACATGTTGGTCATTTCTGTCTTTTTCTTGGCAGCTGGTAGTGAATTTGTCTCAGTCAGAATTCCTGGTACGTCAGTAGATACTCGTATAATGATTCTAATAGTACAAAATATATTTCCAGCTTTAACAAATCCAATAATTTATTGTTTGAGAACTAAGGAAATCAGAAAAAGTTTTATGAAAATAGTTAAAAAAATGAAATGTTATAAAAGCCCATGAATAGTTACAGAATACAGGGGCAGTTATGATTACTCACTTTTTTCAATAATGTAAATAAAATCTTACATCATTACTTATATCAAGGTCTTGTTGTTTTTGTTAGTATTTTTTAATGTTTTTTCCCTTAACACATTTGTTTTCATGAAGTCACGGAGTAAGGATGAGTATAAGTATCTGGTTTAGGGTAAGGGATAATAGGCTTGTGGTGTCACGGATATCATTTTGGATTAAAGTCATCCATCAGGTATGTCATGAGGAGTCTCTTACTCTTATGCTCAAGCACCCTCTTGTACAATAAACAACAATATTTATTTCTATAGCACATTTTCATACAAATAATGTAGCTCGAAGTGCTTTACATGATGAAGAAAGAGAAAAAAAGACCAAATAAGAATTAAAATAAGAGAACACTAATTAACATAGAATAAAAGTAAGGTCCGATGGCCAGGGAGGACAGAATAAACAAAAAAAACTCCAGACAGCTGGAGAAAAAATAAAATCTGCAGGGGTTCCAGGCCATGAGACCGCCCAGCCCCCTCTATGTATTCTACCTCACATAAATGACCTCAATCAGTCCTCATTGTATTCAGGGTTCTCATGGAAGGACTTGATGATGACGGTCACATGGACTTCTGCCTTTAATCCATCGGTGTAGGGACATCACGGTGCTTTGATTAGGTGGTGGTGGCACAGATCGCTACCACAGAAAACCGGAAAAAGAACAGAAGAGAGAGTAGGGGTTAGTACGGATTTTGGAGCCATTATGAATAATAATGATAATTAATAGAATATACAGAGCATCAGGATTAAACTAAAATGAAGATATGAGAAAGCCATGTTAAAGTAATGTGTTTTCAGCAGTGTTTTAAAGTGCTCCATCGTATTAGCCTGGCAAATTCCTATTGGCAAGCTATTCCAGATTTTAGGTACATAACAACAGAAGGCCACCTCACCACTTCTTTTAAGTTTAGCTCTTGGAATTCTAAGCAGACACTCATTAGGATTTGGAGTGTAAGGTGTCAGTACATTCCGAAATATAAAATGGAGTGAGATTATTTAAGGCTTTGTAAACCATAAGCAGTATTTTAAAGTCAATTCTAAATGAAACAGGTACCCACTGTAGTGACATCAAAACTGGAGAAATGTGCTCGGATTTTCTTTTCCTAGTTAAGATTCTAGCAGCTGCATTCTGCACTAACTGCAATCGATTGATGTCTTTTTTGGGTAGTCCTGAGAGGAATGCATTGCAGTAATCTAGTCTACTGAAAACAAAAGCATGAACTAATTTCTCAGCATCTTTCAATGATATAAGAGGTCTAACGTTTGCTGTATTTTTTAAGTGAAAAAATGCTGTCCAAGTGATCTGAATAATATGTGATTTAAAATTCAGGTCAGAGTCAATAGTTACCCCTAAATTCTTTACCTCCATCTTGACTTTTAATCCTAATGCATCAAGTTTATTTTTAATAACCTCATTATATCCATTATTGCCAATCACTAAAATTTCTGTTTTCTCTTTATTTAATTTGAGAAAATTATTACTCATCCATTCAGAAACACAAGTAAGACATTGTGTTAGTGAATCAAGAGAGTCGGGGTCATCAGGTGCTATTGATAAATACAGTTGCGTGTCATCAGCATAGCTGTGGTAAAGCACATTATGCCTCTAGATAATCTGACCTAACAGAAGTAGGTAAATGTAATGAGCAGTGAACCCAGGATAGATCCTTGTGGAACACCATATAGAATATCATGTGTCTTTGAAGTATAATTACCACAACTAACAAAAAATTTTCTACCTGCCAGGTAGGATTCAAACCAATTTAAGACACTGCCAGAGAGGTCCACCCACTGACTAAGGCGATTTCTAAGAATATTGTGATCAATGGTATCAAATGCGGCACTCAGATCTAAGAGGATGAGAACAGATAAATGGCCTCTGTCTGCATTTACCTGCAAGTCATTTACTACTTTAATGAGTGCAGTTTCTGTACTGTGATTTGTTCTGAAACCTGACTGAAACTTATTAAGAATAGCAGGTTTATTGAGGTGCTCATTTAGCTGCATAATGACTGCCTTCTCCAGAATTTTACTTAAGAAAGGCAAGTTAGAAATAGGTCTAAAATTTTCAAAAGCAGAGGAGTCAAGATTATTTTTCTTGAGTAGGGGTTTAACTATAGCAGTCTTGAGACAGTCTGGGAAGACCCCCACATCTAATGATGAGTTTACTATGTCAAGAATACTATCAATCAGAACGCCTGATACTTCTTTGAAAAAACTTGTTGGTATTGGGTCAAGGACATAGGTGGAAGGTCTCAGTTGAGAAATCATTTTATATAAATCAGATAAATATATCCTAGTGAAAGTATTTAATTTGTTAATAATGAAGTGGATTCTGTGATGGTGATGCAGCAAAACAACCCTAATCCTTAACATTTCTACCACTATGCTTTGCATTTGGCCTTTGATTGTTCTAGTCATATGTTGTATTTTGTTTTTGCTAAATATGTCCTCTAGTACTCTGCACAAATCACTCCTATCTATTTCTCTAACTATCTTATCTATCTGTCTATCATTGCTTTGTCTATCCAGAACACATTGTTAGAGAATTCCTGGTCTTTGCCTAGGTGTTCTTGGGTAAACTGTGGTCTTTCCCTGATATTCTTTCTGGATGGCAAAGATTTCCTCCTGGCACACCTCCCACGTAGATCTAACTGGTGTAGCATCAATGGCAAGAGTTACCTGTAAATCCTGTGATTAAATTTTGGGGTCCTCCCAGCCTTTTGTATTCTGTACTCAGGCTAAATTTACTGGGGTAGTGTGGCCTGACAAGTTGGCAGTTATTTGAAATTGTGTCCATTTGTAGAAGCTCGTCCAGGCAGTGGAATGGTTGGTTTTTACTTGTTTAGAGGTCTTTTTCAATTCTTTTCCCTCTTTCTGAAGAGCTGAAGCTCATGTGATCTTCGCATACTGATAACACGCTGCTCAACAACAAAGAGAAAGCCAAACTAAATGCTTGAGGTTTAAATAAGACAGATTCAGATAAGGTAATCTATAATGATGTTCTAATATTTTGCATGTTTCTAATTTTTCATATTTTAGGTTGTGATAAATGTATGGATGTACTTACTTTATCCACATGCAAAATTTGCATTTAAATTTCATTAAATTATACAATAATCTAAATAAATGTAATTTTGGCATGGTGTTTGATATTGTAAGGTTTCTAAACTCTTTTGGGGCTCCCCCCAATGGGATGACACACTGAAGAGAGTTCCAAACCGCAATCGCTGAATCTGTGGAAGACGGTTTATCAGCTGCTGGGGCAACCGCGGGCTCCCAGTGCTGAAGCAGCTCATAGCTAAAGCAGACCTGAGTCAATCGCGGTTGCGCTATAAGCACTTGCTGTCGATGGGTGATGCAAGGAACATTATAAATGCAATGAACAGTATTACTTGGCTACGACCCTGCCTGATTGCTGTGTCTGTGTATTTGAGAATGGTAGATCCAGCTACAATAAATAACCATGCTGTTCCTGTTTCAAGCGGAATAAAGTCGTTTTTGCTAAAGTACTGAGACTCAACCTTGTGTTTTGGGGTGCAAGACAGGGACTCACATATCACAATATATAATATTACCTCTTTATGTAGGTACTGCTCAATTGAAGACTAAACCTTGATGTTAAAAAAGAAAAAAACACTTAATGGGGTTTACAGTCATGTATAGTATTCCCTTAAATTCAACCGTTATTACCCTTGGCCTATTAAAATATAAATATCCAAATTATTCACACACCTAGTTCCAAAATTCTACCAACTCTAATTTATCATGGGCAAAAGACTCCTCGTACACCAACTCTATCAGCTTTCCCCTTTAAATGCTTCTGGTCAATTTCCCCATAAGTTCTGGACCTCTCCCTCTATTTCTTTCTATTGGTCGCTAATCTTTAGCAGCCATCAAAAAAGATGTTTTTCCTTGTGCTCTGGTGCTGCTAAATTGGTTTTAGCCTCCTGCAGAAGGTGGGAAATTCTCTTTATCTAAGCCAGTGAAAAATATCCCTGTATAATTTAATTCTGCCCTAATTCTCTGCTATGCAGATTTATGGAGCTTCTTGTACTAAAGTCAGTAATTGGATGTCAGCTGTGATTCGAGTACACAATAGGATGTTGGCTAAACAGTGACTGATAAATTGTTTGCTGTAATCTTTACTGTCTGAAAAAGGCAATACAGTAATCCCTCCTCGATCGCGGGGGTTGCGTTCCAGACCCCCCCGCGATAGGTGAAAATCCGCGAAGTAGAAACCATATGTTTGTATGGTTATTTTTATATATTTTAAGCCCTTATAAACTCTCCCGCACTGTTTATAAATATTCCCCGCAGGTATACAGCATAATCCCTTTGTATTCTCTTAGATATTAGGTAAGATTCATTGAAATTATGTATATAAACACACTGTTTATTGTACAGTAAAACCTAAATATTATTTTAAAGATATTGAGTGTCTCCGATATCACATATGTTACAGCCATTACGATAGACAGGCCACCAGCAATAAATACATACAATGCAAGAAAAATAGTATACAGTAAATGTGTGAACAGTGACACTAAACGTACGTACATGTACTAAGCACTTTAAGAAGAAAATTAATTATGGTTACTCACCAACAATGACATGATTACTTGTCCGATAACAATGAGTTTAATTTTACTGCACAGCAAAGGAGAGCGTTACAGCCCTTGTAAAGGAGCCACTTCAGGCGATTGTGTAGCACTGCCATTGTTCTTCTTCTGGCAGTCTTCAATCCAAATCCCTAAAGCAGATTCCATCCAGACTACTGCCTTATTACATCCACTTACAACTCGTTTTGCACCCTGGTTAAAAGGACACTGCAGCCGTAGATCTTATATTCCTTTCCTACTTTTTAAATAAAAAGAATCGTAGCCTTCAACAAATCCAAAACGTTTACCTTTTCGGCAATCGTTAACATCTTCTTCTTGCGCTTGGGCACGGCCCCTGAAGCAGTAGCAGATTGTTTTGGAGCCATAATGAAGGGCTTGACTATGCACAAAGATAAACACTAAAGAGCACAACTCTTTACACAGCGAAACACGTTGATGCTGAATGAGAGAGACGAGACTTCCTGGTTAACACTGCATTCAGCACGCAGGAGCTCAACTGCGTGCTCTGATTGGTTAGCTTCTCAGTCAGGAGAACTTAACTGCGTGCTCTGATTGGTTAGCTTCTCAGCCATCCGCCAATAGCGTCCCTTGTATGAAATCAACTGGGCAAACCAACTGAGGAAGCATGTACAGGAAGTAAAAAGACACATTGTCCGCAGAACCCGCGAAGCAGCGAAAAATCCGCGTTATATATTTAGTTATGCTTTCATATAAAATCCGCGATAGAGTGAAGCCGTGAAAGTCGAAGCGCGATATAGCGAGGGATTACTGTACAGCATTTTTTGAAGTGAGAATACTATAGTATAGTGGTAGTTTGTGTAACTTCACATTGTCCATTCAGTGTCTTTTTGTCTTGTAAATATGTCGATATTCCCAAGCAGCAAGCAGCCTGGTATACCATCCCCCACACCGCCGGTGAAATTGCAAAAACCTCTCCCAAATTGAAGCCTTGTTTATCATTGAGTCAGGTACGTAGGCTAAAAAAATATTTCGTTATTCGGAACACATGCATTTCACGTGTGTTTCGTGTCTACAAAGATCTGTGTAAGTGTAGGATGACAGGGAATGTTGAACATATACCTAAAAGACAAACGTTTTCCATGTTTTAGTACTAACGACAAAATATAGACGTGAAGTGTATAATATGTGAACAGTGACTGGACATAGAGGTTCTTCGATGCAGCAAAAGTCAATAACCAGCTCCTTCATTTTGTGATGTTAATTTGCAGGCAATTCTCTTTGCACCAAGAAACAAAGTTCTCCACCTGACTCCTCTCCTCTGTTTCATCCCCATATCAATACACCCCATAAATCCACAGTCATCTGAGAATTTTTGCAAGTGCCATGACCTGGTGTTATATTCATAGTGTGAGGTGTACAGAGTTAAGAGTAAAGCAGGCAGGCCTGTTCCTTGTGCTGCTCCAGTGTTGCTCACACAGTCCTTGAGTTAAACAAACTGTGGTCTGCCTGACAGATAGTCCATTATCAGGACACCACAGGCTTATCCACCTTTATATCTCTAGGTTTACCCCTAGTTACAGAGATGGCTGGATGGTATTGAAGGCGGTGGAGAAATCAAAAACACATAATCCTTACAGTACTGGCAGCTTTGTGGAGCAGATAGATAACTGCATCCTTCACTCTAGCCTTTGTCTGATAGGTAAACTGCTGTTGGTCCAGGTGGTCTATCATAAGATGACTCATATATTCCAGGGCCAGTCTCTCAAACGTCTTCATGATATAAGACAAAAGAGGCACTGGTCTGTAGTCATTAGGTGGAACAGGCAATGCAGGATATTTTCCATAGCAATTGGCCTTTCTGAAGCCTTTGGGATGGATGGAACAGGTGACAGAGGACACCACAAAGTTGGTCAGCACAAGCCTAAATAGCTTTACTCCCACACTGGCATGTCGCCTTCTCTGTTTGTGGACAAACAGCTCTTGCAGCAAAGTGTAACTGAGCTGCTTAGGCACTCGCAATTGCAGTGCAAGTAGCTGATTATGGGAATATTTAATGCACCCCATTTTTATTTTCTCTGTGTCTATTACTGAGAAAATAAAAAAAAACTGGACTGGTCTGACAACACAATGGCACTGTGTACTGTATGAAGGGCCAGAGTAGACTCTATTTCCAAAGGAGACTCTGGTCTTTTGATGGGTGTAGCAAGCTGCTGGAAATGTTTTATCAGTCCAAAGTAGCCAGTATGGGGTACTACTCTGTGGTCTCCTGGGAAAGCAACTTGAGTTCAGGGGATGCAACTCACCAAAGCCTGCTCCATCACAGGACTGACTCTGGACATTCGGGAGGCTGTTGTGGAAAAGTGGATAATGGTAAAACTGGAAGCCATTATCCAATCATGAACAATTCTTCATACCCCATACAGGGGGCACTTTTTTTGAGTACTTTTAGCCGCAGACTCCTCCACTGTGTAAAAAAGAAGCACCTCCAGGGATTTTTTCTGCCTACTTCCATTAAACACTTCCAACAGTTCCTCCTGATGTCCCTTTCTTCACTCTATTCAGTAGCCATAGGAAGATAATACAGACTTCAATTAACTACAGGTATTTTTGTCATTATATTTACTGTACTATCTTTTCTGAAATCTAAGTAATCAATGTAGACCGCAACATTAACGTTTGCAGTGGACCATGCAATGCATACGTCTCTGTTATATGCTGCTTCATATGGGATTTGTAAAAGCAGTGTTAATGTGTGTGATACACCATCTGTTGGAATGACAAATGCAATGCATTTTGTTACTACACATGTTTGTTGGAAAGGCAGTGACATAACAACCAGACGGGCACACAAGCAGACAAACAGGCACTTATCTTTTTATTAATGCGAATATGTTTTTATTTTGTTGTCTTATGTTATATCTGTATCTGTATCTGTTGGTATCTGTATATTTTTATGTGCTTGCTGTGGTATGCATTAAAATTTTCCTCTTGGGGATTAATAAAGTACATCATATCTAATCAAATCTAATAACAGTTTACGAACAAATCAATTTGGTGTACCTAATTCTCTGTATGAAATGTCCTGACACTGCACTCTATGTGGGAGAAACTGGACAAACACTCCGCCAGAGAATGAATTTACACAGATTCCACATTAAACGTGGCAGCACAGATGTTCCTGTAGCAGCTCATTTCAACAGCCATGGACACTGTTAGAGGGATTTTAAAGTCACAGTGCTTATGGGCAACTTCAGAACACAGCAAGAGAGAAAAAAATGAGAAGTCAAACTCATGCTAAAATTTAATACATTACAACATGGTTTGAATAAAGACAAGTTTTATGGCGAGATATGAGGATTGTGTGAACCTCTCAGACTGACACAGACAACCTGTCTGTAGACCCACATTGTATGTATTGAAAAACCCATCAGAAAGTTCAACTTTGTTAGACAATTATCTTATCAACAGATCTTGACCATACATTGTTCTCCTCTCTTTCCTAATGAATTTTAGCCTGGAGAGGTCTATTAATTTTTTACATTTAAGATTTCTCACTTAAAGATTTACCAATGTTGTTTCTTGTCCTAGTGTGAATATATACACAGGTAACTCCAGTTTCTGTATTAGGTCTTGCTTGAAGAAGGGGCCTGAGTTGCCTCAAAAGCTTAAATATTGTAATCTTTGTAGTTAGCCAATACAAGGGGTAATTTTGCTTCACTTGTCACTACTGACAAATCAAAGAAAATCTGGTGACAGTCAGTTATTTTGTGTGCCACTGCAAATATATATTTTTTAGAACCTTGCAATTCCTTGCCAAGGTGCTGTCAGTAAAAACTTAATTTAGCCTACAAAGTACAATATATAACGTATAGTTCAAAAACAGCATATCATTTTGTGGTTTTTAATAGCATACAGTATGTAAATGAACTCTAGGTGCCTCTTAATAATTACATCGTGTTTTGTGTTACTGTCTGATAACCCCAGAGAGTAAAACATTGCAACTTCTTTGCAGCCATTAAACTTCTTGCTTTTTCTTAATGATTGTAATCACCTCACTGGTGCAGCAGTTCCCAGAAGACATGGCCCTAACATATATAACTACACCAGCAGTGGACTTGCATTTATGTTGGATTAGTCGTTGGTGAGCAACTGGTAAGTACATGCTCATTAGTTTTATTGGGTCAGTTCACTTATTAAAAATATGAATGTTTTTGGTTTCATTGTATACTTGCGATTAGGTAAATCATTAATCATTGGATGTTATCTATATTTTATAAAAAATTGGGTAGTACAATTTCATGTTAAAATTGTAAAGCTTTTGCAATATAAGTATAAAGGAACTCAATGAGCAAAGTGTTAACTGTAATGGTAACTGTAAGCAAAAGAAAATATTCATCAACAAATTAGACATTTCATGAGTTAAACTATTGACGAAAGACAGTGAATCAAATCAAAGATAAAAAGCAAAAACCATTTTAATGACCAGCGTTCTAGGACTGATATAACCTTTCTTATCAATCCTTCACCTCTTCACTTTATAATTTCCTCTGCTTTTGCTTATAAGAAATACTTTATTATAAAGGGTTATCAAAAAATCTTTAGGACTTAAACATATGACACTTCTTCAAATACGACACTAAAATCAGTAAGATTTTTACAAAATGTGTGAAAGAGCTCAAAATGTCAAACCACCCCCTTAATATTCTGAACACATGTTTGAAAATTTATAAGGAGTGATACTGTCCCACTGCTAACCTATTTGTTTTGTGACATGACGTTTAGATAAGAAGAGGAGCAAACACTGAATGAAAAGATGATTTTCATTTATTAAGAATGGCGTTTGGTTTCTATGACTCCTGCTGTCCCTGGTATACAATTATTAAAAAAAAAAATATTTGTAAGATGTTATTTTTTTGCCTCGCAGTTAGGAGACCTGGGTTCGCTTCCCGAGTCCTCCCTGCGTGGAGTTTGCATGTTCTCCTCGTGTCTGCGTGGGTTTCCTCCGGGTACTCCGTTTTTTTCCCACAATCCAAAGACATGCAGGTTAGGTGCATTGGCGATTCTAAATTGTCCCTAGTGTGTGCTTGGGGTGTGGGTGTGTGTGTGTGAGCCCTGCGGTGGGCTGGCGCCCTGCCCGGGGTTTGTTTCCTGCCTTGCGCCCTGTGTTGGCTGGGATTGGCTCCAGCAGACCCCCGTGACCCTGCAGTTAGGATATAGCGGGTTGGATGATGGATGGATGTTATTTTTTTCTGTCTTTCACTATAAGTAACTGTAATTAAAGCCAGCAATACAGTAACTAAGGTAATCAAATATAGAACAATTTACAATATAATGTTGTTAAGCACTCAAATAAAGTACTCAGGTATTTAAAAACATCACAAGTGTATTCAGTAGTTTATGGATTATTTATTAAATCACTAAAAAATGAGATTCATAAAATGTTTAATTTATATGTTTTCCTTTCTAGCGTATTAGGTATACTAAATCGCTTCTAATCTGTTCATTTTGACTTTTCAGAGATAAATTCATTACAGATAGTTTCCAAACATAAACACAATTTCAGGTGGATTACCTCACCTATAAGCATTTTTATATTTACTTTACAGAAATTAAGTATCAGCTACCTTTTCCCTCCATTGGTTGCCCTTTTCAGCCCATGTTTCAGATACTGTACAGAGGCCTATCGTATCTGACTGTTGGCACTTTTACATTGTTGCTCTATTTCATATTTTCATTGATCCATCTCAGTCTATGAATGTTTATATCTGCTGTGATGTCTGGTTCTACATAAAGATTTGGTAATTCTTTATTTGCTCTTATTCTCCACACTCCATTCTCATATACTGCTCAATAAATTTACCTCAAAGCCATATAATGGACTGCCGCCCTGCCCAGGGTTTGTTCCTGCCTTGCACCCTATTCTTGCTGAGGACTAAGTGGGTTAGAAAATGACTGACGACTGACCTTTTAGTCCCATACTCGGCACATTTTCTCATTCATTTGTGCTAAGCACGAGGCTTCTGAATCTTATATTATATTGATAGCTTAGTAAAGTTTAACTTTCAAAGATTCAAGCTACCCTTGATTTTATTATTCAATGCACTGTTAAAGCACCACTTGTTGGAGATGAGTAAATCTACTCTCAGGCTAACAATTTTATCTATAAATCGGTCTTAATTATTAGAGCACTTATTGAAAAAGTCCCTGTTTACAGGAAACATTACAATGTTCAAACCAAGTACTGTAGTGACAGAATATAGCAGGCTTCAGGCTTATCACTTCATTGTCCTCTGTTAATACCGGGTTTAGAATTTGTGTTGTGTTTCCGTGTGATTTGTCCTCAGACAAACCACAATTTTAGAATCACCTTATAGATATCTACTGGATGATATTTTTAAGGTTGTGTTAGTGCATTTTTAAATATTCTCCAATAAACAACGACAAATATATATATAAATAAAAATATATTGAAATATCTATTTACTCTAAAACGTATTTATACACAATTAGAATAAAAATATATAGTATATTTAAAAATATATTGCAATGTTTTTTGCAAAATGTGCTTTATAGTATATTATTCTTAATATTTTAAAATGTGCTGAGGAATATGTTTTTATATTTTGGAAAAAATATTGCAATTTACAAAAATGGCAATAATTCAGATTTTTTTAAAAATATATTCTAGTATACTACATGATACCGTAATATATTTATCTTTAAAATATATTGTATATTGCTTAAAATATTTATTCATATTGTTAACAATACATTTTATGAAAATATGTTTTACATATATTTCATACTAGCTGTTCCCCGCGGCTCTGCCCACATACTGTCGTAGTGAAACACGACAGTGAGGAGGGCCCTGCCTGGCTCCCCACTCCTGACATCACACTTCCCCCTCCCCTCTGCCTGCAGCCTCTGTCTCAGATTAGCACGAATATATACCTCTTCTACTGAAGTCTGTGAGGATTTCCTCCACTTTTTCCGTAACAAAATTAAAGATCTAAATAATCCAACTAACATAAATACATCATCTGTTTATATCTCTCCCTGATTTCCCACTCCATCCAGCTCCTTCTCTAAGTTCTCACCAGTCACATCTGCTTTTGTTAATGACCTGCTTTGTAAGATGAGACCGACTACTTGTGTACCTGACCCCATCCCCAGCACACTACTTAAATACTGCCTTCATGCCATAATCCTGACTGCTACAACAATAATAAACTCATCCCTTGACACTGGCTCTGTGCCGCTCACTTTTAAAATCGCTTCTGTAACCCCAATGTTAAAGTCTGGGCTTGATGCTGACAATCTTAACAATTTACGGCCTATTTCCAACTTACCTTTCCTGTCAAAAGTTCTTGAGCGTGTTGTAGCTTCCCAGCTCACCAATTATTTAACGTCTAATAATTTGATGGAACCCTTTCAATCTGGTTTCAGGGTGCAGCACAGCTGTGAAACTGCTCTGCTACGGGTAACCAATGATTTGCTTATGGCAGCACTCTGGACAAACCAGCATATTAATTCTATTAGACCTCAGTGCAGCATTTGACACTCAGGTCAGACATGACATTCTACTGTCCAGAATGGAGAACATGCTGGGTATCTCTGGCACTGCCCTCCAGTGGTTCAAGTCCTATCTGACTGATAGGCAAGAGTTTGTTAGTCTTGGCAACAACAGTCACACAAGGAGTTCCTCAGGGCTCTGTCCTCAGCCCTCTTCTCTTCTGTATTTATATGCTTCCCCTTGGCCATATTATTCGTAGCTATGGACTGGGCTATCATTTTTATGCAGATGATACTCAACTCTACTTCAATGTTAAAAGTGGAACTTCATCAGAGCTTTCTCAGCTCACAATCTGCCTTATTGAAATTAAAACCTGGATGGAGCAGAACTCTTTAAAATTAAACTGCAACAAAACTGAACTCCTGCAAATTGGGACTAAAATGCAACTTAATAAAATGAGCTCCTTCCCAGTCCATCTTGGCGGTGATCTCATCAGACCTGCCTCTACTGCAAAGAATCTTGGTGTCATTTTTGATTCCTCCCTTTCTTACTCTGCCCACATAAATCACATTAAGAAACTTTCTTATTTTCACCTCCGTAACATATCCCGTGTTCACTCCTTCCTCTCCTTTTCTAATGCTGAGAAACTTGTCCATGCTTTTATCACATCCCATATCGATTATTGTAACTTGCTGCTGACAGGTGCCCCTTCTAATCTTATATCACAGCTCCAGCTTATTCAAAACTCAGCTGCAAGAGTCCTTACTCGAACCAGCAGCAGCGAGCACATCACACCCATCCTGCTCCGTCTTCACTCGCTCCCTGTGTCTTACAGAATCGAATATAAAATCCTACTAATAACATACAAAGCCTTAAATAACCTCGCACCAAACTACATCGGTGACCTTCTCCATTACTATGTGCCTGCCCGCTCACTAAGGTCCTCTGATTCTGGTAATCTTGTTGTGCCCCACACTTACCCACACTCCATGGGTGACAGGGCCTTCAGCTGTATAGCGCCCAGACTCTGGAATGACCTACCGAAATTAATCATATCAGCTGACTCCATGAATTCTTTTAAAATACAACTCAAAACTCATCTGTTCAGGACGGCTTTTAGCTCTACTTGACTTTATTACCCTTCTCTCAGTTTACCTCTCTGTCAAGATGCTCATGTAACCTGTATGTGTGTGTGCTAGAGCATCAATTGTGTTGTCTGTTAGGCTTTCTCTGAATTTACTGTCTTAATCTTCTTTATTTATTTATTTGCTTTGTACAATGCTATATACTGTATACCCTGCCGTTCTTTCTTATATTCTGTAAGTGCCTTGAGCATGGGAAAGGCGCTATATAAATAAAATGTATCATTATTATTATTATTATTATTATTATTATTATTATTATTATTATTATTATTATTATTATTACTCCTGCAAGCGAACTATGTTTCTTAGCACAATGTGAGAAGTCACAAAATCAACGTTCAAGCAAATTATTGAAAAACACCCAATGTAAATCCATTAAGTAGTTCTCTTGTTCGCTAGCTAAGTGGTGGTAAGGTATGCCCCGAGGTAGATGCATGAGTGAGGAGGCAGGCAATTTTGTGACAAAATTTCAGTGCGACTGAAGCTCCAAGGGGGAACCTGAATCAAGAGTATCACAGAACGTAATTTAACCACAACTGAAGGAACAAAACCTATACCTAATACACCAATTGCCCCCTCCAGTCTTCATTACAATATAGATATATCAGCAGATTGCATGATTGGAACCTTTCGATCAGTGTGTCCGCATTTGGTCTCCTGTCCCACCTTCGGTTTCTACCTTTGGTTACTCTGGTATCTGCCAACCCTAGTCATTACAGCGATGGCATCATTGTAAATTCTAAACAGGTTTTTCGCGAACAGATAAACAGCCTTTTTGTGTTTTTGTTTTTAAAGCTAACTTGAAATTGGGAAAGTTAACACAAATTTGGGTTGAGCATTGATTTGCATGTTGCATTTATTGATATATAACATAGGTCAAACGTTTTATTATCCCTTATTTTTCAGGTTGACGCGACTGAAATCCCCAAAAATAAGTTGTGTCATATTGAGAGTAAGAGTGACTTCACATTTTGTACCACATTATTTACTACTCTCAACAGTTGTGTTTGTATTAAAATTAATTAAGAGTAACAATTACTTGTGGAAATAAACAAAGCATACAAAGTGGTCTAACAGAAATCAACTCAAAGTTTGCAGAGCTCACACTTTGTCAATGATCTTTAATGTTCACTCTTACGAAAATGAAATACATGTAAAATATATTTTTTTAATACATTACTGTTGTAGCTGTGTTAGCCCAAAGCTTCCTAAATTCTGCAGCTTCTTCATAGAATGATTCATGTTGTAACGCATGTTCAAATAATTCCATAGTCCAAATATCTTTGCTTTGAAAATTTTAGTAAAGTTCAAAGCAAAAACATTTCTCTCAAAAATAAAGAGAAAAACTGATTTTAAAAATAATAAGAAAGTTCTTAAATAAAAGAGTTCTAGATCTTGTTTCTGGGCAGCATGGTGGCCCAGTAATGGCGCTGCTGCCTCGCAGTAAGGAGACCCGGTTTCACATCCTAGATCGTCCTCCCTATGTGGAGTTTGCATGTTATCCCCATGTGTGCATGGGTTTCCTCCGGGTGCTCCACTGTCCAAAGACATGCAGGTTAGGCGAACTGGCGATGCTAACTTGTGCCTAGTGTGCGTCTGGTGTATGGATGTGTGTGTGCGAACATTTTGCTATGGACTGGCACTCTGTCCAGGGTTTGCACCTGCCTTGCTAGCTGGGATAGGGTGCAGCCACACCCTCTGCAATCCTATTTAGTATTAAGTGGGTTAGAAAATGACATTTTGTTTAATTTCTCTATATGTATATTCATATAGTCATACATTCAAATAATCATACGTTGATGAAATAGTCATAAAACTATATGCCATTTTTCTGTTAGTAAGCCAATCTAGACTTTATACTAACTGCTTAACACTTGAATCCCTGAAGCCTATGAAAAAACTCGTAATCCCGGCCCAGCTTAAATTTCTTCACATTCTGCGCTTTGCTAAGTCGGACTGTATGTCTTCTCTTCCTGCTTTTGACAGAAATGTAGTTTCGGTGATAGCGTCACAATGGATGGATTCTTTGCTCTTTTTATGGCTCTTTGAGGTGGCTCACTATCTTAAAAGGACTGCTTGTCTTTTGCTGCACTAGATGGAAACATCCATGTGACTTTGCAGGCTTGCTCTTTATATCGGCACCCCTGCCACTGGTAATGTAATTCCAGCTCATACTTGGGTCACTCATCCCTGGCTGATGTAACTTTCAGGTATAATCTTAAAAATATATTTCTGAACTACATGTACATTACATTATATTGAAAGGTTTGTCCACATATTATTTTTGTATATTGCAGTATATTTAAATTTTATAAGGGCACTAACATATGGACAAATTCCTGTGCTTTTTTTCTTGACACTGCTATCTCAATTCATTCCCAGCAGAGTTCCAAAATTGTCAATCATATTCCTGATGTCATCGATGATCTCAGAGAACCACCTCTCTGTAGAAGCTTTGATATATTTTCTATAATCCTGTTAAAAATGAGCAATAACTTGTAGTTCACACAATTTGAGGCATAAGGAGTGCATCAGTGGCAAGAATTCCAGTAGGGAGTACAATGTGGTGGATATTCAGTCTTTGACAAACATCTTGGCCACTCCCCTGTTTACATGCATTAGCTTAGGTGGTTAAATAAAAATGTAAAGCTCTAACAGCAATCTGGTTAGTGCTTTCCAATTTTTAAGAATAATCTGAATTATCTGTATAAAATAAAAACGTTTCTCACACATCTCCGAATTTCTTCCCAAAGACATGCAACAACTTCAACATATGCCTCTAAGCTGGTCTAGTATTAGTACGCATGTCCTGTAATGGTTTTGTGTCCTGTTCAGAGTTGGTTCCTACTTTCTGCAATATGTGGCATGGGCTGGGGTTCTAGGTACATGTGATGTTTAATCTGAATTAAGCGAGAGAAATTTTCGGGGGTTTTAAAGTTTTGTTTTTTTTTAGAAATAAGCAATAATGTTCCTTAAAGCCTCATTCAAACTCCCATGTTTAACTTTCTTCTTTTTCCACGTCTGTGTAACGCATGTAATAAGTACCACACCAGTAAAATTACAGTAGTTTTATTTCTGCCTCTTGATCACATCACTAAGGGAGAGTAAAGTGTGTTTTTAAATATGATATGATGCACATTTCTTACACCAAAACACACCATTGTGCACATTTCTATGCTTTCTTGACAGCAAAATTTCAAAACATGGAAAGCCGTCTAACCCAAGCTTTACCCATACCATGCCATTACCTAGTAAACTCCTTTGCACATGTCTAGTGATTTGTTCTACTATTATTATTATTTTATTTAAATACTAAACAATGCATGAAAATGCTTCCTAAACAGGACCTAAATGCCTTACATCTTTTTGTGAATGGCACAAGTCTAACTGGAAGTGAATTTATTTCATGCAGATCGTTTTCTTCATCACTAATCATGATATTTCCCCGAATTGAGAAATATGGAAATATAACACTTTAGCTCCTTAATGTTTCTCAAAAAAAAATTTTTCTACAGCTGAATTACTCAGGTACTGCTTCTTTTTCCTTTCTCTTCTCAGGTTTTACCACCAACTGACAATGTCCCTATTCAACCAAACCAATTCTTCTGTCAAAGAATTCCTCATTATTGGATTCCTTGGTCTCAGAGATCAAGAAAGTAGAAAATCCTTGTTTGGAGCCTTCCTTACAGTCTACCTTTTCATTCTTGTTGGGAACATTCTCTTAATTATGATTTTTATTTCTGACAGAACACTCCACTCCCCTATGTACATATTAGTCTGTGGTCTGGCTGTTCTCGACATTGTGATTACTACTAACACTGTGCCCAGTATGCTGGTCCTATTCACAATGGAGTACAGAGTTGTGTCTGTTGCTGCTTGTTTTACTCAGACGACGTTCTGGTTGGGTTTCTTCTCTACCGAATGCTTTCTCCTTGCCCTTATGGCCTATGATCGCTATATAGCCATATGCAATCCACTTCATTATCCTAATTTAATGTACAACAGTCTCATCGTAAAACTAATTGCATACTGTTGGGTGGTCGGCTTTCTTTGTGCAATCATTCCTGTGGCTTTTCTTCTCAGGCTTTCATTCTGTGGTCCCAATAAAATAATTCACTGCTATTGTGACTTTGGTTCTTTGCTATTCTTGGCCTATGGGGACATTCAGATTGCTAACAATGTTTCTTTAAGTATTGGTTTGAGTGTGCTGTTCATTTCTTTGGCATTTATCCTTTTCACATACATGCAGATAGTATTTTCAGTTTCGAGGATTGCTAACACTGAGGGACGAGTGAAGGCCTTCTACACTTGTGGCACACACATGCTGGTCATTTCTGTCTTTTTCTTGATAGTTGTTGGCGTGTTTGTCTCAGTCAGAACTCCTGGTACCTCTTTCGACATCTGTATAATGATGCTAATAATACAGAATGTCTTTCCGGCTTTAGCGAATCCAGTAATTTACTGTCTGAGGACAAAGCAAATTAGAAGAAGTTTAATTAAAACATTTAAAAAATTAAGTCTTGTAAAAGGACATGAATAGTTTAAAATTTCACAGAGACAGTCATCAGTAACCCACCTTTTTTACAATAATTTAATGGCAATATTACACCCTTGCCTATCTGTCTTTTTTTTTTTTTTTCGTAGGTTTTGCAACTGAGTGCTTCCTGTTATGGCAATGATAAATGCTAATGTTAAGGCAATGTAAAGTAAAGCACCAAATTGTTACACCCATTCAAACACACGGTCAAAATGACAACACGAAAATAATAACAGCAAAAATATTAACAACAGACTTTACTTATAATTCAAAAATAATGAAAGATACCAGAAAAAAAAACAATTCAGGCAGGGCTGAATTTAGGCAGGGTAAAGACCTTTATCGTCCGGGTTGAGTTAAGTCTTGTGTTACGATATTGGTGCGATTTTCAATTTATATTGGCTTTTGTGTCATGTACAATTTAATTTTCTTAACTTTTGTTTTATTTAAAACTTGTTTATTATACTTGAATTTTTGGCATTGTTGTTGTTAAACACTTTTAATTGACCTTTAACACATAAGAACATAAGGCATTTGACAAACAAGAGGAGACCATCAAGTCCCTTTTTGTTTAGCTCATAGCTAAGTTGTCCCAATATCTCATCCAAATTCTTCTTAAATGTTGTCAAGGTTTCTGCTTCAACTCCATGTATCGGTAGTTTGTTTGAGAGTCCCACAACTCTTTGTGTAAAGAAGTGCTTCCTGGCTTCAGTTTTTAACGCACTTCTCTTTAATTTCCATTGATGTCCTCGACTACGTGATTCATTCTTAAGCTGAAAGAATGTTGCTGAATCAACTTTATCAATGCCTTTAAGGATTTTAAGTACCTGGATTAGGTCCCCACGCATTCTCCTCTGCTTGAGGCTAATGTCCATGAGTTGCACTGTTCTGTAACAAAGGGTTATTAAAATATCTTTAGTATTGCAAACTATGAAGTATATGGAACTAGCAAAATACCCGCGCTTCGCAGCGGAGAAGTAGTGTGTTAAAGAAGTAATGAAAAAGAAAATGAAACATTTTGAAAATAACGTAACATGATTGTCAATGTAATTGTTTTGTCACTGTTGTGAGTGATGAGTGTTGCTGTCACATATATATATATATAAATATATATATATATATATATATACACACATATAAACATATATATATACATATCTATACATATACACATATACACATATATATATACACACACACATATATACATACATATATATATCTACATATATACACATACATATACATACACACATACATACACACACACACATATATACACACAAATACATATATATATACATACACACACACATATATAAACGTATACATACATATCTACATATATACACACACACACATATATATATATGCGAGCAGCTGTTGCTGGGGGTGGCAGAATCCATCAAGGAAGAAAAATGAAAAACATTATTTGTACAAAATCTTAATTTATTTATCCATTCCTAAATAATTAAATGGGCAGGCTATTTCGTATCAGTGCAATACACTGTTTGTTAAAACGGATGACTTCCGCTCTTGCGTGCAAGTCTGCGTGGATATTATGAACTATCGTATCTGTTCAAGTTCTATTTAAATTTTAAATAGAAGGAATTTTTATTTAGTCGACAGAAATATCTTTGGTAGGAATGGTAAAAACAGACAGGAATATTATTCCTGAATAAATCAACTCAAACCTTAAACAACTTATAATATTTTGCTCTCCATAAAAATATATCCTGTCTAAATTATACAAGTTAGAAATAAAGTAAACGTTAAAAGAACAAACATTCAAATTTCTTTACTCTTATGTAATTTTATATAAAAAATAAACTTAGATTTTAAATATCCCAAAAGATTTTGCTCTCCATAAAAATATATCCTGTCAAAATTATACAAATTCAAATATAAACATGCTGCATAACAAAACCTGGAAAAATCAATAAAATGTGTTCTTTTCAGCAATAACAAATCAAATCATTCAGTTGTCTTTGCTCATATGTCATTTTAGAGCTGGACGCCTGGTATCTTTTTTTGGCAACAAGTTCGTTTATGTTTGGTGTGAGGTTCTGTGTTGTGGAGATTCTCAGGATGGACTGCAGGTGCTCATCAGTGAGGCGACTCCTGTGTGCTGTTTTGTTCACTGCTTCTCACACAGATATGTGCTACCAAACATGCACAAGGTTCGAGCCGCATGTAGATGGAGCTGGAGCATTTCTGCAGTAATGGAGTGAATAAACTGTGCAGACCCTGCAGTATCGTACTTTGCCTTCAGTGTGCCATTACACTGCAGCTCAATCACCTCCATCTGAATCTGCACAGGTGCAGTTTCCACATCGACGGCAAATGGGTTGCGAAACAAGTCAAAATTCTTTTTTTGTTCTTCAAAGTCACCAAAGCGCCGTGCGAACTCAGTGCGCAGTGCGCTCAGTTTATCAGCAAAGTGCGTATTTGGGAACACCGTTGTGCCGAATTGGTTCATCATTACTTGGCAACAGGGAAAGTGGGGCAAGTTGCACTGGTGCATTTGTGTCTCCCATAAAAGCAGCTTCACTTGAAATCACTTTGTGATTGTGCACGGGTAAAAACGTCTGCTGAAGTGTCAGATTCTTCTTTAACTCTTCTGCTTTCTGTATCTTCTGCATTGCATTCAGGTCTTTCAGGTTATCCTGATGTTTTGTCTCATAGTGCCGTCTTAGATTAAATTCTGTAATTACAGCCACATTAGTTCCACAAATGAGAGACACGGGTTTACCGGCAATGTCAGTAAACATATACAAAGCCTCCCATTGGTTTTTAATGGCTCTATTTTCAGAATCAAGTTTTCTCTTCAGCATCGTGTGGGCTAGCTTCGCAATAACTTGCAGCATCATAAGCTAGACTTGATTAACACGGTAAGTGTTCAGCAAGGCAGCTGAAGCGCTGCATTATGGGATCTGTAGTGTATTGTGTTACCAGCGCTTCATATACCTGGGCCATTAATAACAATAATACAGTATATAAAATGATCTCGCGGGCCGGATATAATTACACGCCGGGCCTGATGTGGCCCGCGGCCCTTGAGTTTGACACATATGGACTAAATAGAACTTGAAAAGATATATTTTTTCGTACATCGAGCCCGCGTGCTATTGTGGTTTTGCCTGCGTGCCTCAATAAGTCATCCTCCCCTCGCTCTTACTTTTTTACCGTTCATCTAATGAATACACTGAGTATGGCTTTACCAAAACAATCATTGATGGCGAATAAAGTATCCATTATTCGAGTATGTAGATCGGGGTATATATATACATATATATATACCCGCGTATCGCAGTGGAGAAGTAGTGTGTTAAAGAAGCTATGAAAAAGAAAAGGGAACATTTTAAAAATAACGTAACATGACTGTCAATATACAGTAATTGTTTTGTGAGTGTTACTGATTGTTGCTGTCATCAAGGATTTGATTATCATTATTTCTTTCAATCAGGTTAGTATTTGTAGGATGTGTTGTGTTCAAGTTACATTCCGTGTTTGTCAATCATTGTAAAGATAACAGGTTTCATTCATCGATTCGTTTCTTACTGCATCAATAAACAGCTCGTCTTCTTCTTTATCTGAGACCTGACACACTGCATGCACGGGATTTTTTTTTTACACTGTCTTCCTTTAGCGGGACATTGACTTTTTCCACTGTGTGCTTTGTTTCTGCAGTAGCTGTACTTATTACATACTTATCTTGTATGTATCAGATGCTTCATATTTTTGTGCTGCCTTTTCAATTGTGTAATTCGGTTTTTGTTCAGCACTCTTTGGAACTGTTGCTTTTTGTCTGTGCACTGCGTCAGTTCACGTGAGCCGCTCGGTGTACATGCATCGAAGTTTCCCAGCTGTGCTGGTGCCATGTCGTGCTATGTCCATGGCTGTATTTAATGTTACCTAAGTCCCGGCACTTAAAACTTTCTCTCGCAGTTTCGCTGAGTTTGTGCCAAACACCACCCTGACCATCTCATCTTCCTCTGCATAAGCACAGTCCTTCACCCGTGAATATTTAGTGGCAGTGTTTCTATTGGATTACCGCTGACAGACGGCCTTATATGGGCAGGCACTAAATTACAAACGCCAGCGGCAGCCTGTCTATGAACTTAATTTAAAGTTTAGGTTTACACCGTGCTTTGTTTCCATAGTAGCATCACTCATGAATATGGTTGTATATGTCACTCGCTCGCTTCTTATTGTTTCGCTGCCTTCTCAATTATTTAATGCATGTTTTCTTCAGCGCTTTTTGGAGGTCTTCCTGGTTTTCTACGTACTGCGTGATTACGTGGGAGGCGTGATGATGTCCATTACGTGTAGAATTTCGAAATGAAATCTGCTTAACTTTTGTAAGTGAGGTGTAAGGAAAGAGCCTGCCAAATTTCAGTCTTCTACCTACACGGGAACTTGGAGAATTAGTGATGAGTGAGTGAGTGAGTGAGTGAGTGAGTGAGTGAGTGAGTGAGTGAGTGAGTGAGTGAGTGAGTGAGTCAGTCAGTCAGTCAGTCAGTCAGTCAGTCAGTCAGTCAGTGAGGGCTTTGCCTTTTATTAGTATAGATAAATCACCAAAATCAAAAATCTATTTTAAAAAATGTGCAGACATTTAATATCTTGTTAATGTCTTGATCCCATATTTTTACATTTCCAAACAGTGGCATTGCTAGACAACTGAGACTGAGTCAGTTTACGTAAGAGCAGAGAAGCCAAATATTTACTGCTTTTATTGGCCTTATCAAATTTTATTTTTAATGTATTTTGTTTGGTTTCTGTAACTCCAACTGCCCCTGGTATACAACTATAATAAAAAAATATTTGTCGTAAACTATTCTCTATCTTTTGATAAAAGTAGCAGTAACTAAATCCGTCAATATAGTGATAAAGTTAATTAGATATCATGTCTTTGCACCTCACTATAAGCAATGGTAATTGAAGCCATGAGTAGCAATATACATATTCACAATCAAATAATGTCTCCACACAGAATGTTTCACAATATAAAGTTTTAAGCCCTTAGGTCAAGCATGTTGTACTGAAATCTGTTCAGTTAATTAAAAAAATGTCATAACTGTATTCAGTACTTATTCATTGGATTACTGAACAAATAATTTTCTGTGTTTTTCCCACCTGCCTTTGAAGTTTCTTAAAATGTCAGGTTTATGTACTTTTCTTTCTGGATTATTAGTTAAACTAAAAACTCACTTAATGGAAAGGCATTTCCCCTTATCTCTACTCCTGCTATTAATTCCTGTTTCTTGACTCATGAAGAAGAGTGTTTTCATATTGTACGCACTCAGTTGCTTCGATTTTCAATTCTTTCCATGATGCAACTTTAGGACTGAGATTGCCAAACCTGTTATTAGAATTTGAAAAGTGTGCATCCCCACTTACCGGAACAATCACAAAAAATATCTGATGGTGTAACAAAATGTTTAACAGTGACAGAAAATAAGTCCGGTATTTTTCCGTTTTTGTTTCCACTAAAGATCTTTATTTAATTACTAAATGACTAGCAGATGCAAATTAAATTAATGCATGAGCACTCTTCCAGTTTTTATGTGACAATAGCACAAATTTTACTGGAAGGAAAATGCTATTTGTTTCCTAATTTACTTTGTAGTACTAGGGTGTTGTACCGTGTTAGCCATTATAAATGTAGTGAGAAGTCAAGCAAAATGACACCTTTTAGTGGCTAACTAGAAGATTACAATAGGCAAACTTTGAAGGCAACTCAGGGCCCTTCTTCAGGCAAACACTTAAATTTGCTGCAAATTTAGTTTCACATAAATTGTTTCAGTAATCACTAGTGGTAATATTTACTGCACAACCATACTATATGGAAATTGATTACTTTTTATAATGTAGTGTAAGATGTGTTTTTTTATGATGATGCTTAAGTATGAATTTTGGTAAAATAGCACACATGCTTAATTTGAAAACAATTAAAAATTGTAGTTTTTGTGCAGTTATTAAAGAAGTTACATATAGATACCGTCTTAGGAACAAGTATCTATAAGATGTAGTAAGAGTAATGTGTGCTCTTTTCTATTGATGTAGTCAAGAATACAGTTACTTTGTGAAATTTAATGCTGAGTACTTTTAAACTACAGCTCATAAAAAAATCACATATAGTCAGCCCTCCATATCCACGGATTCAATCAACCGTGAATCAAAAATATTAAAAAGGTAAGTATTTAGGATTTAGCTCAAGATACATTTCTAGTAATGTATTCAAGAATACAGTTACTTAATGAAATTTAATACAGAATACTTTCAAAGTACATGTCCTCAGAAGAAAAAAATCATGTACAGTCGTCCGTCTGTATCTGCAGATTCAATCAACTGTGAATCAAAAAAAATATATTAAAAAAAATCCAGGTTGTTTTAAAGAGCAAAACTTGAATTAGTCATCCATCTAGCTCTACAACTGAACACACGTGATAGATAGATAGATAGATAGATAGATAGATAGATAGATAGATAGAT
>JANRMT010028174.1:29794580-29814275 GCA_026402145.1 Polypterus bichir lapradei
TATCTATCTATCTATCTATCTATTATATAGTGCCTTTCCTATCTATCTATCTATCTTATTTTCTATATTTACTGAGACACTATTGTATGTACAGTGAAGCCATGCAATTTGTTGCTTTCCTAGTTCCAAAAAATTGTCTTAGCTAAATTTCATTAACGTCCAGTGTTGCCTGGATATTGCCAAATTGGATTTAGTATGAAAATGTCATTTTTTAGTTTTACCACTATTAGGAGTGTCAGAATCTGTAAGGTGTAGTATATGCTGTGGACAACAGGGGCATATAGCCCCCCTAGCCCCGAACACACCAAACACAGAAGTCAAGTTCAGCACACAAAACACCTTTATTCCCGTGGGGGACGCCTTTATCTTGTTCCCCACAGTGTCACAGTTCCCAAGCACAATATAAGAAGTCAGCCTTTCCTTCCTATCTTCCTTCTCTCTTCCTTGTTCCATCCTTCCGCCTCCACTCCCTCTCAGGCAAGGTTTGTCCACCTCCTCCTGACTCTGGCTCTCCAAATGGATTGAGGCGGCTCCTTTTATTCAGGTCCTGGGAATGTTCCAACAGGCTACCTGGAATCACTCCTGGGTGTGGTAGAAGTCCACTGTATGGCTCTGCAGCTCCCCCTGGAGGCCCCCACGTACCCCAACAGGACTGTTCCAAACTCCTGCTCCCGGTATGCCCTGTGGCAATCTGTGGTGCCACAGTCACCCGGGAGGGCTGCCCTCTAGTGTCTCAGGTGAGGTATTGTCCCACTGGTCCTTCCATTCTGTTGGCCAGGTAATGGCCATGGCCGCCTGTCACAATGCATATTTAGAGTGAATTCAGAAAATATGCAGACCCCTTCACTTTTTTCACATATGCCTCAGTCTTATGTGAAAATAATTTGAATTAAAATTTTCCCCACATCAAAAAAACAAAATTTAGAAATAAAAAAAAAAAGAATTGCTTGAAACATGGCACAAATTAAAACAAGTGGGATAAAATGACTTGAAGCAACAGTTTGCAAAAAGCTTCAGTTATGAAAGAAGGGGGACTTTGCAATGAGAATTTTTTTTTTTTGTAATTTGTTTTCAGAAGACAAAACATTTTTATTTTTTGTTTCTCCCAAAAAGAGATGAAAGAGATTGTGCAGTTGCTGCAAATTTGTTTTGTGGCATCAATCAAACTGTTATGAATGCGATACATCGTAGCTCAGGGATGGCAGATCTAGACAGATACTCATCATCCAAACTATTTCAAGGCAGGCAATTTGGATGTCTGTAGGTGGACGCCAGTCAATATGATTTCCAAAATGAAAAACACTTAATCCTGAATTTGATTCTAAGAATTATTTTAATAGTTGTTGATGCCAATACAAGTTAGATGAAATGAATGAAGGTGATACTGATGCATACTCAGTCAAGCACTAGATTTAGGAGATGGTCATAACAAGAGGTCAGTGTCATTATGAGCAGACATTCTGCTCTCCAGCAGATGAACCAGCTTCATTAAAACTGACCTCAGAAGCAAAACCAGAGCTAACCAAAGATTAGCCTAAAGGCCAGGCCACCAAAACCAAAATACGTCCAGCCACTGTGACAAAAAATGGCAGGTTATATAATAATTTAAACATATATTAATCAAATTCCATTAACTGTGTATACAGGGTGAGTCAAAATTATGTTAACATTTGAACGGCAGAAACAATTTATTCACAAAACATACTTCATATGTACAAGATGACTTACAGGAATGTCTCGGCCTGTTCGCCATCATGTTCAACCCACATACCATATGTGGCACATAAATTGTCCACAAAAATTGTATATAAGTATATACATAGCCGTACCATTAGTGTTAACTAATTTTAACTCACCCTGAATACACAGTGAATGGTCGTACTGCATTTTTGTTCTCCAAGGTCTAGCAAATACAGAAAAAAAACGCACTTTTGGACGTCTTAGAATTTTACCTATGCAGGATCAACTCCACACAGCTAAAGCGGCACTTTGTGACTAATATAACTTACAGTGTTATGCAGCTTTAGGGCCTATTCACACGTGAGTGCTGTAAATTTCCAGTGTGGCTTTGTGTTATTCAGGATTTTTAATGGCTTTTCTGAACCATTTTTTCAGGTGTTTTTAGAGCGTTTCTTTAAACATTTTCCTACCGTTTTCAAAAAAGCATTTTGCAGGGAAAATATGATTCCCATTTTTAGGTCCTGAGGCATTGTCATGTTGCGAGGTGATTGTTGTGTTTCAAGAACATCTTCTATGACTTTAATGCTTTTATTCCTGCTGCTCACAAGAGGAGGTGTTGCACATATTGGGTTCTGCAGCAAAGGGAATTGATAGGACAACCATTTTATGTGACATTTTTAGTTAAACTTTAAATCAGGCTTATTTTAAAACCTACATATATATGTTTGGTATCATTCTTTTCAGAATTTGTGATGTTGTTAGATTTTCAGATTCTTATTCTGTTTTCAAATTATAAACGAAAAAATATTAAGAACTCATGTCCCGCGAGACGAGACTTTGTGCCAAAAGACTGAACCACGCTCGAGGCCGGAAATAAAAGACAAAGAGTAAGACAGCTGCTGTACAGGCTTTTAAATGTTTGAAGCACTGTGTGAGATGCAGATCACATGGTATGGCAGCAGCAGCAGGAAGCCAACCACTGATCGGGCAAAGAGGAGGTAAAAAAAACTTTATTTGTTTCCCATTGTATCACCGGTTAAGAGGGGGTCTCGGAGGAGCAATTGCATCTCCTTGGGGTGCGTTCAGCCCCCCTCTTCACAACACAAGCGGCAGAGACACGAAGTGGCTGGTGCATAGCACAGGCCGGGGGGTTTGGCGACCGAAGCAAACTGTGGGTAACCCCCTAGTACTCCTATGATCAGCTACTTATCCTTCAATCGCAAGCACCTAAGCAGCTCAGTTTCACTTTTCCACAGGAGCTGTCTATCCACTGATGGAGAGGGTGATGTGCGAGTCACATGGGGACAATATTGAGGGATTCAGTCACTGCATCACAAAACATATTAATTTCTGTGTTGACACAGTGGTACCCTTAAAGATAGTAACTTGCTTTATTTTTATTTCTTTCAGGATGTTGATGAGGCAGAGCCTGTGAATGCACCCATGGCCCTCATTACAGTCACCAGTGACAACACCAACAGTTCAGTTTACTAGCAACATGAAAAAGTTGTTATTGCAAATTAAGCCATATTTACCCTTCCCATGTTTGTGGATGCCTTTGTGGTAATGTTCAGCTTCATTTATGCACTACATCTTAGTTATCCCAAAGGACTGACAAACACTTTTGAATTCTTTCAAAAGATTTGGTTGGTTTAGAAGATGGCAAACTGTCACCCAGAGTGCAGACTCTCAATAATGAATTGATGAACTTGAAACAATGTAATATGTTTATAACATAGCATTTTCGACTAAGCTTTACAAATAAGATGGTTGCCTGTTGACTCGTCCTTTGCTGATGTCAGTTTACTATTTCTTAACTTGATAGACCATTTCAAACCCAATATTTTTAATAAGATGATAGGAAGCCTAAGATGTACAAGTATTAAATTGTTCTTCAGTCTTTAAATTTTTAAAAACTGTAGCATAATTGCAGAAATATGAACTACTAGCCATCCCCCGTGGCTTTGCCCGCGTAGTAGTGAAACAGGACGAACTTTAAAAATCAGTAAACAAAAAGGTATCAGTAGCTAAGCGGAGGCAAGTTACACTCCAAAACGCAGGGGTAGACCAACTCCCCAGCCTCTGACTCAGATTAGCGACAATATATCATTCCTGCAAGCGAACTATGATTCTTAGCGTGATGAGAGATGTCGCAAAATCAACCGGAATATTCAAGCAAATTCCAGAAAAAAACCAGATCTAAATCTGTTAAGTAGTTCTCTCGTTCACTTGCAAAGTGGATATAGATATACCCCGAGGCTGGCGTGTGAGTGAGGAGGGCCCTGCCCCTTCCTCTCGACCCACTGCGTGTCTCTCACATTCATGCAAATAAATCGGTACCACAAGCGAACTATGATTCTTAGCGCGATGAGAAAAGTTGCAAAATCAACCGGAACGTTGAAGCAAATTATAGAAAAAACCCGATCTAAATCCATTAAGTAGCTCTCTTGTGAAGAGTGGACAGACATACAGACAGATGTTGGATTTTATATATATAGAGATGAAGCCCTCTCATCCTGAGAGCTTGATCTGACCTGGATGTCAGAGGTAGCCATAAGAAGTAACACTACATTTAGGAAGAAAGGTTGAGGCTCCCTTATGTGACCTCATGCACTACATCTGTGTATATTTCTTATTTTTATTATAGTATTTTATTAATGTTAAAGTAACTGATGCTCAAATAAAACTTTTGACTGACAATAATGAATGCCTGAGCATTATTTAATTAAAGGTTTAATTACAACTACTATATTATGTGTTTAGATAACATGAAATAGGCAATGTTTTTAACTTAATAATATTTAAGTTACACTGAGAATAAAATTTTAAACTATTATTAAATATTACTAAAATATTTGAGTATAGACATGCAGGGATTTAATTTGACCTCAGTTAAGTGGTGTAAGTCACTTACACAAAAAAGTAGATCACAAAATATATCATTTTAAGTTAATTAATTTTATTTGTGCCAAGTTATTGCCTCATTTTTTTGAGTTTTACTAACTTATTCAGGTTTACAGTGAGTGTTGGGAGTCTTTTTAATCATTACGCTGTATTGTTGATAGTATCTAATATCTAATAACATTGCAACTTCTTTGCAACCATTAAACTTCTTGCTCTTTCTTAATGACTGCAATCACCTCCCTGGTGAAGCCAATCTCAGAAGACACGGTCCTAATATATTTGACTAAATCTACCGTGGGCTCACATTTACGTCTGATTAGTCATCGATAAACAACTGGTAAGTGCAAGCTCTTTATCTGTATTGGTTTTGTTTATTTATTAAAAAACATTATATATTAATCAGTTTATTATGAAATGTATAATGTTGAAAATAATGTATAGCTCAATTTATGCTCTCTTTCACTCAAATAATTAGCATACAAAACATCAGAAACAGGCAAGATGTTCAAGATAGCTGGAAGCAAAGGAAATACTGCATATGTCAACTAATTATACCTGTTCAATAGTTAAATACTGAAAGATAAAAAGTATGAATCATTTTAATCTTGAACTAATGTTCTACGTTTGATGAAATCTTTTATTTCAGTCCTTAATTTCCTTTGTTTCAATTTCACTCTGCTGTAATAATGGGTTATCAAAAGATCTGTAGGATTTCAAAATATGACACATAACAAAACACTGCATCAACATCAGAAATCTGTTTTTTAAAAATGCTGCAGAAGATCTCAGCAGTAAAATGCAATTTTAATATTTTGAACACATTTTTGTAACTTTACATGCAGCGGCATTGCTAACTAGTCAAACCAGCCCAACTTGTTGCCAGTCCTAAGCCCGGATAAATACAGAGGGTTACTGTCAAGAAGGGCATTTAGCTGTAAAAATGCAATCAAAACCTTAATGATGGAGTCAATCCAATCAGCTTCAGAACATGCTAGGGCGTACTCCATACATGATGCGCAGAGGCCTTGCCTGACCACTGTTGAAAGTGAGCTGAGGGTTACCTGGCCAATGCTGGGCTTGACTGAAGAAGTTAGTCTAGAAGAAGCAGAAGAATAAGACTGGTAGGGAAAAGAAAAGGGTAAGTCAAAGGTAAGAGAGGGGACACTGAACGTTCAGACGATGACTAGGGAAGGAAGAGAGTTGGTAGATTTGATGGAAAGGAGGAATGTGAGTGTTGTGTGTGCAGGAAATGAGATGAAAGGGAAATAAGGCAACGGAATTGGGAGGAGGCTTTAAGTTTTTGTACAATGGAGCAAATGAGCTAGGGAGAAATGGGAAAAGATGAAGAGGAAGAAGAAGAAGACAAGCAGTGGCATTGCTGGACCACCTGGCTAACTGATGTTTCTTCATGGTTTAGTTCAGGCAGGAGTAGAGGCAGAGAAGTACTGGGATGTCAAGTGTTTGCTACTTTTATTAACTTTTACAAATTTTATTTATTAAACATTATATGCGGTTTTTATGTCTCCTACACTCAGCATATAAAAGCTTGTTTAAAAAGATACATCTTTAGATTGGTTTTAAACTCTGCAATCAAGGAAGACTGTTTAAGATAAAGAGGCCGGGAGTACCATAATCGGGGTGCTGAAGAGCATAAAACTCGATCACCCAGTGATTTGCATTTAGTGCTTGGGACAACATCAGTTAAACTTAAATTGAAACAGGGGTATATACAGTATTGTAACATGTCTAAAATATAGATAGGACCATTGTCACTAAGAGATTTACTTGCTAACAGAAGAATCTCATAAGCGATGTGATATTTAACAGGCAGTCAATGCTAGGAAGTCAGTGAAATGGTTAAATGCTCCTAAGGTTTAGCATGTGTTAAAATTGTGGCTGCAGAATTCTGTACATGTTCTAATCTATTTATCACTTTGCTTAAGTGACAAAGAGCAGAGCATTACAGTAATTAAGATGAGAGGTGACAAAAATATGAATAAGTGTTTGAGCGGCATGATCTCTGAGAGATATTCAGATACTGAATTTTAATTCATTTTCTCACAAAGCAACTTCTGTTTTTTACATTGGAAAAGAAGCAAATAAATTTTGATTACCGCATATACTGACGTATAAGTCGGGTCTTGAAACCCGAAATCTCGATCATAAAATCACACCCTGACTTATACACCCGTTCAAAAATGCGACACTTAAATTGTTTTTTTTTTACATCTTCTTGCCTCCTCCAATCTCACATCATTTTCTCAGACACATCGAATTTTGTTGCAGCAGTTACCAATTTCTTTCGCTGCTTCAACCACGCTTAATTTAAAACCAGCTTCATATTTTCTTTTGATCGAAGGCTCCCTTGTAGATAAGGGACACTCTTACAATAAAGGTGTATGAGGGTGTGAGATACAAAAATCACATAACAGTCCAAACATCGCTTCGGAATAGTTTGGGTATTACTGTGTGGTTACGTAGGCACAATACATAGGAACAAAAAGACAGTGTGCTCCGTGATTACTCTCTCAGGTGGGCGTTAGCATATCATAATCTGTTGGACCAATAGCGTAAGTTTTCCAAATTCAACTTATACGACCGACATTATAAATTAGCCGAAATTATACGGTAAAATCAAGTCCTGACTCATCCGCGAGTATATACGGTAATAAATGCGTAGCAACCATCACTTACAGTACGTATTTACCACCATTTTCAATAATTTTGTACTTTTGTACTCACATGTTGATAAATGTAACCAAGAATATGTGCCTTAAGATCATTTATGTATAACTAACTCGATCAGCAGGTGGCTGTTTAACTGCAGCTGTAGGGCACACTAGTTGTTTCCCCCAGAATCCTAAGTATGCCTCTCAGAACTGCCATCTGGGCTAAGACAGCACCTGCCACGTATTACTACAATTTATTTACTTTTTTATGTTACTGTCTGTTTTACACTATAAGTAATTGTAACTGAAGCCATAAGTATAGCAATTAACATACTCACATTTAAATATTGCGTCTTTCCAGAACATTTTACATTTTTAAGCACACAAGTGTAGCTTGTTCTACTCGGAACTGTTCAAATTTAATTGAAAAGTAAGTGCCTTTTGTATCTAACAACTCAGTTTTATAGAGTTTTGTTCTTTCTGGATTATTAGTTAAATTAGTTAGTTCCTTCTCCTCCATTACCTTGAATGCCCCTTTTCCTGATTCTTGATTCCAGCAGATGAAGTTTTGCATGCTGTAAGCACTGTGTAGCTACAATTTTCATTTCTTTCTCCAGTGCATCAGTAGTACTGTGATTGGCAAAATTGTCATTATTATTGGCAAAGTGGGCATCGTCTTACCAGAACACATACAACGCATGTCTGATATTATAAGAAAATGTCTACATGTGACAGAAAATGAGACCAGTGATTTTTTTTTTTACACTTGAGATTATTATTTATATATTAAATGACAGGCAGATGTATGTGAAATTAATGCATTGAAACACTTCCACATAAAAAAAAATAAATACCTTTCTTCGTGTGTCAATGGCATGAATTTTGCTGGAGGCGAAATTCCATCCTTACTTTAAAAACATAAAGAAAACTGCAACTTTTTGTGTAATTAACAAATAAACTACTTGGAAAGACCTCCTGATGAATATGTGGAAAAAAGAAGTATGTATAAAATTTATTAATGGTGTGTGTTCTCTTTTTCACCACATAATATTTCAAAACAGTATAGTGGTGCTGTGATTACTGGGTACAAAACTTACCTAATTAAGTAATTAATATATGAACTGAAGTTTGTCTAATTTTTTTAAGTGTTCCAAATTTCCTCCCCCTACCCAACGATATGCAGGTCAAAGTAATTATTGATGATATTTAAATTGTATGCAAGTGTGTGAGTTAGTCTGCCCCTTAACTGATTAGTTTCCATGAAACTGTTTGGTTCTGTTTGACCCTAAATTCGATTTAAAGAGACCTAGTTAATAGATGGTTGGATACAACAGAAGACAATGCATCATTTGTTTAAAGCATACAAAACACTCAGTGTTTTCTTCTTTTTCTTCATCATCTTTTTCCACTTCTATGTTTGGGTTGAAGTCCTTGATCAATCTTCTTCATACAGCTTGATCCCGATCCTCCTCCCTCAGTCATACCTTTTCTCTCAGACTTTCGTTTATTTTACCCATAGATCTCTGCTTCAGCTCTATATTTCCATCACTCTTCTGCCCACATATTCATTGTCTCTCATCACCACATGTCCATACCTCTTCAACATATTTTCCTGTACTTTCTTAAATATCTCTCCATACTGTCTTAAAAACCTAACTTTTAAACTTCTCCTTAATTCTTCAATCACACAATACTCGTGTGTGCTTTCTTCCAGTTGTTCCATTCACACTGCACTCTATGGGTTATTTCTGCATCTAATTCTCCATTTTGGGATACCACTGTTCCTAGATATTAAAACTTAACCCATTTTTTCAATAGCACTCTCTACAGGCTAACTTCTGAATCCTGATCATCATTAAATCTCATATATGCTGTTTTCTTCCTATTTATCTTCAACTCTCTGTCTTCCAATGCCTTTCTCCATTCTTCGAACTTTCTCTAAGCTTCCTCTTTTCTGGTGTTATACAACACACTGTCATCAGCAGAAGTCCTACGCCCAAGGGAACGGATTTCCCCCCCGACTCAACACACCTATAACCTGATCAAAGAGGGAAGGAGTTGCAGACCTTTTCTAACTCGGGTCTTTTCTGTTACCCCAACACTGCATTTAACTCAAGTCCTCACTGCCTCGTACATATCCTGGACAATCCTTGCATACTTCTCTGGTTCTCCTTTCTCTCTCTCATGCACCTCCCGACCTCTTGACGTGGCAGTCTGTCATAACCCTTCTCTAAATCAACAGTCAACATATGCAGACCTTTCTGCTTATCTACATGTTTCTGTATGAGTTGTCACAGAGCAAAGTCTGCATCAGTTGTTCCTTTCACTGACATAAAACCTGCCTACTGACAAAAAACTGCTCCTCCCCTATGGTGGCCTCTTCCAAAAGTCTTCTCTCTATAATCGTTTCCCATAATTTTCATTGTATATTGCATTTTTAAAATGACCTGCAAATGTGTAAATTATTTTATTCTTGTGTGAAGTACAAAGCTGTTTGTCCTAACATGGATGTTATAGATTCCTTTATTTCATATATTTATCACATTACTTTTAATAACTGAGACCAAAGACACTACTTCATGTTATCTCTAAAAATGTTCAATCTTTCTCAACCAAAATCCTGTTTAATCACTGTACTTCAAGCATCTTGAAAAGTTCACTCCAACTCATTATCTCAAGTTTACTGTTTTTTTCTCCTCAGGTATGACAATCGGTGAATAATGTCTGGATTGAATGAAACCAGTTCTTCAGTCAAAGAATTCCTCATTACTGGATTCATTGGTTTCAGAGACCAAGAAAGCAGAAGATATTTGTTTGGAATTTTCCATGCGATCTACCTTTTAATTCTTGTTGGAAATATTGCCTTAATCGTTATTTTTTATCTGATAGAACACTCCACACACCTATGTACATATTAGTCTGTAGTCTGGCTGTTCTTGACATCGCCATCACTACTAACACTGTGCCCAGTATGCTGGTCCTGTTCACATTTGAGTACAGAGTTGTGCCATTTGCTGTTTGTTTTACACAGACACCATTCTCTTTGGGTCTGTTCTCAACTGAATGCTTTCTCCTTGCCCTAATGGCCTTTGATCGCTATATTGCCATATGCAAACCACTTCACTATCCTAATTTAATGTACAACAGTCTCATCACAAAACTCGTGGCTTGCTGTTGGGTGGCTGGCAGTTTTTGTGCCATCGTTACTGTGGTTCTTCTTCTCAGACTCTCATTCTGTGGGTCTAACAAAATAATTCACTGCTTTTGTAACTTTGGTTCTTTACTGTTTTTGGCCTGTGGGGACATTCAAATCACTAACTATGTTGCTTTAGCCTCTGGTTTGAGTGTGCTGTTCATTCCATTGGTGTTTATCCTCTTTTCGTACATGCGTATTTTATTCTCTGTTGTGAAGATTTCCAGCACTGAGGGACGAATGAAGGCTTTCTACACTTGTGGCACACACATGCTGGTCATTTCTGTCTTTTTCTTTGCAGCTGGTAGTGATTATGTAGCATTCAGAATTCCTGGTATTTCTCTGGACACCCGTATAATGATTGTAATCACACAAAATGTCTTTCCTTCTTTAATTAATCCATTCATTTACTGTTTCAGAACTAAGGAAATAAGAAAAAGTTTTATTAAAACATTAAGGAAATTAAGAATTGTAAAGGTTGTTAAAGAAAGTTAGTTTCACTGAGGCTGGTGCCATCTTTTAACTTTCTTTTCTTATTTATTTTTTCATTTCATTCTTAATAATACAATGACAATAATTGCTTACTTTTTGTGTTTGGTAATTGCCTGTGAAGACTTTACTTGTCATTCTTTCGCCTGCATTAGTTTTTCTCCCATATATTGCTTGTCAGATATATTAGAAATTCCCAAGACAGCCTTGGATTTCAGCATCTCAAAGGATATCACCAGTTGGTTAGCGAGGGGGCATACACTACAGTGAAATTTTGTAGTGTTTAGTTTTGTTTGTATTTACTGTGTGACTTAATTTAGATTTATCAAATTGATTTCAGTACTATGTTATTATACTCAGAGGTTAAATATGGTGTCCTGTAGGGTTCAGTAATCAAACCTTCACTGTTTTCACTTTACATGCTTCCATTGGGAACTATCTTTAGAAAACATAACATTAACTCTTACTCATATGCAGATGACCCTACCATACCTCTGTTTTAGACAAAATTACCTTTGTCTGATAATGTCCTTAAAGTATAACTTCAGTATTTTTCAAATCACAGTTTTCACAAACATGATACATATGCATTTGCCATGTAAAAATGTGTTCAAATGTTAAATGTTTTGTATAAATTAAAAAAAATATATATCCTAGTCCGTCATTTTATAATGGAAGCTATGGTTCACAGGATATTTAAAAACTAAAGCATAAAAATGTATAAAATTTATCCACTTTTCAAGCCGAGAAAGTTGTCAAGTATCGATCTACATTTTCAGATTACACAGACATTGTAAAACAGCTCATTCATGTCATTTTCAAACAAAAAGCCCTAATATTATGAGATCTAGCTATTTTAAAAAAAGATCAGTTGTGTGAACTTCACCAACGCTTGTCTTCCTCTGCAACAATCTTTCACCCCTTGGGGCGTGGTTTCCTCTAGAGAGGCAAAATCACAATAAACTTTTCTTGCTACATGCTTGGATTGTGTTGATTTAATTTACTTGGGAGAACTCCTCCGAAAAAGACCACTGCTGTCACACAAGCAAATATAAAACTTATCTTTATCTCAAAAAAAGAAATAGATTATAATTCAAATTTCTTTTGTTGTCATAAACATGTGTCAGAAGCACAGAAGGCATGTTTTCTTATGTGAAAAAAATTGCCAAAGCTTCCATTATAAAATGCCAGGGCAGGCTTTGTATTTTTAAAAATGTATAGAAAATGCTTAACTTTAAAACACAATCTCACATGGCAAATGCATATATATCATGTTTGTGAAGAAATAACTATAAGAAGAATGCTGAACTTATCCTTTAATTAAAATTGTGAAATTGAGTTAAATGAATAGGTAGGTGAGAACTCAACTCTCTGAAAATGGAAAAAATGGAAATTGTTTTTAATGAGGGAAATGAGGCAGACCTCAACAATATTCTGTCATTTTTTAACTCAATTGGACTAACCATTATGTTTTACTGAATCAGTATGCAATTTAGGTGTTATATTTGATATTTACGTCTTTTAAAACACACATTATAAAACTGTTCAAAACAAGTTTTTTTCCATCTTAAAAAATTCGGAAAATGAAGGTGTTTTCTAAATATGGAGGATTCTAAGAAAATAATTTATTAATTTATATCTATTAGGATTGACTACTGCAATGCATTATTTACTGGCTGTTCAAATCATTATATATTCTGCTTTCAGTTAATTTAAAATACTGCTGCAAGAATTTTTACAAGAAGTAGAAAGTATGAACACATCACACCTGTTCTTAAGTCTTTACACTGGTTTCCAGTTTAGTTTAGAGCTGATGTAAAAATACTCCTCTTTACGTATCTGAAGTTACTATTACTTACAAACCAGAATATTTATTGAGATTATAACAATTAATTAAACAACTGAGAGCGATCCAGTTTTTAGTTAAAGGGCACTGAAGCTTTTGAATGAACAGTCTGATTGTATGAGATGGCCCTTCAGTCTTAACTTTTAAACTAGGGCAGAAGGCTTACTTTTTTGGCCTGGTGTCCCATGACTAGCGCGGTGGATTAACTGTATGCATTTCTTGTAGTCACTAGTGCAAAAACATAAGTAACACAATAATTATAAACCATTACTAACTCTCCTGTATTCTGTTCATCTTCTCTGTATCTTAAATTAGCACGTGGTGCTGCTGCTCTACTGCTAAGCTGTTTTCATTCCCATGGAACGAAAAGATTCACTGAAAGATTCTGCTATCAGATTGGAGAGCCCAGCACACAAATACAACTATAGAATGCCCAGGTGGGGGGTGGGTGGCCAGTTGCCCAAGTGGCCATGATAACCCAAGGGTTTTGTTTTCTGTAGTTAATAAACTACTTCAACCTGCTTCTGGCTCAATTGCCTCCTTTACTGAAGTCTTTGAACAATTCCTCCACTTTTTCTGTAATAATATTAAAGATCTAAGTAATTCAACTAACTTAAATCCATCATTTATTAATATCTTTCCAGCTCTTTTTCGAAATTTCCACCAGACACATTTGCATTTGTTAAAGACCTGCATTGTACGATGAGGCCAACTACTTGTGTATTGAACTCCATCCACACCACACTTCTTAAATCCTGCTTTTATGCCATAATCCCGATTGTTATGATAATAATAAATACATCCCTTGACACTGGCTGTGTGCCATCCACTTTTAAAATCGTGTCTGTACCCCCATTGTTAAAAAAGTCTGGTCTTGATACTGACAATCTTAACAATTTTCATCCTATTTCTCACCTTTTCTTTCAAACGTTCTTGAGTTTGTTGTGGCCTTCCAACTCTCCAATCACTTCTAATAATTTGATGGAACCCTTTCAGTCTGGTGTCAGGGCACAGCACAGCTATGAAACTGCTCTGCTTTGGGTAACCAATGATTTTCTTATGACAGCAGACTCTGGACAAACCAGCATATTAATTCTGTTAGACCTCAGTGCAGCATTTGACACTCAGGTCAGACATGGCATTCTACTGTCCAGAATGGAGAACATGCTGGGTATCTCTGGCACTGCCCTCCAGTGGTTTAAGTTCTATCTGACTGATAGTCAAGAGTTTATTAGTCTTGGCAACAGCAGATCCAGCTCAGCGCCAGTCATATAAGGGGTTCCTCAGGGCTCTGTCCTTAGCTCTCTTCTCTTCTGTATTTATATGCTTTCCCTTGGCCATATTATTCGTAGCTATTGAATGG
Organism: Polypterus bichir lapradei; assembly: GCA_026402145.1. NCBI lineage: Eukaryota > Metazoa > Chordata > Cladistia > Polypteriformes > Polypteridae > Polypterus > Polypterus bichir. The sequence goes on from JANRMT010028174.1 coordinate 29,808,725, forward strand.
GTTATCATTTTTATGCAAGTGATACTCGACTCTATTTCAGTGTTAAAGGTGAAACTTCATTAGGGCTCTCTCAGCTCAGAACTTGCTTCAGAGAAATTAAAACCTGGATGGAGCATAACTCTTCAAAATTAAATTGCAACAAAGCTGAACTCTTGCAAATTGACAATAAAGCACAACTTAAGAAAATGAGATCCTTTTTAGTCACTCATGACGGTGATCTCATCAGACCTTCTAATGCAAGGAATCTCGGTGTCATTTTTGATTCCTCCCTTTCTTACTCCATCCAAATAAACCACATTGTGAAACTTTCTTACTTCCATCTCTGTAACATATTCCGTGTTCGCTCATTCCTCTCCTTTTCTAAGGCTGAGAAACTTGACCATGCTTTTATCACAACTGGCAGGTGCCCCTTGAAATCTTATATCACATCTCCAGTTGAATCAAAACTCTGCTGTAAGAGTCCTGACAAGAACCAGCAATAGAGACCACATACCATCCATCATGTTTCGCCTTCACTGGCTTACCTGTGTCTTACAGAATTGAATATAAAAATCCATTATTAACCTCCAAATCTTTAAATGGCCTCACACCAGACTACATCAGTAACCTTCGCCAGCACTCTACTCCTGTTCGTCCACTAAAATCCTCTGATTCTGGCCATCTTATTGTGGCCCACACCAACCTGCACTCTATGAGTGACAGCAGGGCCTTCAGCAGTATAGCACCCTAACTTTGGAATGATCTCCCTAAATTAATGAGATCAGCCGACTCCATTCATTCTTTTAAAAAACAACTTAAAACCCATCAGTTCAGGAAGGCTTTTCACTTAACCTAACATTCTGCCCCTTCTTTTAGTTTAAGTACTGTTGTGGATGGCGAGGGCCCTTGCCCGGCCAGGACGACTCCACACCGGAAGGACCAGGGGCCTCATGCATAACGCCGTGTGTAGAATTCACACTAAAACACGGCATAAAAACAAAAGCGTAAATGTGTGCACGCACAAAAAAATCCAGATGCATAAATCTGTGCATTTGCCAACTTCCACGTTCTTCCAGTCCGTAAATACCAGTCAGCGTGAAAACTAATGCACGTGCACACGCCTGCTGCCCCACCCCAACTCCTCCCAGAATTATGCTTCTTTGAATATGCAAATCAATATAAATAACTCTTAAGCTCAGCATTCTGCGAAATGGCAATGGCAAAAGCACGGGGAAAAACAGAAGAATTTCAGTGAATACCAAGTGCAGGCAAGGAAAAACATACTATCTGTTGGTTTAAACAGTGGTATAAACAACAAAAGGAAGTTGATTGAGTGACACAGAGTGTCGGAGAAACTCGAACGCTCAAGTTCACAAAGTCAAACAGTGCCTGAAATAAAAAAGAAGTTGTCAGATATCAAAGTCGCCGTGAAAAGGTGAGTTGTAGCCCACCGTGTGAGTGTCATATGAAAGCTTATCAGGGTATAGAGAAAAGAAAAAAAAATAGGGACACAGTGAGAAAAAAGCTCGAAATGTCAGCTTTAATCTCGAAATTTCCACTTTAATCACTTAGTTATTTTGTCATTAAAATAGAACATCATAAACTTCATCTTACAATTGTTTAATTTACTAGTTTCTCAAATACCATCGTAACTAATGTAGCACGTTAAATGCTTTGTTTTGTATTTGTTCTTCTATGTGCTCAATGTGTGTGAATCACTATGTGCTTCTTAAACTGGCTTTCTCTTCCTCCAACAGAACATAGAATCCATTACATTCATGTTATTACAGCTCTCTGAATCATTGAAATACTGAGATGTATGCTTGATATCATTTTCATGATGATAGGAGTTAAACCATGTTATTAAACATGGGAACACGGTGGTGCAGTGATAGTGACAAGCTGGCTCCCCATCCAGTGATTGTTCCTGCCCCACCGCAAGATGCTTACTGTGCTGTGCGCGACCTTCGATTAAATAATTAATTGCAGCAGCACTGTCTCTTTCAAACATTCTAACCTCCAATTCCTGTTCTTCCTTTTCTTTCTCCAAGTAAACAATCACCACACAACCAACTCAGTAATAGAGTTAAGCCATCTGTAAGCTTAAAATGCCGATTCTTCAAAACTTTTAAGGAACATTGAAATATCTTCATAGTACATGTTTAATTATTCTGTCCATCTATCCATCCAGGGTCACGCCAGTCCCAGCAAGCATACAGCGCGAGGCAGGAACAATCACTGAACTAGCTAGTGCTGCAACACCGTGTCCTCACATGTTTAATTAGTAACAATATAGATTATTTAAATGATTTTAACATTTTATCTGTATAATGTAATAAACATATTTTGCTGCATTTCATCTTAAAAATGATACAGTCATCATATGTAAATACACGCTTTATAAAATGGTTCGGGTTGTGCAATAGTATAACTGTATCTCAAGTTTACAGTGAGGTGATTGAACTTATAAGTACAAACAGTTCTACCGGGAGCACTTGATGGACTGATTGAGTGCGTTTATAGTTCTTGGGATGAAACTCTTTTTGAACTGTGATGTCACTACAAGAAAGGCTCTGAAGCGTTTGCCGTATGAGAGCAGTTCAATAGACAGCATGGCTGAGGCAGCGTGTGCTTAATGCTGTATCCCGATAATTTTCTTTCCGATCAGCTGCTGTAGAGCTGTGAATCCACACTCAGATACAGTGGGATGAATACTTGAGAGTAACAACGCTAAAGCAGCTATGTTATTTAGAATAGTTTGACCATTCCGTGGACCATTATATTGTTACAAGTTAATTACAATCAGATGCCTTAAACTAATAAACAATATGTGGTTAATTTCAGTGTATTTATAAAGCAGCATCAGGGATGTGCATCTAAAAAAGAAGGGGAAACCACACTGGAACAAAAGCACTGCTTTAACTCAGTGCCACCAGTTTGCAAAACCGAGCGGAGAACTTGCGTACGCCAGGATTTGAGCTAGCGTGAAAATGTGCATGGCTTTATGCCAAGTTTAGGTTTTATACATCGCAATTTGAGAGTGGAAACGGGAGTACGCACATTTTTGTGTGTACGCACCGTTAATACATGAGGCCCCAGGGGAGGAAACGTGGCCAGAAGATTACCTTATCCCTGAGCGCTAGGTGGAAACTGCCCTGGCTGACAGCGGTGCCTCAGACTTCTGCAGGGCTCAATGGAGTTAGATATACAGCCCTGTTGGGGTCCGTTGGCGCTGCCAGGGTGTGCTGCAGCAGACACTGAGCCCTGGAGTGCAGCCCTTCTGCCACACCCGGAAGTGTTGCTGGAAATCCATTAACGAACACCTGGAGCACTTCTAGGTGCCTTATATATGGGGCCAGCAGACACCACTCACTGAGTTTGGAGGAGGAAGACGACGAAGCTTGCTGGGAGGAGTGAAGGAGAAAAGAAAAGAAGAGAAAGAAAAGGAGAAGTATTGTGTTGTGCTATGTGCTTTTGGGACTATGCTTGACTTGTGAGTGACGGGGAAGAAGTTTCCCACAAGGGAAAAAGAAAATAAAAATTTGTGTGTGCCTCCTGCGTCTCTCTGTATCAGGGTTGATTTTCAGAGTACATTTATGTTACTTAGAATGGCCAGTGGGGGCCGGGTGGTCTTTTGGAATGGAATCCCTGCAGATTTCGTTTTTTTTTTTTCTTTCTGTCCTGCCATACATCTGACCCTATCACCTGACTGTCATTTAGAGACCAATTTAATATTTAAAGAGTTTACTTAATCTTAATTATATATCTATCTTGTGTAAATGTGTATTATTTATTTTTTGTATATTTATTTATTCTTATTCTTATCTAATTTAAATTTGCTTTTCTTTCACATCTTCTAAAGCTCTTTTAGCTACTTCCTTTGTATGACAAAGAAATAAATGTTGTTGTTGTTATGGCCATTTAATGTCTTACTCTTTCCTAACAACTGTAATCACCTCCCTGGTGCAGAATTTCCCAGAAGACTCAAACCTGGCATATATAACTACACCGGCAATGGGCTCTCATTTACCTCTCATTAGTTGTGGGTGAATAAGTGGTAAGTACACACTCTTTAGTAATATTGGGTTAATTCATTGTTTTAAAAATATAAAATGAACAAAAGATCACTATTGTTTGTATTATTATATACTTGGTATAATGTAAGTACAGTAAGTAGTCATTAGATGATATCTAAAATTAGTAAAATAACAGACCCACGTGACCCTGTACTTGGGATATAGCAGGTTGGATAATGGATGGATGGATGTGTGCTCCAATTTATGGTATTGTTCAATATCTTCTAAAATATATAATATAAAAGAAATAACAGTTACCTACAACAATAAGACAAGTCAAAGATAAAAAGTATAAATCATGTTAATGTCTAATGTTCTATGATTGACATAACTGTTCTTTTCAGTCTTTTATGTCTGCCCTTTTTAATTTCTTGTTCTTTTCTTTATATGAGGTACTAGGGTGTTGTACCGTGTTAGTCATTATGAATGTAGAGAAAAGCCAAGCAAAATGACCCCTTTTATTGGCTGACTAAAAAGATTACAATATGCAAGCTTTCGAGGCAACTCAGGCCCCTTCTTCAGGCAAGAATTAAACCTAGCCTGATGGGATCTATTAATATTTTACATATAAGATTTCTCACTTAAAGATTTACCAATGTTGTTTCTTGTCCTAGTGTCTATGTAAACACAGAGAACTCCAGTTTCTATATTGCATCTTGCCTGAAGAAGGGGCCTGAGCTGCCTTCGAAAGCTTGCATATTGTAATTTTTTTTAGTTGGCCACTAAAAGGTGTCATTCTGCTTGACTTTTTTCTACATTATATGAGGTGAAAATTTCTGTTCTGTAACAAATGGTTATGCAAAGATCTTTCGGATTTCAAAAAATGACACTTCCTTAAATATGCAGTAGCACCAAAAACAGAAATCTTTATTACAAAATATACAAAGTACATTTAATGTCTTATTATTTTGAACTCGTTCTTGTAGATCTACAAGTGGTGGCATTGCAAGACCGCTAGCCTAACTGATGTCTCTTTTGAGTCCAATGGCAAGGTGTAAAAGGCAACAGCAGGGCAGAGAAAGAATGAATGGCAGGCCAAGTTTTTGCTACTCTTATTGGCTTTTGCAAATTGTATTTACTAAGCAATATGTTTGGTTTCTATGATGCCTACTTTCCTTGGTTTAGAGATATATAAAAATGCTACTCTGTGCTATTCAGGATAAGTAATAGTAACTGAAGCCATCAATATAATAATTTAAATAATCAAGTCTTGTGTCTTTGTGCAACATTTAACTATATAATGTTTTAAGCACTAAAGGCAAACATGTTGCTCTGAGAACAGTTCCCACTTAATTAAAAAATATCACATCTGCATTAAATATCTTATGGCTTGTTCATTTATTACTGAGAAAATATGTTTTGATGTTTTCAACTGGACTCTGAAGTTTCTTAAAATGATTAGTTTATGTAGTTTTTTTTTAGATTATCTATCTATCTATCTATCTATCTATCTATCTATCTATCTATCTATCTATCTATCTATCTATCTATCTATC
>JANRMT010028174.1:29822540-29834776 GCA_026402145.1 Polypterus bichir lapradei
TATCTATCTATCTATCTATCTATCTATCTATCTATCTATCTATCTATATGAGTCTAAAAGAGCATCTGTAGGTATAAAAGCCTTGTCCAAACAGAGAATGTTTGCACATCTGTGGTTATAGGCAAGTAAACTCGTCTTGCTCGGTGTGCTCCAGAGGCATCTTTGTTAAATGAATTTCTTATTTAGTTGCTGGAGTCCTGAGAGCCTTTCTATTCTGTTGACAAACTGAACTGGGGATCAAGAAGAATTTGGGATCAAGAAATTTTCCCTGTATTAATTAGAAAATCTAAGTTGGCCCAGTGTGTGTGTGCATGAGTATGCACCTACTGTATAATGTCAGGATAGGCTCTGTCTTCCCAACACAATAAATTCAATTTAAAAGGTTTGAGAATTTTTTATTGTATATGTAAGTTGAGTTTTCATGTCTACCGGTCAAATTCATGAAAGCACTTTGGAGGCGATTGTGTACTCCTAAAATCTATTTGCAGGGATGTGTGACCAACAAGGGAGTGTTTTGAAGGATCCTGGCTTGGATCAGGCTTATGGACCGGGGAAATATGAATGATGACTTTCTTACCTCTGACCTTGAATGAGCAATCTTCTTATATAATACGCTACCGTGGCTGTTCGTTTGTCTGTCCAAGACAATGTAAGAACAGCCTTACATATTCATGTTAATTTCATGTGATTTGTTCTTATCTTGTTGGAGCAGAGGTTCACAAGTTTTCTCATTCTGAGCTTGTTGAAATGAGGAAAATCATCCAAAAGAATGGTGTCTGCCTCGTATTAGGAGGCAGGGAAAGTTTGCTGATGCTCTATGCAAGTAAGTGGCTACTCAAAGTTCCATCTCAGTGATATGTGAGCAACACTTCAACCTCCTGTTTGTCCATTTCCTTTCAAACTTTTTCACAATAAAAACATGCATTTTGTATATATCGTGTCTTTATGTATGTCAAATACATGCAAATTCATCCAGGGAAACACATTTGACAATGAAATCACTTATCAGGAAAGGATAAAATAAAAATTTGTAACAGCCTTGAATGTTCTGATACAAAAATCAATCTTCTTATATAATACGCTACCGTGGCTGTCCGTTTGTTAGTCCAGGATTTTAAATCACCTGTAGCTTGCAAATCGTTTGACTTATTGACCTGAAATTTGGTACACATATACTACATGGCATCTAGTATCCACTTTCGGAGTGATGATTGACCTCCAAGGTTATTACTCTTTTTATTTTATTCTATTTTAGAATCAACTCTCGGCAGCGGCCAGCAGGGCAGCCATGCGGCTCATGCGTAGGGGCGCCATTCTCATCCCTACCACCATCGCCGTCACTTCCCCTACCTCTTCATATCTTAAATCATTCTTGAGGCAGATTGAAGACTTAAGTGCCAGCTTAAGTGAAAAATGAAAGAAAACGTACTAAGTAATTGCAATACAAACACTGACTTAATCAGTTTTAACGTGAAAAGATGCCGACAGAAGAAGAGAAGAAGTGGACTGCTAGGGTACAGAAAAGAAGAGCTGCTCAGGAAGTAGCCAGCACATCAACCTCTGAGCAAACGAATGTTAAACATGCAGAGGATGAAAACTATAAGTCAAGTTGATTCACTGCACGTTATTGTGCATTATGCCGTTAACGGTACAAGATAATAATGATAGTTTAAATGTGCATGCAGGCAGTGCACGAGGCAGATGAGAGAATGTAGTGCCACATGGATGGAGCTGAAGCACAAATAACCCTTTTGACCATGAAACAGTTCTTAGGGAGCAACATTCTTTCATTTTTAACCCAAGAAACCTTTGTAAAACACCAAAAAACTAATGTTAGTGAGTTTTATGCTTCACAAATGCTGAAATTTCAAGCCAAAACAATTCTAGGGGCAATTTTGTGAAATGTATGAAAAATAATACATAGCTGTTTGGTTCATCACTACTTAACACATTAGCATACTGTACATGAGCACCTCTTTACATGGCTCTTTTTCTGGTGACTCGCTATCTTTAAAAGGACTGCTTGCCTTTTGCCACACAAGTTGGAAAAAGCACCTACGACTGTGCAGAGCTGACATTTTTATTGTTTCTCCAGTTACAGTATATATGATGTAATGTCAGCTCATTCTTTTGGTGATTCATTCCTGGCTGATGTAACTTGTTGTAACTTGCAATAGCAATGTGTGTACAGCTGACAACTCCGATTACATTTGGAATACCAGACGTTGCTGCAAATTGCACTTTTATGTTTTCCAGTTCAACCACAGTGTAAGGAAATCTTATCTACCTGGATGGCAAGCAGATAATACCATCCTATACAGTTGGCATGGCGCAACTCAGTGATGACTGAGAAATACCCAATCAGTCAGCCAGTTCACGTTGAAAAGCTCCTGTGGCTAAAAACCTGAGAGTGGACAGAACTTGCAGAGGAGCAGGTAGAGCCCAATTCTATTAAAGTCTGCCTTTGTAAAGCTGGTGCCATTTTAGCACACAGCGCCAAGACGATAGCTCTTGAAAATCAAATCGACTTGGAAGCAAGTCATCATCTCTAAATACGTGCTCTCTTCTAATTCCTCCATTTGTGATGTCTTCTAACAATGCTAAAGCAGCTATGGTAGTTGGATTAGTTTGGCCATTCCATGCACCGTTATATTGCTACAGAATGATTACAATCAAGTGAATTAAATTTGTAAACGATAATGCAATTAATTTTGGTGTATTTGATACAACCTGCACCATGGATTCAAATCTGAAAAAGAAAGGGAAATGACACAGAAACAGTAGCACTGCTTTGACACTGGGTGCCACCAGTTTGCAAAACTGAGCGGAAATGTGCGTATGTGAAAATGTGCGTGGCTTTACGCCAACTTTAGCTTTCATACATCTCAAAGTGTGAGAAGAGACAGGCGTAAGCAACATTTTTGTGCATACACATCATTTATACATGAGGCCCCAGGACTTTAAAGATCTCTTAGGCCCAGCCATCAGCAGTGTGTCTGTCTGCGGAGAGAGTGTCGCCTTTGTCGAGAGGTTTACTTACCTCGGCAGAGACATTCAAGTTCCTATGAAGTCAGTAGACAGATTGGGAGAGCATGGGGATAATGAAGTCACTGGAAAGGGGTCTGTGGCGCTCTCGATATCTTTGCAAAAGGACGAAGGTTCAAGTCTTTAGAATCCTGGTGCTTCCTGTCTTGCTATATGGTTGCGAGACATAGATGCTATCCAGTGACCTGACATGAAGACTGGACTCTTCAGACAATCCTTGGGTATCATTGGTTTGACTTTATGTCGAATGAGCGGTTGTTCATGGAGTCCCGAATGAGACACATTACCTGCATTGTGAGGAAGCGTTGTGGCATTGCGACCATGTAGTGCAATTCCCCAAAAGTGATCCAGCTTGCAAGATCCTCATTGTTCAGGGCCCAAGTGGCTAGGCCAGGTCAAGGGGACACCCCGCTTGCTGTGGCAGATAGATGGCCATTTCTGGAGTGTGGGACTGGACTGTGTGTCACCAACCAGGATCCTGAGCTGTTTCTTTGTATGGTGGGTGCGGCAATAGGCTGTACCATTGCATGCTTCCCAACCTGACTGACTGAAAGTTAAACTTAACAGTTTTAGTCTTTGTATCCACATTCTTTCAAAACACTGAGAACTGTATAATACTATGGTCACTTGACCCTAGTGGTTCAATCACCTCTACACCCTCAATTCTATCCTGATTATTACAAAATACTAAATCCAGACAGGCTTCACCCAGTGTTGGTGCTTTAACATGCTGTGTTAAAAAACAGTCGCTGATTACTTCTAAAAACTCCTGATCTTATGCTGTGTCATTTGTAAGGTTTTCCCAGTTAATATTCTGATAATTAAAGTCCCCCATGACTATAAACCTGGCCAGTCCTAAACTCCCTGCCCCCATTCCCTAGTTTAATCAATCCTCAACTAGCCTACTCATACGCTTCCCCAATACATTGGTGCCTGTGCAGTTCAGATGTAACCCATCACGGCAGAACATCAGTTCCAAAAGGAGTTCCAATGCCCCAAAAACCTAAACCCTCCTACCCTGCACCAAGATTTGAGCCACCCGTTAAGTCTTCTAATCTCCTCAGTCTTACCTGGACTGGCGCGTGGCACAGGCAGTACTTCAGAGAAGACCACCTTGTCAGTTCTCCTCCTCAGTCTGGCACCTAACTCTTTAAATTTGGATCACAGAACTGACAGACTACCGTTATGTATGACATTTGTTCCAACTCGGCTAATGACAACTGGATCCCCACCCACCCTTCCAAGGAGATCTGCCACCTGTGATTGTGAAAGCAACATACCATGTGAGACATTTTTGTATTTTTTCATGTTGTAACATTTTTAGCAAACCACAGTGGTTAGTGCTTTTACCTCACAGATCTGGAGTGTTTAATTTAAATCTCAGCCTGGGCATTGTTCATTTTGTCAATGTAGTGTTAGTTCAGATCATAGAGAATGTGTGTGTATATATGAATTATGTTGTCTATCTATTTATTTATTTGATGAGCTTCTGTAAAAAGCCAAATTTCTTCTTGGGGCCAATAAAGTTCTATCTATCTATCTATCTATCTATCTATCTATCTATCTATCTATCTATCTATCTATCTATCTATCTATCTATCTACCATAAAGTGTCTATCTATCTATCTACCATGTAATACAAAAACAGTATGCCATTTTGTGTTTTTTTTAATAGCATATTCAAAAAAGCTTTAGTTGTCTCTTAACAATTATACTGCATTTTCTGTTAGAATCTAATAAGCCCAGAGAGTAAAACATTGCAACTTTTCACAGCCATTGCACTTTGAGCTGTTTCATAATGCCTGTAATTGCATCCCTAGTGCTGCAGTTCCCGGAAGACACCACCCTGACATAAATGACTACAACTGCAGTGGGCTCACATTTAGGTCACAACAGTTGTGGGTGAATGAGTGGTAAGTACATGTTCTTTAGTTTTATTGGGTGAGTTCATTGATTAAAAAATATAAAATAAACAGAAGATCACTATTGTTTATTGCATTGTATACTTGCTAACGTATAATTAACCAGTTGCATTAATATGTAAAATAAAATGTAGTGTAATTTACGCTTTTATTCAGTCAATTGTAAAGTATTTAGTATAAAGGAAATGTAAGACCAAGCAAAGTGTTTAGATAATGTGAAGCAAAGGAAATATACAGCAACTAATTACACAGTTTCAAGTTTCATATTTGTAACATTACAAGCAGTGGCATTGCCAGACCACCAGCCTAACTGATATCTCCTCTGTATTCAGTGACATTGATAGCACGACAAGAGAAGACAACGAAATTGGCTGGATAGCCAAATGTTTGAAACTTTTATCAGCTTTTACAGATTTTATTTATAAGGTACTAGGGGGATTACACCCTGCTCGCTTCCCTTGCCAACCCCCCTGGCCTGTACTACACGCCAGCCACTTCATGTCTCTGCTGCTCCTGTTGTGAAGAGGGGGGCTGAATGCATCCCAAGGAGACGTGGTCACTCCTCCAACACCCCCTCTTAAATGGTGATACAATGTGAAACAAATACAGTTTATTTTTGCCTCCTCTTTGCTCAACCAGCTGCTGGCTTGCTGCTGCTGCCATGCCGCGTGATCTGCATCTCACGCGGCACTTCGAACATTTAAAAGCCGGTACAGCAGCTGTCTTTGTCATATACTCTTTGTCTTTTATTTCTGACCTCGGGTGTGGTTAAATCTGTTGGCACAAAGTCTTGTCTAGCGGCATGTGAGTTCTTGATATTTTAGTTTATAATTTAAAAATGGAATAAGAATCTGAAAATCTAACAACATCACAATAGAGTTCAATAAATTCTGAAAAGAATACCAAACATATATGTGTAGGTTTTAAAATAAGCCTGATTTAAAGCATGACAAAAAACGTGACATAAAAATGTCGCATAAAATTGTTGCACAAAATATTGAGGCAGATTGAAGACTTTGAATTAAAGAAAACGTACTAAGTAATTGCAACACAAACACTGACTTAATCAATTTTAACGCAAAAAGATGCCGACGAAAGAAGCTGGCTAGCACATCAACCTCTGAGCAAACGAACTCTAAACGTGCAGAGAAAGAGTATGAAAACTATGAATGCTCAAGTCAAGTGTAGTGCAGTGCACTGTTACTGATAAGTAATAATAACTAAATCTATCAGGGCAGAAACTGAGATTATCAAATATTGTGTCTTCACAGAACATTTCACAATATAAAAGTTGTAAGCACTTAAATCAAGAATGTTATTCAGTGATCAGTTTGCAGTTAATTGAAAAATTAGCGCATCCAGTAACTCATGGCTCGTCCGTCTTATCACTGGGAAATACTTATCTGTTTTATCACTCAGCCTGTTTCTTTAAATATTTACAAGTATATTATACAATATACAAATATTTTGCAAATGTTTTTTCCTTTCTGGAGTTTTAGTTATACTCGACTATTTCTAACCTCTTCACTTTTCAGAATAAAATAATTATAAAGAGTTTCTAGCAATAAACACAGTTTCAATGGGATGCCTGCATTTTTAATGTGCGCAAATACAATACCAGCTACTGTTTTGACTCATTTGGGTGTGTTTTTAAACCCACATTTCAGATACACAGAAATCAGAGATTAGAAAAAGTACAATGTTTATAATAATTGTACATTTCTTCAAAAGTCTGGGGTTTTATGAACATTAAAAATGGACTTTGGGCATTCATAACTGTGAAATATAATGATTCATGACAGTTAAATGGGGTTAATTATCCCATATACAGTAAGATTGATTTAGCTGTCATTCATTCAACAAGTGGCAATATTTTAACATTCAAAAAAGCATTAAAACTATTAACCCAGCCAGAAGAGAATAAAAAACACGTCACCTGCCAAAATTTTTTTTTGGTTATTAATTGGATTGCTTAGCTCAGTGGCACAGATATCCTGTATATAATTTAGTAATCATTCAACTCAATCCACCTCTTATGTTAAACTTTATGGGAATTTAATTTCTTTGCAGAATTTTCCTGTTTCCTCTCCTCTGTCTATATACTCTATGCAAGATATTGAAACAAAAATGAATCTGGAGAAATTTCCTGTGAGAATAAGTGTGCCAACTTTTTAACAAGATTAGTGCTCTGGGCACTGAGTTGTTTCATGAGGACAAACAAACAGACATACAAACAGACATGGTGATAACAATAGGTGCCTATTGCACTGTATAGAAGATACATGTGGCACATACAGTACAACTATCAAAATGTCAGATTTTCATTTTTGCCTTAATATGTTGCTACTGTGCAATTGTACTTAACAACATGATTCAAAAAGTTTTAATTTTCTGTGCCCACTAATGCACCTTATTTGCAAAACTGCAAGTCTTTCTTTTTCTTCCATGGAATTCTTTGCTGTCCTAAATCATAGGTTATACTGTAATTGATGACTATGGACTACATAGCTAACTGATTTTTGGAGATTATTCTGATTATTATATACAATAATAATTACAGTTTGAAATTGAACTTCCATATACAATACACTGTTGCATGTTTATATATGGCATTAGTATGTCTTTTTTCATGCAAAATATATTGTATTGCTATACAGTATATATACAGGTAAAATTCCGTTACAATTAACTCCCAGGGATCTAAAAAATATTTCGTTGTAATGAAAATTTTGTTGTAATGTGATTCTGTATTTGTTACTACAGTATAGTGCTTTCTATAACTTGTGTCCAAGTGTTTGCAATCATTTCAACAGCTTCTTTTGTGTTAATTTGAATCTCCTCCTGCCTACAAGTTATGTTGACGAGAAGTTTTCTCAACATTTCCTTGTGATAATACACTTTCAGGGTGTGAATGATGCCCAGATCCAATGGCTGAAGCACTGCTGTGCAATTGAGTGGGAGGAATTCAACACGAACATTATCTAAATGTGGAAGCATGTTGTGTGCAGCAGAGTTATCAATCAGAAGCCGAATCATCCTTTTCTTTTTCTTCATATTGTGTGGTTTCTGAACACTTTTGGGATCCCCCCCCACTCCCCACCCAACGGGAACGACAAGCTGAAGTGCGTCCCGAAGTGCGATTGCAGCATCTGTGGAAGATTGTTTGTCCGTCGCTGGGGCAGGGCAACAGGAGGCTCACAGCGCTGCAGTGAAGTGCCACAGAAGCAAATCATAAAAGATTGAGGTCGTGCTATAAGTCCCTGTCTTTCACCCCAAAACACGAGGCTTTGTCTCGGTACTTTAGCAAAACCAGCTTTATTCTGCTCGAAACAGGAACAGCACAGTTATTTATTGTAGTGTGATCTGCCACTCTCTTATACACAGACACAGCAGTCAGGCAGGGTCGTGGCCAGATCAGTTACCAAGTAATCCTATTATCTGCATTTACAAAATACATGCTCCTAACTTTGCATCACTCATCAAGATCTTTTCTGTTTACTTTGGTGTAGAGATGCAGCATAGCTGTGAGCCTGCTGTTGCCCCGTACAGACGTGGAGATCGCACTTCGGGATGCTCTTTGGCGTGCTGTCTAGTTGGGGGAGGTCCCAAGACAGTTTACAAATCTCACATTTTGTTGAATGAGTGCCGCATTAATAGGAAAGTTTCTTGAACAAGCATCACTGAACCACATAAAATTGCTTTTTCGACGTCTTCAAATGCAGCAGTTCACAAACGTTTGCAGCCCGAGATTTTTCTTCATATTTTGCTCGGTCTTTCAAAAAAGTTGACAATGTCAATGGCAAAATTCCGAATTGACTGGCAACGTCTTTTTTCTTTTTGTCGCAATCGAGAGCTGCAAAAATGTAAAGTTTTTTTCTAATATGAACTGTTATCGTTTTTTCGTGTCTGCCGTTTCTATAGGAGGGTGACAATGAGTTAAATTCCAATGGATGTTTTTCAAATGTTGACAAGCAATAAGCAAAAGGTATCACTGAAAACCGCAGGAAACAAAAAAGGCAAAAAAAAAACAGTACAAGGAAAGTTCGAAGAAAGAAAAAAAAATTACAATGTTTGTGTTTGGGGATCGTTGTGCACAACTGAGCTGCGACCACAAAACTAACTGCTCTGTCGATGATTCATTCAGGCATTTCGAGGTCTTTTGTGCACTTCATTGTAATAAAAGTATCTGCTGAATGTACTTCATAGTAACAAGATTTCTATAGACTAGTGTCATATGGGGAAACTGTCGGGACCATAAAAATACTTTGTGGTAATGAAAATTTAATTGTAAAGATATTTGTTGTAACGGAATTTTACCTGTATTATGTTTATGCTTTCGAATTTATTATGCTGATTATTTTACAATTATGCTTATGCTTTATAAATTTTATTAACTTACAGCTTTTTTAACCAAATTATACTTTTTTACTTCTACGTTTGCTTCTGCTTGAGTAGTTTCTATCTACTCTATACATATAAAATCTTAATCCTAAAAGTGCAATGATTTTGTGCAACAATTTTATGTGACTTTTTTTTTTGTCAAGCTTTAAATCGGGCTTGCTTTAAAACGTACTTATATATGTTTGGTATCATTCTTTTCAGAATTTATCAAACGTTAATGTGATGTTGTTAGATTTTCAGATTCTTATCCTATTTTTATATTATATAGTAAAATATCAAGAAAGTTGTGGTATTTATTTTCTTTCACAGGAACAAACTATTTTTAAAAAATTATCTATTCATAACACCAATGTTTGTATTTAGGTGATTTAGTTAGCTGAAGGTCGAATTATGATGACCCATTGCATACCACTTTGGTTTTCACCTGATTTTTCCTGTTATTTAAATGAGTCATTTTCTTTTTAAAGAATGTCAGTTAAAACAAATGGATTTTTTTTAGTTTCTTATAAAAACTTATTGAGCATAGTGGACCTCAGTGTAATGGGAATACTCCAATCGGTAAGAGTAAATATTTTATTCTCATTTCATGATTTTTCACTCAGTAACATAACAATTAATTTTTTTTTTTACATATTTATAGAATTTCATGATTTTGACTCCAATAAATAATCATTTTTCTTTTGTACATTTACAGATTTTACTAATATTCTCAATGCAACTGGGGGTTGCTCCCTAGTAATATATACATTTAATTAAGCAAAGTTCTCACTACTTACAAATACTTCTACTGAACTGGAAGTTTTTAGTACACCTTTAGTGCCCCCTTCAGGACTGGGATTGGAATTTCTAGAAGACCCTTAGGCTCCACCTGACCCTAAACTCAGTTTAAACAGGACACATCAGAAGTCACTGTAACATTTGCTTAAGTATAAACAAATATTCAGTGTTTCATTTATACGAAGCCATTTAACTCTTTTAATATTGTCTTTTTAAAGTGATCTGTTAATATTTATATATATATATATCTTTTAACATTATCATATAAAATATTTTGTTCAAATATATTATATAAAGTAAAAATAATACTTTTTATTTGATTGTGATTTTCTTGATACTCAAGGGCACGTTACAAAGCATAAAGTCAACAGTAATATAAAACAGTAAAATGAAGAAGAAAATTAAAATAATGCTCATAAAACAATATTGTAGCTTCAAAAAGTCAATACAAAGTCCATGTGCCAGCTTAAAGAGATGAGTTTTGAAGAGGAAGTGAGTTCCAAAGTTTCGGTTCAGCATAAGAAAGGTCCTGGTACTGATAATACTAAAGTTATAGTCTGGGGCAGAAAGTAAACCTGCTGATGAGGATTGCAGGGACCATGAGGAAATATAGGTCTGAAGAAGTTCTGCAAGATAGGTTGGAGCAAGATTATGAGCCGCCTTAAATGTTAAGAGTATAGTGTCAAGTGTATCTGATAGCTAGTAAAGTTGAATGAGTAGAGTTTGGTGTTTGGTGAACTTAGAGAGTGTGATAGTCTGTGCTGCAGAGTTTGGATGAGTTGAAGACTTTTTTGGAATGCTAGCAACAGTAGCATTGCAATAGTCAATACAAGATGTAACTCAAGTCATTAAAGCAGGGCATAGTCTAGAGGTAGTTCACAAATAAAGAAAGGAAACATTATTTATGTGGGTTTATCTAGAACAGGGGTGCCCACATTTTTTCGGCTTGCGAGCTACTTTCAAAATGACCAGGTTGAAATGATCTACCTACATTAAAAATGATATACAGTGATCCCTCTCTATATCGCGCTTCGACTTTCGCGGCTTCACTCCATCGCGGATTTTAAATGTAAGCATATCTAAATATATATCATGGATTTTTTGCTGGTTCGCAGATTTCTGCGGACAATAGGTCTTTTAATTTATGGTACATGCTTCCTCAGTTTGTTTACCCAGTTGATTTCATACAAGGGACGCTATTGGCAGATGGCTGAGAAGCTACCCAATCAGAGCACGCATTACGTATTAAATAAAACTCCTCAATGATATACACTATGCTTCCCGCGTGGTGCTTCGCACGCTTCAAAGCTGTAACAGCCCGTATTGATTTTTGATTGTTTGCTTTTCTCTGTCTCTCTCACTCTCTCCCTGACATTCTCTGCTCCTGACGGAGGGGTTGTGAGCAGAGGGGCTGTTTGCACAGAGGCTGTTTGCTTAGAAGATACGGACACGCCTGTAAAAATGGTGAAAGACTACCTTCACATTGATCCCTTCATTGTGGCTGCATTATCGTGGGTGCTTCATATACTTAAAAGCCCAACAGCCCTATTGATTTTTGATTGTTTACTTTACACTCTCTCTCTGACATTCTCTGCTCCTGACGGCATTCTTTTGGAGAGGAAGATATGTTTGCATTCTTTTAATTGTGAGAAAGAACTGTCATCTCTGTCTTGTCATGGAGCACAGTTGAAACTTTTGACTAAAGGCTGTTATTTCATGTCTAGAGGGCTCTAATAATGTTAAAAAATGTATTTAGAAGGTCGTAAACAGGTTTTCTATGCTCTGTGAAAATATTAGATTTATAAATAAAGAATACTACTTCGTGGAAATTCATTTATCGGTCTGGAGTGGATTAACTGCTATAAACGAGGGCTTACTGTATAACTGTGCGGAGAATATTTATAAACAGTGTGGGAGAGTTTCTAAGGGTTTAAAATATATAAAAATAACCATACAAACATATGGTTTCTACTTTGCGGATTTTCACCTATCGCGGGGGGTTCTGGAACGCAACCCCCGCGATCGAGGAGGGATTACTTTATATGTATATATATATATATATATATATATATATATATATATATATATATA
>JANRMT010028174.1:29834876-29845608 GCA_026402145.1 Polypterus bichir lapradei
TATATATATACAGTATCTATAATAATAAAAGGCAAAGCCCTCACTCACTGACTGACTGGCTGACTGACTGACTGACTCATCACTAATTCTCCAACTTCCCATGTAGGTAGAAAGCTGAAATTTGGCAGGCTCATTCCTTACAGCTTACTTACAAAAGTTAAGTAGGTTTCATTTCGAAATTCTACACGTAACGGTCATAACGGTCGATAACGGTCGACAACGTCCGCCATGTTGAACTTTCTTATTTATGGCCCCATCTTCACGAAATTTGGTAGGCGGCTTCCCTGCACTAACCGAAACCGATATATGTACTTATTTCGATGGTATGACGCCACTGTCGGCCGCCATATTGAACTTTCCAACGTCACCAATTTTCAAACTTCCCGTGTAGGTAGAAGGCTGACCCTATCTTCACGAAATTTGGTAGGTGACTTCCCTGCGCTAACCAAAACCGATGTACGTACTTATTTCGATGGTATGACGCCACTGTCGGCCGCCATATTGAATTTTCCAAACGTCACTAATTCTCCAACTTCCCGTGTAGGTCGAAGGCTGAAATTTGGTAGGCCCATTCCTTACAGCGTACTTACAAAAGTTAAGCAGGTTTCATTTCGAAATTCTACGCGTAACGGTCATAACGATCAACAACGTCCGCCATATTGAACTTTCTTATTCATGGCCCCATCTTCACGAAATTTGGTAGGCAGCTTCCCTGCGCTAACCGAAACCAATGTACATACTTATTTCGGTGGTATGATGCCACTGTCAGCCGCCATATTGAACTTTCCAACGTCACTAATTCTCAAACTTCCCGTGTAGGTAGAAGGCTGAAATTTGGCAGGCCCATTCCTTACAGCTTACTTACAAAAGTTAAGCAGGTTTCATTTCGAAATTCTACGCATAACGGTCATAACGGTCAACAACGTCCGCCATGTTGAACTTTCTTATTTATGGCCTCATCTTCTCGAAATTTGGTAGGCGGCTTCCCTGCACTAACCGAAACCAATGTACGTACTTATTTCGGTGGTATGATGCCACTATCGGCCACCATATTGAACTTTTCAACAGTCTTTGTTACTTACGGGCCCATCTTCAAGAAATTTGGTACACGGGTTCCCAACGCTAACTGAATCCTATTTACGTACATATATACGTCCATAGCCTGCAGCTCGGTCACCGTGTGAGGCGGCGTTGGGTCCCCCATCCCAACGCCTCCCACGTTGTTGGCTGCCTGCCTATATAAGGCCGTCCGTCGCTCCAGTCTCTACATTCCCTTCCTTGTTTCGCCACGGGATTCACGTCTCCCTGCTGATAACTACAGCCTTTTTGTTTAATCCACGGCTTCTCTGCTGTTTTATTGTTTGTTTATTACAATTATAGTTATTGTATAGGTATTTTACACTTACTTTACATTACTCAGGTACCCATTTCCTTCATCATTCAAACCCCCATTACCATGTCTATCGAGGTAATCACCATCGATCAAAGAACTGTCACTTACCGAGTGGTTTCCATGCCCGGAGATGGCACCTACCTTTTCCATTCTCTTTGTTACATATTGCACGGCCATATCAGGCTCACTCTTGATATCTGGAAGAACATTGTGTCTTATGTATTGAATGACTGGGACAGGTTCAAGGTGTGGACTGATGACGGTACAGGAGATAATTATACTACACAGGAGCACTAGAAGAGTGAAATACTTAAGCCCTTCACCTATGGTTCTGCATGTGAGTTGATGGCTGCCGCTGAATTGTTCGGTTGGTGCTTTCAAGTGTACCGAAATGGCCAAATATTTTACATCTTTCGACAACCGCCAATGCCTCTTAAACATCTTACATTCATAGGTGACAATTTCAGTAGTGGACACTTTGATGTTTATGAATGTTTAAACTCTCAAAAGCTGGATGTGAAGTTATCGATGAAACCGGTTGTAAGCTTACAACGCTTGACAGATGCCGAATGTCACTTCAACACAAGTCCTGCAAATACTGTCGTAATTGAAACAAACCATGAAACTGAAATCGATTATGACAGCAGCAATCCATGCTGTGAGATTTGAAACAAGATTACTGTTCACATGGCCAACTGTAAGTTGCATGCTCAAGAGTAAGCTCAGCGCACAGCTTAGTCATGTTACAACCGGAGGGCCGAACTGACAACATGGTATACAAAGAGATCCTTAACAAATAATTATTGCCATATTTTTCCTCACTTTAAAAAGGTTAAATTTTCTTCTTAATAAAAATTTTAATGCAGTACTTCGCCGCTGCGAAGCGCGGGTATTTTGCTAATATATATATATATACGAGGTGTGGCAGAAAAGTAATGAGACTGGCAACACTGCAAGCGATCTCGCAACGCTGCACTGTTGTCCTTGATAGAGCACGTGTATCAGTACCCTCCCATAGCTCAGTGCGAGTTTCAACTCCTTCCGTTAACTACGTGATTTTTGTGACTGCTATTAGTGAAGTTGTGTTTTGCGTCACGCAAAATGGAACAGCGGAATTTGGAGCAACGTTGTGCCATTAAATTTTGTGTTAAGCTTGGAGAATCGGTAAGTGTGATGTTTGAAAAGTTAAAACAGGCCTAGAGATCAGACATTGCAGACAAATGGATGCTCCATCATGACAACGCCCCATGTCACACTGCCCTCTCCATAACAGAATTTTTGACCTCAAAAGGCATTCCTGTGGTTCCCCAGCCCCCTTATTCACCTGACCTCAGTCCGTGTGACTTTTTCCTTTTTCCTAAACTGAAAAATGTCCTCAAAGGACGTCATTTCGAGACTTTAGAAAACATCCAAAAGAGTGTAACGGACATGCTGAAGACCATACTGGTTGAAGACTTCCAGCGCTGCTACCAACAGTGGGAACAACGTCTCCATCGGTGTGTAGCTGCCCAAGGGAACTACTTTGAAGGGGATAACATTGATGTTTGAAAAAAATAAAAAGTTTGGTAAATAAAAAATCAGTCACATTACTTTTCTGCCACACCTCGTATATATACACACATACTGAGGATACTTTATACATAAAATGTATGTTGTCCTACCTTGCATAACTGAATAACCTTTATGGCACAATAACAATTCAGTACATTTATGGTCACTACATACTTTCATAATTGTCATGTGGGAAAAGGCTGACTCGTATAAATAAGTAGAGCCAAATAATGTAGTCAAGGAGCTTTTGAATTCAGCCCGATTAACTGTGATTTTAGTTCCCTCTCCTTTCTCTTTCTCAGATCGCTTTTTGGGAGGATGTCAGTTATGTAGTTTTTATGAACAGTTTGAAAGTGCCTTTCCACATTTTCCTTCTTTAGAATAGCAGTGATAGATTGACAGATCAGACAAACGCACTTCGATTGTGACATTGTGAGAAAAAAATCCTCTTCCAGTTCCACATCCAGCCCATACCCTCCCCAAACAATTTTTTTTTAAATCCCTTCTTTAGTCGATATAAATTGGAAGGCTAACTAGATCACAGCTGGAGTTTTGCAGTAGCTCGCGCGTTTGATCGTGCGTGCGGGATGACCAGTGTGTTAGAAGAAAATAGATCTCAGGCTGGCCGCCCTGTATGTCAATTAAGTGGCAAAAGCCATAGGAAAGATATATGATAGACTAACGTTTAAAAAAAAGTTTTTTTGAATGCAACATGATCTACCTGCACTACATTTGCGATCTACCGATCGATCGCGATCGACACATTGGGCACCCCTGATCTAGAATAACACCAAGGGTCTTTGGCCTGAGTAGAAATGGGTATAGTAAATACAGCAGTGGAATGTTTCAAACCACACGTCTTTTCCAGTGTTGATTTATACCCAACAGGAAGTAACTCAGTTTTACTGCTATTAAGTTTGAGAAAGTTGTCTGACATCCATGTATTATGCTCATAGTACTTTCAAGAACTGAGGTCAGAGATAATACTTAATCTTATCTCCAAAATTCTTCATTCTTTTGCAGGCAAAATTCTGCTTGAATTTCATACAAGCATCTTATAAAGTGTACTCCAACTCCTTAACTCAAGTTTTCTACTTTCTTCCTTTTCTCTTCAGGTTTGATCATAAATTAACAATGTTGGGATCGAATGAAACCAGTTTTTTGGTCAAAGAGTTCTTAATTACTGGATTTGTAGGTTTCAGAGACCAAGAAAGCAGAACTTATTTATTTGGAACCTTCCTCACAGTCTACCTTTTCATTCTTTTAGGGAACATCCTGTTAATCCTCATTTTTCTAACTGATAGAACACTACACATCCCTATGTACGTATTAGTCTGTGGTCTGGCTGTTCTCGACATTGCCATCACCACTAACATTGTGCCCAGTATGCTAGTTGTGTTCACATTTGGGTACAGAGTCGTGCCATTTGCTGCTTGTTTTACCCAGGTAAAGTTCTCTTTGGGTTTGTTCTCAACTGAATGCTTTCTCCTTGCCCTAATGGCCTATGATCGCTACATAGCCATTTGCAACCCACTTCAGTATCCTAATTTAATGTATAACAGTCTCATCACAAAATTGATGGCCAGCTGTTGGTTGGCTGGATTTATTTGTTCAGCCATTACTGTCACTCTTCTTCTCAGACTCTCATTCTGTGGGTCTAATAAAATAATTCACTGTTATTGTGACTTTGGATCATTACTCTTTTTGGCCTGTGGAGATATTCAAATCACTAATTATGTTGCTTTAAGCATTGGTTTGAGTGTGCTGCTCATTCCTTTGGCATTTATCCTTTTTTCATACATGCAGATAATATTGTCTGTTGTGAAGATCGCCAGCACTGAGGGACGGATGAAGGCCTTCTACACTTGTGGCACACACATGCTGGTCATTTCTGTCTTTTTCTTGGCAGCTGGCAGTGAATTTGTGGCACTCAGAATTCCTGGTACTTCTTTGGACACCCGTATTATGATGCTAATCATACAGAATGTCTTTCCAGCTTTAGTTAATCCAATAATTTATTGTCTGAGAACTAAGGAAATCAGGAAAAGCTTTATTAAAACACTAAAGAAATTAAGAATTGTAAAGGATGATAAAGAGAATTAGTTTCATCGAGGCTGTTATCATATTTAAACACTTCCTTGTTTTTATTGATTTTTTCATTTCATTTTTTAGGTGATTTTCTATGTAATAAACTTAAAAAGTTATAGTGTAATAAAAATTGCATAATTAGATCTGGACCACTCTATACAACCGACCTTATAAAATACCAGAAATTATACTGTAAAATCAAGTCCCGACTTATCCGCGGGAGAACTTATCTGTGAGTATATATGGTAACTTTGTAATTTTTATTTTCATTACAATTTAATGATCAGCCCTGTAGTTACTGTGGTCTAAGCAGGACATCATGCTTCAAAATTATGGTCTGTGCACATTTAAGGTCCTAAAGCCTCTTTTCCCCCCTCTCAATGTATTGACTGTTTCATTAAAGGCTTGTTTCTCACCTGTAAACTTGATTAGATAAATAATCCAGCAATCATCTTTGTCCCACTAAAATTTTGATGTATGAACTTTTTTGTGGCAGCCATGAATAATTTTAAGAATATTTAACAACAATACGTGAATCACAATTATTAGTTCATACTGTTGCTCCAGTATTACAAAAGTCTGCATTTGACTACACAAGGATGCACTGTAATGACCCTAGATTACAGTTGGGTGATTCAGACTATTGGAAAACAAATTTACAAAATGGATAAACTCAACTGTGTCATCTGAATTTTTCTTGTTGAAACTCTTATATATTCTGTAACATTTTTAAACTCTTTTGGGACTTCTCCTAACGGGACAACACCGCCCCGAAGTACATTCGCCGCATCTATGGAAGACAGTTTGTTGGTTGCCTGGGTAACTGCAGGCTCCCAGCGCTGTAGCAGCAAAAGAAGACCCGAGTCGAACACTGTAAGCGCTTGACGATGATGAGTGATGCAAGGAACATTGTAAATGCAGGGAACAGGATTACTTGGCCACTAACCTGACCACGACCCTGCCTGACTGCTGTGTCTTTGAATAGGAGAGTGGTAGATCCCGCTACAATAAATAACCATGCTGTTCCTGTTTCAAGTTGAATAAAGTTGGTTGTGCTAAAGTACTGAGACTCAGCCTTGTATTTTGGGGTGCAAGACAGGAACTCACACGTCACAATTCTTAAGTTCTTTGCTCCTTTCGGACTTTCTGTAAATCAATTTTTATCATCCATTCTTGTTATCAAGATTTTCAATTTATTTTAAATATTTATTTAATTAACGTAAAATAAAGAGAAAGCCAAAACACAAGAAAATGGTTGGGGAACCCAAAGGAAATGTTTAATAGCCAAAGTGAAGGCTGCATAATTTAAAATAAAGATTTGGAAAATTGTATCTCCGGCCACTCTGAAATGCCATTGAGTTAAGCTGATTCCAAAATTAATGGTGACTTCCTGTTTGTATAAATCTTTTATAGTTGAGTGCCAGAAGGGTTGGAGTCAGAGGTAGAGCTGGAGGTGCGGCTAAGCTTCTCCCTTCTGGTCTTTGCCTTTAAGTCTAGAGGCTGAAGAGAAAGATACAGAAGTGTCTGTGTAGCAACCAAAGTCTCTGCAAAAGAAGTGCTACAATCAAAAACATGACACTTGTTCCAACTATGTTTTCATGCAACAAAGATAAAATTTTGGGTAGAGAGTTTTGCATATAAATCAGACCACTCTTGAAATAATTTGCCACAAGTTGTCTGACGTTCCACCCATTGTGACGATGCGGGTTCTGGCTCCACGCTCCCATTTGATATTCGGAAGCCCTTGAACCCAACACCGTCGATAATGTTACCGAGTGAGCTAGTCAGTGAAGGCAACAAGTAAGCAAGGGGATGGTAAAAAGTGCAACAGTGCTTTTATTAAAACAGTCAACAAAAACAGTCAGTGTTCAATTAAATAAAGTGCAGTGCTTTCTCAAAATTCAATGAATAAATAAATAAATAATCTATTAAGAAAATGGAGGTTAAAATAGAAAAAAAAAACAATCCTTTTAAAACGAGGTTAAAATGTTTCTTAGGAAGCAGACTTTAAAACCGACAACAAGCCCGGTGCCTTCTTTTAACTGGTGACTCCCCTGCTTCTCCCTGTCCAGGCTTCGCAACAGTGGAGCCACTCTACCTGCAGCTGACCTTCACTCCACTACAGATCTGGTGGCATCCCGATCCCTGGCTTCGATTCCGCTCCCTCCAGATCGAGACTTGGCTTCCCTGACAACCAGGACGCTCATGCCAGGGAGTTTACCGCCCAAGCCTCCGACTCCCGCAGCCTTTTCGGCCTTACGCGGCCAGCCATCCTTCTTCCCGTCACTTCCGCTCTTCAGAACATACTCAGCGGTAGCGACCACTAACTACAGCCCATGGGTGTCGGCTGAACACCCCGCTATGGCTCACTGTCCAGCTGCCTACGAGCATTCGCTTGCTCGTTTCCTGCTGCACCAACCTGCTCGCTTCCTGCTACAACCTCTGTTCTTTCTTTCTCTGATCTTTCTTTTTTCCCCCATCCGATTCGCGCTTCTTTTTTATAAATGCAAGGGGCCATAGCAGCCGTAGCATATTAGCCACGGGAGCAATCACGGATGTGGGCAGTTCCTCACCTGTGCATTTGGTGAGAAACGCCCACACCGCTGATCGCCCCGCGGCTTGCTATGGCCCAACGCCCCCTTGCTAAGCCGCCGCGAGAGCGGTGATTATTTAAAAAAAATGGCCTTTACTAAACAAACTGTTGACCCGCTATACCACACTCATACCTTTTTTTTTGACTCCACTTTGTCTTTGCCCTTCCTTTTGGTGTCTCTTAGTATGCAAAGGTAATCCTGCTGATTTAAGGGGCACTGGAAATAAAAAAAAGAAATCTAATTAGAGGTATTTCTATTTTCCATTTAGCTGTAAACATTATATATGGGTCCTTAATATGCATTATCCTCCTTAATATGCTGTCTTCCATGTTGAGATGGAGGGATGCAGGGATGAGATGAAAGAGGATCCAGCAAACGGAGGGATGTTTCCTCACTAGCACATGTTGGTGGAGTACAGTTGAGTGACTGCCAGGTTAGTCTCTAGCTTTACTCTTTTAGTGAACCAAAGAATATGCGACTCATAGGCACAGTCTGCATTTTTCTTTCTGATGCTAGAGTATCAGCCACTATTGAAAAATACTTCTGCTAGTGTGTCGCCTTGGTATGGTCAATAGCTATTGTATAGATGTTTACATCTTGCCTGAAGAAGGGGCTGGAGCTGCCTCAGAAGCTTGCATATTGTAATCTTTTTATTTAGCCAGTAATAGGGGTGATTTTGTTTGACTTTTTACTACGTCCATAATGGCTAAAATGATACAAAACCCTAGTACTACTCCTTCCTGAATAATTCAATGTCAGAATTATCTTCTTACTCTCTCTGTGTTTATTGCATCAGTTTCTGTATTTATTGAAGAAGGTATTTTAGACTGAAGTCATACAGTTTGCTTTTGTGCTCTAGTGGAGGATGCAATTATCCATTTATTTAAAATTATCCAATTATCTGCTCCACAAGGTTTATTCTCATCTGGACAAAATTGGCAGCACTGTGAGGATCTTGTTTTTTTATTTATTTATTTTTATTTGTTAAGGGGTAAACTCAAAGATATGCAGGTGGATGAGCCTAAGATGTCCAAGATAATGGACTCTCTATCAGGCAGTTTGTGTGAGTTTGTGAGACTCAAGGACTGTGTCTCTTATACAGATGTGAATACAATACAATACAATTTATTCACAAATCACAGAAGCCCCCCAGCCTTGACTCTCTAAGAAGACAAGAAAAAACTTCCAAAAAAACCCTTGTTGTGAAAAAATGGAAAAAGCCTCTGGAAAAGCAATTCAAAGAGAGACCACTTTTCAGGTAGGTTGGGCGTGCAGTGGGTGTCAAAAAGAAAGGGGGTCAATGCAATACAATACACAGAACAGAACAAATCCTCAATACAGTATAAAAATAAAAATATTACAAGTATGGAGCAGAATTTAACAGTAGATGATATCCCATAATATGATTTGGATTTGTTTAGAGTCCTGGAGACCTCTGCCATCAAGCTGCCTCCCCTATTGGCCATTCCACAGCTGAAACAGCGCTGGGCCAGCTTATCCAATGAAAGGACCCATCCACCCAATGATTCCTGCGATACTCCATCAGGGATGACTTTACCCTAGGTAGGCAAAACAACTTGGCAGGTGGGCAGTGGCACCAAGTGCCACATTTGAGTACCGAGAAAAGAAACAGAATAGGTGAGGGTTAGTAACAAATTCTAACTATCATGTTACTTATGTTTTAGTGCTAATGACTGACAACAGAGATGCAGTCTGCACAGTTAATCAGCAGCTCTAGTCAGGGTATGCTAAACTGAAGTAGTGAGTCTTTAGCCGGGATTTAAAAGCTGAGATTGAAGGGGCATCTCTTATAATAGCAGGCAGACCATTCCATGGTTTAGAGGGCCTGTAACTAAAAGCTTGACCTCCCACTGTTATTTTATTAATCCTTGGAATCATAAGCAGACCGGCATCTTGAGATCTTAATGTGCGCTCAGGTTTGTAAGTCATGATAAGTTCAGACAAGTAAGCCGGACCTTGGCCATTTAATGCTTTATATGTTAAATGGAGGATTTTGAAATCTGCCCTAAACTTAACCGGGAGCCAGTGTAAGGATTTAAGAACTGGAGTTATGTGTTCGTATTTTCTTGTTCTCATAATAATTCTTGCAGCAGCATTTTGGATTAACTGGAGGCTGTATAAAGAACAGTTTGAACATCCAGTGAACACCAAATTGCAGTGGTTAACCCTACTAGAAATAAATACATGAATTAATTTCTCAGAATCCTTCTTATTTAGAAACACTGTGAAGAACACTGGAACACCACAAGGAACCATGCCATCTCCTTTTTTCATCACAATGTACTCCTCCGACTATAAATATAACAATAGGCCATGTCACTTGTCGAAATATTCAGATGATGCTGCATTTATGGAGAGAATTGATAAGGGGCATGAGACAGAGGAGAGAAGTCAGGAGGAAAACTTTGTTTTTTGGTTCAAAGAGAATTGTCTTCCACTTAACAGCAGCAAAACCAAGGCATTGGTTATTCACTTTCACTGCACCTCTATATTCAGTCACTGTCCAGGGAATGGATGTATAGGTGGTGCATTGCTACAAGTATTTGGGGTTCTACATCAGTGACAGTTGGTCTGTTCTCGGAACACAGAGATACTGTAGAAAAAAGGACAGAGCAGGCACTTCTTCCTTAGGAGACTGCGTTCCTTTAAAGTGGGAAGTGACATCCTTCACATCTTCTACAACTCTATGATGGCCAGTGTGATTTTCTACACGGTAACATCACTTCAGGAGAGGCCCACAGAAGCAACAAGCTAATTAATATAGCAGACTCAGTTATGGGATGCACGAATTAAAACAAAACTGAGCACCATTATGAACAATTCAGCACATCCTCTCTGTGACACACCAACACTGAGGACTTTCAGCCAACAAATTATTTGGCAGAAGTGTGTCAAGGAACATGACTAGGGATCTTTTATACCAACAGCAATTCGTCTGCATAATGCCTCACTGGGACTGGGACAGCCAAGACAGAAGTTTTCTTTCTTTTTAGTTTTCTTCCTTTTCAGTCATTCTGGTGCATGTTTAGACCAAAGTGTCTATCTATCTATCTATCTATCTATCTATCTATCTATCTATCTATCT
>JANRMT010028174.1:29845618-29876598 GCA_026402145.1 Polypterus bichir lapradei
TCTATCTATCTATCTATCTATCTATCTATCTATCTATCTATCTATCTATCTATCTATCGTGATAGTGTGGAATAAAAAGTGCAGGGCACTCTCACTCCTTCACTCTTCAGGAGATTGTGCTGGTGGCACACAAGCACTGGAAAAGCAGAGATTCAAACCCATGACTTTGGAGGCGTGTGACAGCATCCTTAACCAGTGTGCCATCTCAGATCTAAACTAAACTAACCTTAATTTAAAGCATTCCTTTATATAGACCTTCGATGGGCTGGCAGCCTGTCCTGGCTGGTTCATACCATGTGCCAAACACTATATGAATAAATTCAAACTGGATTAAGTGGGTATGAAAATTTACTTTTATTTTTTAAAATGTGCTATGGACACAGGATTATTGTGAGTGAAAATCGATTGGGAGACGATGAAGAAGTAAGAAATCTTGATCAAAGTACTTTTCTTACATTGTCCATGTCTCATATTTTCATCCAGAAAAGAGATAAAGTTTCTGACACAATAAACGTCTGTGGTGACCAGGATTGAACAACCGCAAACAATATCAAAACATCCATGAAAAAAATCTCACATTACTCGTTTGGCATAATCTACATTTGAAGTCATCCATTCATACACTCAAAACAACCAAAACACACATATTTTTTGTCAAAATAATGTTAAATACATCACTTCCAAAAAACTAAAATGGAACATGATCAGTCTCACCGTAAACTCGACTGCCAGCATTACATTTATATTTATATCTATAAGTGGTATACCTCGGAATTACTTAGTGGTAGGCTGTGAAACTGCACAGGTGAGTTGAGCTTCTGCTTATTGAAATATCTCAGATATTCACAAGTCTGAGGCGTATTCTCTTCCTGATAATGTGTTCACTTGCTTTGCTTTAAGTTTTAACCATTATTGCATTCATCTCACAGTGCTCACTTTCTGTTGATTTCATGTGAAATGCAAAGGTAGCCTATGAATAAACTGTTAGTGGGCTGGACTCTTGACCAATGAATGAATGAATGAAGCAGAGGAGGCAGGTCTTTAATTCAAATGCTCATCTGCATCTGAGCATTTTAACCTATATAGAGCATTTTCCAGAAGTGACTTATTTAACAATATTTTACTTAAACTCCAATGTTTGGGACATTGTGAGCATACAGCTGGATGACGTCACACATGGATTATGTGACAAGAGTGATCATGGACATTTTTAATATTGTTTACTGTTGTGCAATATCGGTCACTCACACCTTTTATTGTAAAAGAGACTTTTATTTTTAAACATGAGATTAAAATTGTTTCTTGAACATCATTATAAACTACTTAGAGTAAGTACCATTTAAAAAAATATATATAATTTTTGGATGGAGTTTTTCTTTAAATAAATGTGGTCAGATTAGTATTATACAACATCACCAATCAACCTTTGTGCAATAAAATACACCTAACTGTACAAAGTGTATTTTTTCAATACGGGAAAAGATTTTATTAAGAATGAAGCAAAAAGTATAATAATTATACATAACTGTTTGGGAAAATTCTGCTTTTCTTTATTGTTTTCAATAAACTATTTCTAATCTCCTTCATCCTTAGGCAGTAAATAATAGGATTCATCACAGCTGGAAAGACATTCTGGATTATCAGTCCCATGATTCTCATGTCCACAGACGTATCTGGGATTCGATCAGAGATAAAGACCCCACCAGCAACCAGGAAGAACACAGATATGACCAGCATGTGTGTGCCACATGTGTAAAAGGCCTTAAGACGCCCCTCGGCGGATGAGATCTGCACCACTGAATATATGATCCGCATGTAAGAGAAGAGAATAAATAACAAAGGGATGAACATCACGCTCAAGCCAATGGACATGCAAGTGAAACCAGTTATTTGAATATCCCCACAGGCCAAGAGCAGTACTGAAGCAAATTCGCAGAAGCAATGTGTAACCTGATTGGGCCAACAGAATGGAAGTCGGAGCATGAGGACTGCAGGCGGAGTTGCAAAAAGGAAGCCTGCAACCCAGCAGCAAGCAATCAGCTTTAAGATGCGACTGTTGTTCATTAGATTGGGGTAGTGGAGTGGGTGGCAGATTGCTATATACCGGTCATAAGCCATTAAGCAAAGAAGAAAGCATTCTGTTGAGAAAAAACCCTGGAAGGAGCTAATCTGAGTGAAACAAGTAGCAAAAGGGGTGGTTCTGGACTCCAGTCGGAACAAAAGCAGCATACTGGGGACAGTGGTGGTTGTGATGGCAATGTCTAAAACAGCCAGGCCACAGACTAGTATGTACATGGGGGTGTGTAGCGTTCGGTCAGATGTGAAGATGAGGATCAAGAGAAAGTTTCCAAACAGGATGAAGAGGTACACTGTGAGGAAGACAGCAAACAGTGTTTTCCTACTTTCTTGATCTTTCATTCCAGGAAATCCAGTAATGATAAATTCAGTCACAGTTGTGCTGGTATGGTTCAACCCAGACATGCTTGGAAGCAGTCAACTCTGAAAGCAAAAAGAAATAACTATAGTATCAAATAAATAGAGCTTTAAAAGTAGCTGGTTAGGTTTATTTTTTATGGTGACCTGATATGTGTCATAATATCCAGGCTTTATCCCACCTTGTGCCCAGGGTTGCCAGTGCAGTCTTGATGCATTGGAATAAGCTGGTTTAGTAAATTAATAAATGAAAAAGTGAATGTATATGAAAACAGCACATTTCTTCATACCTGCTGGGTCAGTAATGAGTCTGTAAAGAGGATCTTTGATGGACCACAGCATTGACAAAGTCTAGATGTTGTTTCAGCTTCAAGTGACCTCCCTTAGTTGCCTGCTGGGAAATGGGAGTGCAAACAATGGCGAGAAGAATGTTATGTGGACCAGGCGACACATATGCTTTTGAGCTGCATTGACATTCAATGTCTAAAACTCAAAATGGTTTTAGGTTGAACTGAAAACTAAAGTCAAATAATACCACCAGACGAGCAGTGACCTAGTTTAACAAATTGAAATTTCCTTAAAATGGCTGCAGAGGTTACCCTTATACTTTGTATAATCTGTTGTAATACAACCTTTTATTAGAATATCAGAACAATCTAGATGAGAACAGGCCATTCAGCCCCACAAAGCTTGCCAGTCCTATTCAGTTAATTCCTTCCAAATAACATCAAGTCGAGTTTTGAAAGTCCCTAAAGTCCTACTGTCTACCACATTATTTGGCAGCTTATTCCATGTGTCTCTGGTTCTCCATGTGAAGAAAGACTATGTGGGTGAAATTTACCCTTAAAAAGTTTCTGTGTCCCTATGTTCTTGTTGAACTTATTTTAAAAAACAGTTTTAATTTTTTTTTAGTTTGATGCCCAACCTCTCATGTGGCACCTTATCAAATGCTTTCTTAAAGTCCAGATAAATAATTTCATATTCTCCACTTTGATCACATTGTTTTGTTGCTTCTTCATAGAATTCCAGCATGGTGGTAGAACATGACTTCTCTCTTCTGAACCCATGCTGACTGTTCAGTAAAACTCTTGTTCTTGTCATGTGTTGCTCAATCTCATCCTTAATAATTTCTTCCATTCATTTTCCTGTGATGCATGTTAAGCTTACTGGCCTATAGTTGCTTGGATCTGCAAAGTCACCCTTTTTATATAATTGGATATTTGCCATTTTCCAGTCCTTTACAATTTCACCAATGCATAGTGACTCCCTAAAAATACACTTCATAGGTTTATATCTGTATTCACTAGCCTCCTTAAGAACTCAAGGGTAAATATTACTTGGTCTTTGTTGATTTGTTTAATTTTAAGCCTATTTAATCTGAGCAGTACTGCAGGACAATGATCCCTTTATGCGATGTTCTAAGTGGCAGTGTGGTATAACTATACAGTCTGTATTATAAATGTGGGCACACATTTTACATCTTTTCTGTAGGCAGGGAGATGTGTCGTTTTCTGTTGGTTCACTTAGGGAGTTTCAGACAATTAGTTGCTGCAGGTTTGGTGGTTGTCTGTATGCCAGGATGGCAGGTTCTTGAAATGTATTTTTCAGTGTTTTGTCATTATTTAGTATTGGATGAATTTCTTTTATAATTTTTCAAAGTACTTCAAAATGTGGGTTATGGGTGACAACAAGGGGAATGTGGTTCTTGTTGTCTTTGTTTTTATATTCCAGAAGGTTGTCTCTGGGTATGGCAGTATCTCTACTTATTTGAGTGTCTGTTGTTTTGGGGGCATAACCTTGTTATGATGATGAAATCCCGGTCTGTCGGGTCTGAGCAAATACAGTTGTACCGTATTGCTTGGCTAAAAATAATGGAGTGCTTTATATGCTTGGGGTGAAAGCTATCACTTCTCAGGTGAGTCCGTCTGTCTGTTGGTTTGTGAAAAACAGAAGTTACAAGGGTGTTATCTTTCAGTTGAACGGTGGTGTCAAGAAAGCTGACTTCTGATTTTGAGAAATTAAGCTTCAGCTTTATGTTGGGGTGGAAAGAGTTATATTCGTTAAAGTGGAGGAGGTCTTTCTCACTTGCAGTCCAGGTTATGAAGATGTCATCTATACAACATTGGTCTTAAGACACATGTAGACCATAAATAAGGTTTGCATAGTGAGGTGCATACCGGCAATCCATTGCAGTCCCCCTTTGTTGCAAGTAGAAGTCTTGTCCAAATGAGAATAAATTGTGTACCAGAGCGAATTTTATCAATTGTATAACTGACTCTGTGTGTAAATCATGTTGTTTAAAGCACATTTCACATGCTAGTATGCCATCACGGAGGATGTTTGTGTGAAGTGCCTCAACATCCATTGTGGCCAGTAAGGTTCCCTCAGGTAAGGGGCCTATAGCAAACAATTTCTTAGGAAATCAGTGGGGTCTTGAATGTAGCTGAATTTAGGGAATTTAAATAATTATAGTTTACTCCATAGTGATGGCTGAGAAAATTATTTAATCTCATGTTTTCATGCCAAATGGAGAGTCAAAAACTTTATGGCAGAATAGAACCCAAAAGTGACCAATGCTTTCCAATGGCAAAGATTAACAAAAGAAAAGAAAAATCTCAAGTTAATCATGTGACACAATGCCCAATGAGGGGGACAGGCAGATTGTCAGTTTAAAAAGTCAATTCCAATGTACTTTATTGTCCTGTTTATGATGTGCACTGTTTTTAATAGAAGTATCTGTTTAACAGGCATTGTTACAAGCAGAAGCCCCGGTAACCCCATACCGCATGGGGGGTACTTTTTTGTATATGTGTAGATCTGCATTATTAGGGGATTCTGTGGAGGTTATAATGGTCTCTGTAAAATCATAGTGAGAACTATGTCTGCATACTAAGAAAACAATCTGCAGCATTCTCAGTGGGTGTGAGACTCCACCAGGGCTGTGCTTTGTTTTTTATTCTGTTTGTCTGTTCATGGACAAATTACTGTATATCAAGGTGCAGCCGGGGAGGGGAAGGTGTCCAGTTTGTTAGCCATAGAAATGCGTCACTGCTTTTTGCAGATAAAGTGGTCCTGAATTCAGAATGGATGAATAGTAACTTTCTCAAGTTAAATAAAGAGAAAACTGAAATCTTAGTGATTGGCAATAATGGATACAATGAGGCTATTAGAAATAAACTGGATACATTAGGATTAAAAGTCAAGACGGAGTTAAAAAGCTTAGGGGTAATTGTTGACTGTAATCTGAATTTTAAATCGCATATTAATCAGATCACTAGGACAGCATTTT
Source organism: Polypterus bichir lapradei (assembly GCA_026402145.1). Classification (NCBI taxonomy): domain Eukaryota; kingdom Metazoa; phylum Chordata; class Cladistia; order Polypteriformes; family Polypteridae; genus Polypterus; species Polypterus bichir. The sequence goes on from JANRMT010028174.1 coordinate 29,851,341, forward strand.
TTCACTTAAGAAACATAAGTAAAGTTAGACCTCTTATATCACTGAAAGATGCTGAGAAATTAGTTCACGCGTTTGTTTTCAGTCGACTAGATTACTGTAACGCACTCCTCTCAGGACTACCCAAGAAAGACATAAATCGTTTGCAACTAGTGCAGAATGCAGCTGCTAGAATCCTAACTAGGAAAAGAAAATCCGAACACATTTCTCCAGTTCTGATGTCACTACACTGGTTACCTGTGTCATTCAGGATTGACTTTAAAATTCTGCTTATGGTTTATAAAGCCTTAAATAATCTCGCCCCTTCTTATATATCGGAGTGTCTGACACCTTATATTCCAAATCGTAACCTCAGATCCTCAAATGAGTATCTCCTTAGAATTCCAAGAACAAAACTTAAAAGAAGTGGTGAGGCGGCCTTCTGCTGCTATGCACCTAAAATCTGGAATAGCCTGCCAATAGGAATTTGCCAGGCTAATACAGTGGAGCACTTTAAAACACTGCTGAAAACATATTACTTTAACATGGCCTTTTCATAACTTCAATTTAACTTAATTTAACTTAATCCTGATACTCTATATGTTCAATTTCCTCATAATAACTATTCAGGGTAGCTCTACAATCCGTACTGACCCCTACTCTCTTTTCTGTTTCTTTTTCCGGTTTCTTTGTGGTGGTGGCCTGCGCCACCTCCACCTACTCAAAGCTTCGTGATGCTCCAACAATGATGGATGGACTAAAAGGCAGAATTCTACGTGACCATCATCATCAAGCCTTTCCGTGAGAACCCTAAATCCAAAGAGGACTGTTTCATTTATGTTAGGTAGAATGCCCAGAGGGGACTGGGCGGTCTCATGGTCTGGAATCCCTACAGATTTTATTTTTTTTCTGCAGCCGTCTGGAGTTTTTATTTTGTTTTTTCTGTCCCCCCTGGCCATTGGACCTTACTCTTATTCGATGTTAATTAATGCTGATTTATTTTGTTTTCATATTGTGTTTTTTATTTTTCTATTCTTTATTATGTAAAGCACTTTGAGCTACTGTTTGTATGAATATGTGCTATATAAATAAATGTTGTTGTTGTTGTTGGCTTCTTCGGTCCGTGAACTCCAGCACACACATTGGGAACGCTTGTGTCTGTGTATGAAGCGACAAGAATGAGGATCAGCACTTCCTCAGTAGAAAAAAAGTGGACCGTCCTCTATGAGTGTGAGCTGAGTTACTGCTTCAAGTGGAGGAGTTTAGGTTTCTTGGGGTCTTGTTTATGATTAAGGAGAAAATGGATGTTGAGGTTGCTATAGGTTCTGAGGTTGCTATACCACAAAGCTCTCAATTTACCAGCGGATTGACACCCCTATCCTCACCTATGAGCTTTGAGTAATAACCAAAATGATGACGTTCAAGAGGCTGAAATGAGCTTTGTTTGCAGGGTGACTGGGCACTTCCTTAGAGACAGGGTAAGAAGCGTCGACATCCAGGAGAGGCTTGGAGTAGAACCTCTGACCCTCCGCATCAAGAGTAACTAATTGAGGTGGTTTGGGCATCCAATATGGAACCTCCCAGATTCTTCCCTGTGAAGGTTTTATGAACATGACCAGCCTAGAGAAGGCCTAGTAATGCTTTGGGATTCAACAGTATGAGTTTGCAATTATGGCTGAGGAAGGAGACATATGAGTCTCACTGCTAAGTCTGTTGCCCCCCATCACCCGATCTTGGATAAGCAGTGGAAAGCCAAAATGAAAAATAAATATCTATTTAACAATATTTAGCAAAAACTGGGAGTGGATATCTGACATGTGGATATATGTGATATGACTAACATGAGATTTTCTGTCCTGATTTGATAGACATTTATCACATCATTTGCTGTGCCACATTATTTGTATTTTATCATACATTTTTTTTTGTCTTCATTCTGTATGAAAACATGAAGTTTACATTTTTTCACAGCCATCAGTACAAACTACATTGGTAAGTAACATATAACAAAAATATCATTTTTGGGCTTTTAATTCTCTTTAAAGCATGTAAGATTTTTGCACAAGTTTTCAAGAAAAGCAGAGGTTTTCGTGTGGCTTTTTGTGCATTTCATAAAACAGATCATAGACTAACTTTAACTCTGATTGGTTGAAGGTAAATGTCAGTCTTTGAATGATAGTGAGTGTGCTTACATGCGCTTTAATAACCTTGTTATTCACAGAAGCCTGGTTTCAGAAATGCCATGTAAACCTTTATTCTGGTTAGGGAAACCAGAATACTGGTGTCTGAGAAACCAGGTTAACACATGTAAGCGCATGTCTTTGCTTTGTACACACATCCAGCTGCCTCAGGTAGGAAACTGTGGAAGAGTCCACAAAGATAAATTTCCTGAGCCAAATGCAACTGCATTATTCCTTCTCCTGTTTGAAATGTTCTGTCTGAATTTTTCAGAAATCTCTAAATGTATGTTTGTGAGCTGAATGTACAGTGCTAAAATGAGCAGCACAATATCGGATTCAGTGTTGGAGGTAGTGTGTTAAAAATAATTTGCGTTACATAGTCCAATTAGTTTTTTAAATTAACAAGTTACCTAAAACAATACTTATTTTATTGAAGTAAACATATCTGTGTTATTATTATCCCAACTGCACTGGGTGTGAAAATTACTCAGTCACACAGTCAAGCAGAAAAGAGTGTGATGCATGCAATCTGGTAACAGAAACCTGTAAATAAAGTGTCTGTTTAGTTTCAGTCCAGATATCTGCCACAGATTTGTTGAAAGAGTACGGCTGGGTTAAGTAATCATACACTGAAGTTTTGGTGGCTCAGGTTGGGGATGTAAAAAAGGTGATGGATGTGATTGACTTCACAGAACGTGAAGTGTTAAATCTTATATATAAGGCAGACTGTAACAATCTTGTGGCCTTGTATGTATGTTATCATCCAGTTGATGCTTAGAAACCACAAGGGGGCACCGGAGAGCCCCAGACCCAGCAATACAGTCCACAAAATAAGAATATAAATCCATTAAAGAGTTTTTATTCCACAAAGCACCTTCCAATGAGCACCTCTCCAACAATTTGCCACAATCTTATATAGAAAGCGGACTGTAACAATCTTGCAGTCTTGTATGTATGTTATCATCCAATTGATGCTCTGAATGTTTCTGTTGTGTTTCGTAAAAGCAACAGTTTTATCATGAAAAATCTGTAGTATTATTTGTTTGTCGTTTAATGTTTGTTTTTGTTAACTATATTTTCATCTTGCATTATTCTTATTGTAACAATATTGTAGCGGTAAGTAGAATTAAATCAACCTAATATTAATAATAATTTAATTGACTTTTTTTTTTGTCGTCAAAAATTCTGCATGTAAAAACTTATTGCTTACACCACAAAATAAAAATTAATCTGTCTAGTTGTGTTGTTTTTAATTGTATTTTTCTCAAACAATTTAAAAAAAAACTTTATTTTCCTTCCGGGCAACCCCGGGTATTTCAGCTAATGTATTTATAAAACACAAGACAATGATCACATTTGGTTGCTTTTCTTGAAGGTCCATATATGGGCTTACAAATGCTGGTCAGTCAAATTTGCTGCTTTTCATATAAAAGAAGAAAACGTAACACACGGTTTGTAATGCATTACATTTTGTAATCATATTACATACTTATTTACTTTTTTTGAAAGTAATGAGAAATGTAACTAAGCTACTTTTGAAAGTTTCTTACACTGATCAGATGACACAGAGTCCGAGCTTGTCTGTGCATTCACAACAGCTGTTGATGATGCTTAATCTTTAATTTTTTTAATGACGTCAGAGCGTTTTGCCAAAGAAGAACTCCATTTGTAGACTTGTGCGTGTAAATGGACGGTTTAAAGAAATCAGGTTTCTGCCTTGACCAGATTATTCATTCAGTTTTGTGTGTGCTCAGTGTTGGTGTAGGTCCTGAAACAACAGAAACCCAGCTGTATATTTGATCCGCCACATGTGAGTAGTTCTACAGTTTTCGCTTCATAATGTTAATTATTTGTGCATGAAAGCTAAGCTTCAAACAAGCCTACACTGTGAGTCTCGAGTCTCCTTATTCCAATATAATATTTTTTTATTTTATAAAACACATATTAATCTCTACTGAACTTATTTTCCCACAAACTGTATTTAAAAAAAAAAGATAAACTTACCAAGGTAGTTAATTTCTCCCAAACAAAATCATTATACAGCATTCAATGTTATGATAAAGCATCAATGAAATATGATTTATGTTGAGGTGTCGTGGGCCAGAGTTGTGGATGTCTGCCTATTCGTCAGCCCCCTTTCTTTATTCCAATCCTTTTGTTTTATGGTTCCAGTTCTGTCTTCACTGTGCATTAGTCCTGCTGAGATTATAAAAAAACATGGTGTCAGTAGGCATTATTTCAAAATCCTAAGTATTATAAAGATATAATACACCACTAAAAACAGACACATACCAAAAAAGTCCCACTGAATCAACAAAATATTAACAGTATAAAAAAAACATAAATGATCCACTTATAAAGCAAGTAAAACCAGTCACATCCTATAAAGGCAACACTTTGTATGTTTGTTAGTTATATGTGACTTTACTTTATGTATCTGACATTTTTAATTTTGATGGTGCTTACCTGTTGACTGCTTACTCAGTGGTTGCCAGTTACAGCATGGAGGTCCAACTACAACAAAGCAATTTATTTCATTTTCCTCTCTTTTGGGAGTACGGAAGCATCTCTTGAGAGATAATTACATTTACTAGAATTGTATCATTAGACTGCCGCATCGGAAGTACAAACTATAATCCTCATGATATTTCCAGTCATAAATTTAAATTAAGTAATTAGTGGAAAAAGGAAATGCTATTTACAATGATATCAAATGCAAAGAGTGTAAGCTGCTTTAAAATGGACACTAAAGTAAAAACTGGGTTAACAGATTTGTTTTATTAAAGAGATCCAATTTATATTGTACATTTTACTTAATAAGCAATACATTATGCACTTGGTTTCACATAACATATTTCAATATAAATAAAATTACAGGAAAAAGGCTAAAAAGATTTTCTCTAAATTTTGCATGTGCCTTACCACTTGTCCAACTTAAAATATAAGTTATATATATGTCATATCTCACTATTATAACAAAGAAAAAACTTGGGACGAGACTTTTTTCCAGCGATGGGACGAGATCTTTTGAAGAGAGACACTTTCACGTCCCGCAAGACAGGCAAGTCACATCACACTTACAACCTTTGGAAGCAAGTCCCGTGATACACATGCAAGGCAGGTTAGAGATAATGGAAGTAGGAAAATTCGAAAGTCTCAAAAAAATGAGTGTAAAGATCACATTAGCGCAAACAAATGGAAAATATTACTTGATGAAATAACGGAACAGTGAAAAGAGATTGCATAGTGTTTGAGGACAAAAGGATGGGTGATGTACAGTCTTTTAAATGTTCAAAGTCCTGCATGAAATGCCGATCATCCAGTAGCTGATCGAGCAAAGAGGAGGTAAAAAAACAACTGTTATTTGTTTCCCATTGTATCACTGTTTAAGAGGGGTTTCCGAGGAGCGACTGCGTCACCTTGGGGTGTGTTCAGCCCACTACTTAACAATGGCACATAGCGCTGACGGCAGGAGGGGGGGATTGGGGGGGAGGGGTAGGCGAGCGAAGTGCAGATCACGCGTGACGGCAGCAGCAGCCAGCCAGCAGCTGATCGAGCAAAGAGGAGGTGAAAAAACAAAGAAATTTGTTTCCCATTGTATCTCCTTGGGGTGCATTCGGCCCCCCTCTTCACAGTTGCGCAAAGTGTCTCTAGTCTCTCTCTATATAAAATCCAACATCTGCCTGTATGTCTGTTCGCTTTTCAGAAGAGAACTACTTAACGTCTTTTTTCTATAATTTGCTTGAACATTCCGGTTGATTTTGCGACTTCTCTCATAGTGCTGAATATCATAGTTTGCTTGAAGGAATGGTTTATTCGCACTAATCCAAGACAAAGGCTACGGGCAGAAAGGAGGGGTAAGCATGACATTAGGCGTGGAGAGCTGGGTGGAGCCCTCCTCACTCACACAACATCTTCTGTTCGAATCAGTCTACCTCTGGCCACATTTTGGGGCATATCTTGCTTCTGCTTAGCTAGCGATACCTGTTTGTTTATTGATTTTTAAAGTTTGTCCTGTTTCACTACTATGCGGGCGGAGCCGTGGAGGATAGCTAGTATGTCATATTAGGAAGAAGGGTTATAACAGAAGGGTGGAACTCAAAAAGCAACACTAACGCAGGGACTACAATGCCCATGAGGCAGCAGGAGGGCGCTGGAAACTGAAGAGATGTTATTGGTATCAGCGTGCACAAAGTTTTGCACCATCAAAGTTGAATTTTACGCTAGGCCACAGGTACATACAGCATGTTCTTCTCAACTAATTTTGATAACAATTCAGGATAACACATTTTGTCTAAAGGCTGTGTGACATTACAAGGCTTCAGTGGTGGCCTTCATTTACATAAGCGTAGTCAGTCAAGGACAGTCATCAGCACACTCTGGTGAAGACAGTTGTGCAATCTGATATACCCAGTGATTCACTTCAAACAGTCTGTGGCACGCTCTGATAAAATTTTTAGTCTTTAGTGGTAGAGATGGGCTCTTGTGTGTGAGAGAGTGAAGGTATATCAAAAGGTATGAAGGTAAATCAAAATGTAAAGGCAATTTGAAAATTACGCAGTAACTGCAACGGATATAAGCTGACCCATGACAACATATTTGCGATGGCTTATAGGTAGTTCAGACACACACAGCACTTTGATATTAGTCTAGCTGAAGCCAAGGTCAAATGAACATGGATGCTCTGCTGAGGATTTGCACCATGGTTGAATAACTCGCCACTGTGAGTTAGTGAAACCTGCTGAAATTCACTGAAGGGTGTTGGCTTGTGCAGATCAGTAGGCTGTTTAAGTACCCATGTAGCACAAACTTTATGGTACCGCAAGTCATCATATATTATGTGCAGATCTATAGCTGATAGCCAAATGTTCAGCAACAGCGTACAATACACGCAGGACAACGTACGGCATTCACAGTGTCAACGTGGGTTTGAGTGCATGAAGTTGATGGTCGACCAGATTGAGTTTCACTGGTTACACTTGTTCTTCCTGTTTTAAACCTCTCTACCCCTTCATAAATGTTTTGTTGAGTCATGCTGTTTTCACTTCTGTGCTGAGCCAACATCCTTCACTGAATTTCAACAGGTTTTTCTTCCTCTGCCTAAAGAAATCTCACTAGGGCGCATTGTTCAACAATGACTTTGGCTTCAACTAGTCTAATGGCAGAGTGCTGCACTATGTGTGTTCAAACCACCCATAAACCATTGTGAGTGTGTTGTATAGCGTCAGCTTCTATCCATTGTGGTTACTGCATATTGCCTTTACTTCTTGATTTGCCCTGGTACATCTGGATGAGCATTCATTGGTTGTTAGTTCTCAGGCACATAAAGCCAGACCCTACAATGCATATAACTTAATTAAAAGGAATAAAGAACATGCGTAATTCTGGACCAAAAAACAGAAAAGAAGCTTGTCTGTGTGATGTCTTGTGTATTGTGTACCAACACAGAATGGAAAACAGAAAAAAAGGGGCAGAGACTGGAGTTGAAGCTGCCGTGCCTTTCAGCCATTTGTAGTGTGTCATCTGTGGCAGGCAGCAGATTATTGGATGTCAGAAAAAGGGCCAAACACATCTCTAGAAGGTCAGCAGTGAGTTGATAAATTTAACACGGAGAGCAATTCTCAGTCTTTCAAATTAATGTAGTCTGGTGAAGATTTCAGGAATTGCAGGGAAAAGCTGACATACCCAACAACTAGAAGTCACATAATGTGATGTTGGATAAAAAGTATGACTTTTTGTCAAATTGTGGATTGTTTTTAACCATTTTGAATTTCCAAAAGACAGTGTTCCTCCATTTATTAATTCCCAGGCAGTATATACACTATATAGTAATGAAGAATGGAGAAAAATCTTGACAGGTCGTGGACCAGCTAGGTACCCCATTTATTACAAAGAAAATTAGGATAAAGAAAGAGTTCAAACAAAAAGTTGTCCTCCGTATGCTATGCATGCCAATTCCTACAGAGTTTCTCTCCAGTGAATGGTAGCCTTTGTTCGTGTTCCATGATCGTCGGATGCAGGTTCCCAGTGCCATCTTTCTTTAAATAGCACCTAATTATATTACTAATTGTGCAACTAACTGATTATGTTACTAATTAGGTTCTTGTGTTACCATGTGCAGCAGGGTGAGGGATGACTCTGTACAAGACCAAGAATAATTGAGGTCCCAACCAGGCAAAACTTCATTTAATACGTTGCCACAAAAGGTTAACTAAGACTTTAACAGAAAATAGTGCAATGGCACAAAAATGATTGTCAAGTTGCCGTGGTGCAAAAAAGTTTTCCGTGTGACCCTCCTCACGGGTTTTTGGGTCTGAACTGAGACGCCATCTCTTAGAAGAGTCCCTCCTTTATACCGACTGGACCGGAAGGGACAGTGCCTCCTTAGCTCCATTACCTTCAATGGGAGGTTTCTCGAGGCTGTGAGGGAAAAAGGAGACAAAACTGTTAGCGACAGCGCCCCCTCTTGTTCTGGGGTGGTACCACATTCCTTACATGAGCCTGGAAGGTGATCTTCTGATGTGCATGCATGACACATCTTTTACTTTTATTTCTTTGTATGAATGAAAAAGAATTACGCTGTGAAGAAGGGGCACTTTTCTGGTTTTAGTGAGCCGTTGTTTCTTTGTTCTCATAATCTATTAGAACATTAGAACAATGTTCATAAGGACAGACCATTCTGCCCAACAAACCTCAACAATCCTATCCACCTAACTTCTCCAAAATAATTTCAAGTTGAATTTTGAAGGTCGCTAACTTACACAATGCATATGTCTGTCCTATATATCATTTGGTATGGGATTCATAAAAGCAGAATTAATGTTTGTGATGTACCATTTGTTGAAAAGACAAATGCAATACATTTCAATACTATAAATATTTATGATGGGCCAACTGTTGAATTGACAGAGGCATAGTAATTGGACAGACACACAGATACACAGACACACGTTTTGTTGACACACGCTTATCATTTTATTAAATGGGATTAGATTAGATTAGATACAGTTTATACCAATACACATATTTAATTTAAATAAAAAGGTAGTATCAGAAAGTACTGGAGATTTTATATACATTGCACTTTATTTCAAAGCTTAATTTATGAATACATTTAAAACATATTATACCAGTAACGGCATACTGCATGATAATGTGCAGAGAATACACTTGACTTATAGTTTTCATACTCTTGTACGTTTAACATTTGTTTGCTCAGAGGTTAATGCTCTTGCTGTTTCCTGAGCAGCTCTTCTTCCAGCAACATCTTTTCACATTAAAACTAATTAAGTCAGTGTTTGTGTTGCAGTTACTTAGTACATTTTTCTTAATTTTTCTCTTAAGATGGCACTTAAAGTAAGTGTTCAATCTGCCTCAAGAATGATTTAAGATATGAAGAGGTAGGGGAAAGTGGTAAGGATGAGAATGGCGCCCATACACATGCGCCACATGGCCGTCCTGCTGCCCACTGTGAGAGTTGATTCTACAATAAAATAAAATAAAAATGAAAAAAGGAATATCCTTGGAGGTCAATCATCACCCCGAAAGCAGATAGTAGAGGTCACACAGTATATGTGTACCAAATTTCAGGTCAATAGGTCAAATAGTTTGTGAGCTACAGGTGATTTAAAATCCTGGACAGGCAAACGGACAGCCACGGTAAAGTATTATAGAAGAAGATTGATTTTGGTATCAAAATGTTTAAGGCTGTTAGAAATTTTTATTTTATCCTTTCCTGATAAGTGATTTCATTGTCAAGTGTGTTTTCCTGGACGAATTACATGTATTTGACATACATAAAGAAACGAGGTATACAAAATGCACGTTTTTATTGTGAAAAAGTTTGAAAGGAAACAGACAAACAGGAGGTTGAAGTGTTGCTGACACAGCACTGAGATGGAACTTTGAGTAGCCACTAACTTGCATGGAGCATCGGCAAACTTGCCCTGCCTCCTGATAGGAGGCGGACTCCATTCTGTTGGCTGATTTTCCTCATTTTAACAGGCTCAAAATGAAAAAACTTGTGAACCTCTGCTCCAACAAGAAAAGAAAAAATCACATGAAATTAACATGAATTTGTAAGGCTGTTATAACATTGGTAATGCGACCAGATGTTCTACGTTTCTCAAGATTCTATGGCATATCTATTTTAATGTGGATATCCCAACTCACTCTTGAAAAAAATATTAATTTGTGCTGTATTTTTTTTACTTCTGTACCATACAAACTATGGAAATTATAATAAGAAAAAAATTAGAAAAGTGCATATATGAAAATAATATACTATTTATAATATCAGGCTTCCAAACAAGTTGACAAAAGCAAAGCATAGAACAAAATTTACTTAGACTTTCAAAAAGCCTTTGCTTCAGTCCAACACCAAAGATTTATTTTGAAGCTGGAATCTGTAATCATCTGAGTAACCTACAAAACTGGATCTCAAGTTGGTAAACTGGAAGAAGACAAAAACTACAGACAAGGGAACGATGCAGTCGTAATTGGAGTCTCTCAGGGGTCTGACCTTGGACTGTTACTTTTTCTGATTTATATTAATGACACAGATTCTGGTTTAGTTAGTAAACTTGTAAAATTTGCAGATGATACTGAAATTGGAGGGATGTAGCTGAAAAGGCAGCAGATACAATTCAGAAAGACTTGGATGATCATCAGGGGTGAGCAAACAGTTGGAAAGTGCAGTTTAATGTAGAAAAGTGTAAAGTGCTACATGTGGGCAGAAGAAACACCAGTTATAAATACAACATTTAAGACACTGACATGAAAGGGACTTACGTTGACAGAATATTTTCATTGCCTATCCATTGCACAAACCTTATTGAGAAGGTAGATAAAATGTTAAGATTTAAGACTGTTGAATGTAGTTGAGAGATGTCCTGCTTAGACTATATAATATAGCGAGACCACATCTGTAGTATTGTGTGCCATTCTGGTTACCATAGCAGTATTTATAGCTGTACAGAGGACAGCAAGTGTCCTACTCTGATCGACTCAGTAACTTAAACCTGTTTAGTTTGAAAAAGAAGGGAATGTGTTGGGGCCTGATCCAGCTCTTCAAAATCCTCAACGGTATCAATAAAGTAGATCCAGGAGAATTCTTTCAACTAAATGTTAAATCACATTATCAAGTATGTCAGTGGAAATTAAAGGGATTGAATCAAGGAAGCACTTCTTTACACAAAGCGTTGTGAGAATCTGGAACAAAATTCCAAGACATGGCGTTGCAGCAGAAACCCTGACAGCCTTTAAGAAGTATCATGTTGAGATACTGGGACATCTTAGCTATTAGCTAAACAAACAGGCTTCATGGACTCATTTGTATCATCTCGTTTGTTAGATTTTTTATGTTTTTATGTGTTGTGGGGTGCAAAATCTGTAAATTGTGATCTATATTTTCATTATATTTTGTTCAAGACAAAACAACAGATGAACTTAAATACCGGTCACTAGAATGGACAGTTAACATCAAAGGCAATATGTTTTCCTGAATGGTACCAATATCAGTACCATCTGTTTGAACTGAGCAGGAATTCAGGAGACACCTCAAGCTGTATTGATGATTTTATCACCTGTGATGGAAAGGGCACCAGGACTAAATTGGTTTACAGCTTGAGAAAGGAATACATGCTATGGTTCACGCTGTTCCTGATTACTTTACAATCTGTGACCAGAAGGAGATGCCATGGGACTGGAAATTACAGCTTGAGATAGGAGATCGTTAAAACATTAGAAACTTTATTGCTTGGAAATTCATTCATCATATTCACAGACAGACAGCCAGGTGCATGTAGCAATCACATCTTGCAATGCCCCCCAGTAGAATTTTATAATAAATATGCCTCGTCTGAAGAGTGACCTCAGAAGAGAACAACAGAAGAAGAGAACAGGGCAACATCATTTCTACCTGATCCTCAGAAAAGCATCTAATCAACAACATGAGCACTAGATCAATGCTGCCCTGGGACATTCATCCTTGCCATCTTTACTTTTTTGAAAGCTTTTTCTAAAGACTATATATATCCAGACTTTACTGTCAGTCTTATTTTCTATTATACTTTGTTGTATTTGGTATTATTATTCATGTAATAAATACCACATTACTTTTAACTTTCTATGCTTTGTCTTCATCTCTGGAGTGACTGAAGTAATAAGGTAGATTTTTTTGAAAACCTGGTGCAGCCAGAGGTTTGCCATTACCTCTGTGCTGCAAGGTTTATTAAGGCTGAGGGTGTGAGCTCCACCCAATAATAGGGAATGGTACTTAAAGTAAGGAATTCTTGGTTGATAAATGGCCTATAGCCAAGGGTGTTGAGCCTTTGTATGCTTAAATGTATTCCTAGAGACTAAAGCAATATTTACATCTGAGATACTTTTAAAACATTGAATGTTGTTTGTGCTGACATTTAGTAAGTCTCTTGAAGTGCCAGAAGAGTGACAGGCTGTGTTATTACTAAGGCACTTGTGTGGTTTTACAGTGCTAGAGGTTAACTGTCTGTGTGTGTGTCATTCATAGGGCACTGTTAAGTTTCTGTGTGTATGCATGTATCTATGTAAGTGTATGTTAATCTTAAAGTGTGACAGTAGACCAACCCGATAACAAACCTGATGAGCACGCTTACCCCTAGGTAAAAGGTAAATAGAAGGAAATATCACAATAATACATTATGTACTACTTACAAAAAAACAAGGTGGTCCTTATACAATACACAATTATCTGCCTTTGTAAAGCCATTTTCTAAAGTAGATAAGAATGTTATATAAGGCATCTTCCTGCAAAGCTTTATCCTATAATAAAAATTATTATGCAGATTTAGCAATGATATTAACACAGATGTATAAAAATATGAAGCAGAATCACTATCATTTATGAATAAATTCAATAGTAATTTTAGATAATTTCTTAACTTGTCAAACTATTTGGAATAATTCTACTTTTTCTTAACGTTTTTCCAAAACTATTTCTGATCTCTTTGGTCCTTAAACAATAAATAATAGGATTCATTAGAGCTGGAAAGACATTCTGAACTAATAGTCCCATGATCCTCATGTCCATAGATGTGCCAGGAATTCGGTCAGAAATGAAAACTCCACCAGCTACTAAGAAGAACACAGATATGACTAGCATATGTGTGCCACACGTGTAGAAAGCCTTAAGTCGCCCCTCGGCACTGGAGATCTGTACCACTGAATATATGATTCGAATGTAAGAGAAGAGAATAAAAATCAAAGGGATAAACATCACGCTCAAGCCAATGGACAAGACCACAAAGCCAGTCATTTCAATATCTCCGCAAGCTAATAGCAGAACTGAAGCAAAGTCACAGAAGCAATGATTAATTTGATTGGACCGACAGAATGGAAATCTGAGAGTGAGAACAACAGGTGGTGTGGCGCAAATAAAGCCAGATACCCAGCAACAAGCCATCAGTTTGGAGATGCGACTGTTACTCATTAAACTGGGATAGTGGAGTGGATTGCAAATTGCTATATAGCGATCATAAGCCATTAAACAAAGAAGGAAGCATTCTGTTGAAAACAAACCTTGAAAAAATACAATTTGAACAAAACAGGTTGTAAAGGGAGTGGATCGTGATTTGAGTCTAAACACAACCAGCATACTAGGCACGGTGTTAGTCGTGATGGCAATGTCTAAAACAGCCAGTCCACAGACCAGAATATACATGGGGGTGTGTAGAGTTCGGTCCGATGTAAAGATGAGGATCAATAGAAAGTTTCCCACTATGATGAATAGGTAGACAGTGAGGAAAATAGCAAACAATGTATTCCTGCTTTCTTGGTTTTGGATTCCAGGAAATCCAGCAATGAGAAATTCTGTCACTGGTGTGTTGCTTTGGTTTTCTCCAGACATGGCGAAACTGAGAAAAAAAGAAAACCAAAACTTAGAATACAGAAATGACTAAATATTATATATACTGCTAAATATACGAATCTAAGTCAACAATTACAGCTTTACCAAATGCACATGGGGAAACATGGGTGTCCGTGGTCACAGTAGTAAAATTTTGGCTTTGATAAGTCAGTTTTTAGTGTTGTTTTCTTGGGGTAAACATGGCGGCTCCACTCGCCATTTGAACCAAAGAAAAGTAGGAAGCAGTGATCAGCTCTTTGTGGTCTAATGGTGTTCCAGGTGACAAAATCCTCATTGGTTCATCAGAATCATGGTATGGACTTGCTCACTATTGTCATGGGTAGCACTTCTGTGTTGGGCAGAACCCACTTAAAATTTGTTTGTCCTCTCCCCAAAACTCCCTGTGGCGGAACCCATGTACCCTGACTGATCTGTCTGTCATGACTACAATTCCCAAAGTGCCCTGAGGGTATACAAATGAGAGCTCTACCCAAGGAATGCTGCCATCTGGCATACTGGAGGACTATATGGCCCCAAGAGACAGTCCTCCTCTGGCCTTCTATTATACCTTCAGAGAAATGAAAAGTAAATGTAACAACCTGAATTTCCCCATGGGATTAATAAATATATCTGGTATAATATATACAAGGTAATAGAATAGTTTAAAAATATTTGCTATCTCTTACCCTCCTTGTGCCTTCAGCACCTTTTCCCTGTGTTTGCACGTGTGAATGTCTTTTCACTGACATACACTCTGTCGTTCACCTTCCCATAAAGCCTGCTTCTCAGACTTGGTCATTTTTCAGGTGGTGTTCTCATATCCTGTCTGGTTTTATACTTGCCCTCATTAAAGGTGACTCTTACAGCATGCATATTACACCTTTATTCTTCCTGAAGCGCCGCACATTCACACATCCTATCTTGTCATGTCACCAAAACCAAACTGATCAATCAGATTGCTCAGAGGGATGGGGCACACACACCTTAGTGTTTTAAATATATACTATATATATATATATATATATATATATATATATGGAAGAGAAGGTCTGTGATACTTTTTGCATATTTGCAGCTGGAGATCCGCAAAGGGAGAAAATGAATCATGTATCATAAAGTAGTTTTTATTACTGAGCTTTCAGCCCCTGCCAGGAGCCTTCATCAGAGGATAATGCTTTGACTTAAAAGAATCAAAGGCAATATATAGAAAAAATTATGGGGGGGGGTATTGGTTGTAAAGTTTTATTTATTATTAACATGATCTTCTTAAGTTTGCATATGCTGGATTTATGTCCAAATGTCTCTTGATAGTGTTCTCATTTGACAGCCAAAATTCAACCAGCTCTCTGGCACTTTTAGTACTGGCCTTAAATCTTACTTGTACATTGTCTCAGTTAAATGTATGTCCTGTTGATTTAGTATGCATATACGTAGATCAGTGATCATGAGTCCTTTCTTCTGACGGCGTTACGATGTTCATGTATATGTGATGCAATTCTTTTTTATGTTTGTCCTATGTGTACCGCTGGGCAAGAACTGCATGGAATGCTATAAACTGAGATTCGTGTTTCTGCTGTCGATTTCTTGTTTTTAGCATTAAAGAGGACCGTGTGCAGATTGTTTGTGGGTTTGTGTGCTATTCTGATGCCTAACTTGGCCATATATATATTCAACTGCTTGCTTGGATCAGGGAAAGAAAATTTCGTAAGAAGTCCTTTCTGTGCTCTGATCACACATAATTGTGGCTGCCCATTATAATGACTTCTCACCTGCTGCTACTGCCTAACCTGTAGAAATTACACTTTCCTCTATCTTGTTACCTCTGGGGCTATCTTAGAAGATCAACTTTTCCCTGACTTAGAAGCCACAGTTCATTCACAGTTACACTAACATTAATTCTCACCAACCATGTCGATTATATGGTAGGCACTTTTCTTCACCCCTAAACTGATCATTTAGAATGTCTTCTTATGAGCTTTACATGGCAGAGCTCATTGAAAAGCTTATAAGGAGTGCTATATAAGGGTATGGAAATGGGACCTGGGACCTTGATTCTTTTTACAAGGTCAATGTTCGTCTCACAATGTACATTTACTAATTAATAAAACAGTGAAGGGCTTTGAAATATCAAATCAATTTTCTACAGTGGAATACATATGTGTGGGTACTGGTTTAATATAAAAAATAACCTGTTACTTGGCCCCCTCCATGGAACAAATACCCTAAAAATGTTTATTTATTTATTTTTTAATGCCATATGTATGGCTCAATGCCTGTAACTTAATTAAGAATAAAGTACTTCTTACCTTCTTTCAAACAAAAAATGAATTATTATTCAAAGGTTATTTTTTTAAAACAAAAAACATTTATGAACTCTGCAAGGGAGGTGTAATTCGTATACCAAATTTAATAAAAATCAAAGACGGTTATCCTTAAACTTTTTTTTAAATATTTAAAAACATTGAAAATGGAATGATGCTAAATTAGATATCCATTTTCCATTATCCAACCCGTTATATATCCTAACTACAGGGTCACGGGGGTCCGCTGGAGCCAATCCCAGCCAACACAGGGTGCAAGGCAGGAAACAAACCCCGGGCAGGGCGCCAGCCCACCGCAGTAAATTAGATATGTACTCTAAAAATAGTTTACAATCTAGGATATATCCTCAAATAAATGATAACAAAAAAACAACCAGAGAGCCACAGAAAACTTAAACATCACAAAAAGAAGATTTTAGCAAAGGAACCTACACAAATTGAGCACTAAAATTAAAAAAATTAAATGTATCAGTTGGTAGAGCTATTAAAAAAGAGGCATCCAATGTTCATCAGTTATATCCATCCCTAGGTTTTCCTCCGAAATCCCCTAAGAAGTGCAAGTTAGGGGCATTGGCAGCTACATTATATAGTGGCAGGGTCTGTGTTGTGTTTGTGTTAATGCCCAATCTGGTTATCTCATGCCCACTGCAGCCAGGATAGACTTTTTCCTCCTGGGACCCTAAACTGAAGAAGGTGGACTTAAGATTGTACACGGGTGCTGATGATGCTTCTCTATTCATATTTTACTTTTAGATTTTCTAATTCCTTTTTTTCCATATTAGACTTTTACTTATTATCTACTGAATTTTTTTCCCATACTAGATTTTTAATTATTATCTAGTGAATTAGTCTCTTAAGTGGAACTTAATAAGACTAAGAATTAAAAAAAGAACAAAAAAAATGAGCCTAACTCCATAGTAGTCGATATGAAAACAAAAAGTTTAGTTCTACATCTGTCATATGTAGCAAATGCAATTTTCCTAATATACAAAAATGGTGTATATATTAAAATATTAAGCAATAAGTAGGTTTGGGTAGAGCTAGGTAGATCTGTGCTCAAGCCTCATATTACCATTAATAATATGTTTTAATTTCTTATATACTATAAAGAAACATAAGTACAATAACAAAATCAGTTACTAAAAACAGAACAGAAATATTAAGACAAATAATAAAATACTGGACATAAATCAACAAAAGGCATGCAGGGGAGTGTAGTGGTTAGGACGTTGAACTTCAAACACAAAGGTTGTGGGTTCAAGTCCTGGAAGTGTCACTGCAACTGTGTGGCCATGAGCAAGTCACTTCACCAATTTGAAAAAGAAAATGAAATGTAACTCATATGTTGTCTGTTAATTGGACAAAGACTTCAGATATACCAGGCTAATACTGTGACACATTTTAAGAAACTCCTACAATCCAATTTTTTTAATTTTGTTTTTTTGTAGCTTTAACTAAGCACTACTCATAATACCCTAGATATGCATAGATCTATCATTCTCTTCAGTGAATCTGCAGTCGTTATTAATCTTTACGTTTCTCTGTTTCCTTTCCGGTTATTTTGTGGTTGCGTTCTGCATCGCCACCACCTTATCAAGGTCCTGTGCAACTGCCTATAATGTCTGAATTGAAAGCAACTTGTCAAAAGACCCACTCTGTTGAATCCTCTAAGATGAAGCCTATAAAGAACTATTTAAGAACATTTATGTTAGGCAAATCCAGTGGGTACCGGGTATTGTTTAGGGCTGGGGAAGATTTTGAAGAATTTGTTGGTTTTTTTTCTCCAGTTAAGATTTTTTTTGTCCACCCTGGTCATCTAATCTTATCGTCAAAATGTCATTTAGAAAATTTTTAAAAAAATCTATATTTAAGGACTCTACTTCTCTTAATTATATATCTTTCTTATATAAGTGTGTGTTATTTATTTATCTTTTGTGTACTATTTAGTATTCTTGTCTAAATTGAATTTGTTTCTCTTTGCATGTAACTATTTCTTTGACATCTTGTAAAACACTCTTGTAAAATACACATTGATTGTATGAAAATATGCTATTGAAATAAATGTTAATGTTATCAACCAAATAATTAGTATAATAAAATAGTAATAATAAAAAAGTGAAGCTTTGAATGGATGGAGAAGAAATAATTCAGTTCTATTAAACCAGATTTTACCAAATACTGATTTATGAGTATGTAATGTCAAATTCTGTTATTTAAATTGCATGCTGGGAGAGAACACTAGAACAGTCCAGACGAGAGCAGGCCATTCAGACCAACAAAGCTTGCTGCTCCTACCCACTTAATTCTTCTAAAGTAACATCAAGTTGACTTTTGAAACTAAATAAAGTTCTACTGTCTACATGGTCGCTTATTCCAAGTGTCTGTGGTTCTTTGTGTAAAGAAAAACTTCCTAATGTTTGTACGAAATTTACCCCTCCTCAAGTTTCCAACTGTGTGCCAGTGCTCTTGATGAACTCATTTTAAAATAACAGTATCGATCCACTGGACTAAATCCCTTCATAATTTTAAACACTTCAATCATGTCTGCTCTTAATATTCTTTTGCTTAAGCAGAAAGGGTCCTGCTCTTTTAATCTTTCCTCATAACTCATCCCCTGTAGCCCTGGAATCAGTGAATGATAAGCTGCATCTTCCCCGTGTCCCTAATTCATGAAAGTTGGTTGGGAAGGTGGATGGATGGATGTTCAGCCTCCTTTAACTCCTTTAACTAGGTTCTGTACTAAATATTATCAAATTTTAAAAATATATATTGAATATAATGGAAAAAAAATGGATTTAAATAGATGGTGAGAAAAAGTTTAAGTTCAATCTTCATTGTAACACACATGCACGCATGAAAAGTTAAATCAGACAAAAAACGACAATCGAGTCTGGATAAGTTAGATGTGAATTTGAAGCAGAACTTGGCACCACACAGAAAGGTGCGGCAAAAATGTTCATTGTTTGAAAATGAAAGCGGGATTACACACAAGGTAAAGACCAGATTATGGAACAAGCTGTAAACCACTAATAAAGTTTTTTTTTTTTTTTTTTGTGGCAGATCATTAACTTCAATGACCATTTGAACTGGACTTATAATTGTCAATCGAGTCTGGCTGCAGACCTCCGATGGTAGACCCTTCCTGTAATGTCATTCAGGAGCCTGTGGCTGGAGGTGTGAAGTGTTGAGTCTTGGCCACAGGGCAACTTGTGTGTTTAAAGGCAGATATAAATAAAAATACATAAATAAATAAATATGGCTGCATTTCATTAAAAAAATAAAGCACAATCTCATAAATTAACGAGTGTGCAACTTCAGTCACAAAAGAGAGCTGACTATTTCTACATTTGTCTTGTAGTAGAAATCTCCTTAAAACTAGTTATACTTTTGTTAAACTAGGTAATGTCCAAAAAGACTGTCTTGTTAAATATAGTATATTATTCTCAGGAGATGATATCACAGTTTAATACATACTGTATACTATAATAGTTCCACCACACAATGAGTAGTACTAGGGTGTTGTATTATGAATGTAGTGAGAAGTCAAGCAAAATCACACCTTTTATTGGTTAACTACAAATATTACAATATGCATTGTTCTCCTTTCTTCCTAAATGAATCTTAGCCTGGAGAGGTATGTTCATTTTTTACATTTAAGATGAGCCACTTAAAGGTTTTCCAATGTTGCTGCTTGTCCTATTGTGTATATAAACGCAGAGAACTCCAGTCTCTATATTGCATTTTGCCTGAAGAAGGGGCCTGAGCTGTTTTGAAAGCTTGCATATTGTAATCTTTTTAGTTAGCAAATGAAAGGGGTCATTTTGTCGAACTTCTCACCACACCACACAATTTCATCCATCCATTATCCCGCTATATCCTAACTACAGGGTCACGGGGGTCTGCTGGAGACAATCCCAGCCAACACAGGGCTCAAGGCAGGAAACCAACCCTGAGCAGGGTGCCAGCTCACTGCAGACACCACACAATTCGCCTTGTTAAATTTTGCAACTTAATATCCTCATAACAATGCTTAAGAAAAGGGTGGCAAATGCTAGAAAAAGTTTAATAAAAAAAAAGCAGAGACTACCTAAAGTGACAGATCCCTCTGTGGCTGCTTACCAAAACTTATCAAAAAACAATAAAAAAAAAAACTACAAGTCTCTTCAAGAATGTGCACTTAAGGTGAATGGCAAAGAAATCATGATGAAATATGCATGTATATATAAATATTTTAAATAATCATTTAAAGAAGTAAAACCCACACACACTTTACAATGACATTCTCTCAAAGCTAAACCGAGCAAGGTATTGATTTTCACATTGCAGTCCGTCTTCCTAGTGGTCAACCTTAAAACACATTAAATAAATAGACACATACCTGATAAAGGCTCAGCTGCTAAATCGCTGTCTTCCTAAATGTTCAAGTCTTAGTTTACATCTCCACCTTTTGCCTTTTCCAAATGCCGTACTCCTCTGATTATCACTGTGTCGTCAGCCGTATTGATTTTCCACACAGTCATCGCCATCATTTTGTTTGACAGTCACAAAAGGAACTTGCTTACCACTTGTCTGATAAAAGTGGAGCTTGTCACGAAGAGCCTCAGAGGCTAATGAAGGCATTTATTTATTTAATTGTTTTATCTTTGGGGATACAGAAGACTCCCATGGGAAGTAATTAACATAATTATCATGTGTGTCTGCAAAGGTCGGACCTCTGGAGCTTAGTTGGTAAAAAAACAAAACAATCTACATATATTTCTGCTATAAATATTTACCATTTAATGCAATTGAAACTTTATATGTATTAGATTGAGTTTATTTATTGTCATTATAATTCCGTACAACACAATTCTGATGACAACTTTCCATGTGCAGCAGAGAAAGAAAAAGGTAACAGCCACTACAATAAGATAATTATTCAGGTTATTCAGGTAATGAAGAAAGTAATGAAGAAGAAGAAAACAGAATATATTCAATTGCTATATGCAAAATGACATTATGTACAGCAGAAAAAAAAAATACTGTATTTAAAGTGTCAATATGCATTACCTTAGAATAAGTTTGTTGTACATGTGATAAATATGAAGGTAAAATGTGTCCTGTTATGAAGTGCAATTCAAAATAAAAAGTGTCCTAAAAGGGCATGATTCAAGCAGTTTACACAATAGGAGAGTGGCACTGCCATGTCAGAGTCACAGGGCCTAAGTATTAATATGTTCCTCTCTGTGTTTATCTGGGTTTTCTGCATGAACCTTGATATCTTTCCACAATCCCAAGCAAGAGGAACACAGACCACTCACAAGCCCACTCACACCAGTTCAGGATCATGAGGGCTTGACTGTCAAATCTGAAATAGAGAAGTGTTAATGGGGAGGTTTGCATGTGGATATTGTGACAGGTAGACTCACATACACCCATCAGCCACAACATTCAAATCACTGACAGGTGAAGTTAATCACATTGATGATCTTGTTACAATGACACCTGTCAAGGGATGGGATGTATTAAGTAGCAAGTGAACAGTCAGTTCTTGAAGGCCATGTATTGGAAGCAGGATAAATGGGCATGCGTAAGGATCTCAGTGATTTTGACAACGGTAAAATTGTGATGGCAAGAGAATTGGGACAGAGCATCTCCAGAATGGCAGGTCTTGTGGGGTTTTCCCAGCTTGCAGTGGTTAGTACCTACCAAAAGTGGTCCAAGGAAGGACAACCAGTGAAGCAGTGACAGGGTCATGGATGCCCAGGACTCATTGATGAGTATGGGGAGCAAAGACCAGCCTGTCAGGTACAATTTCACAGAAAAGCTACTGTAGCACAAATTGCTGAAAAACTTAATGCTTTCCATGACAGAAAGGTGTCAGAACACACGGTACATCGCAGAACGCTGACCCTTGTCCACTGCCAAAAGCACATACAATAGGCATGTGAACATCAGAACTGAACCATGGAGCAATGGAAGAAGGTAACCTGGTCTGATGAATCACGTTCATCAGGTTCACATGCATATTTTACCTGGGGAAGAGATGGCAGCAGGATGCACTATAAGAATGAGGCAAACCAGTAGAGGCAATGTGATGCTCTGGGCAAAGTTCTGCTACGAAACCTTGGGTCCTGGCATTCATTACTTTCACTGTGTTTTATCTTGGTAGAGTAATATATGTATTGCTCTACTTTCCCCTATTGTATTATTAATATGCAACCTTAGAATGCCTAATCTCGCAGACTTACCACTGTTTATAAGATATTATTTTATATAACTTATCCCCAGCTTCCCTTCTATATCTATAACCTCAGGCAATTAGATGTAGTAAAAAGACAAGCAGGAGTTAAGTTACACATAAAATAATGTATTACTGATAATATTCATAAATAATAACAAAATGCAAAGTACATTTGAATATTGGCAACCATACAACCTGATTAAATGGTGATGTGTAATTCAGGTGGCACACTGACTTGTAGTTACTTAAAATGTCTCTAGTTAAGGCATCGTTGGTGCTCAGTTTTCAGTCACATGTCTGTTCAATATGGCTGCTGAGCTGTGCTCTTCATTGTGTTGTCTTCATCATCACAGGTTAGCAAGAGAGATGCTTCTTCATCATATGTTGGTAAGAGAGATGCTTCTTTCAGATGTTAGTAAGAGAGATGCTTCTTTCAGATGTTAGTAAGAGAGAGAATGTGGGGTTAAGCACGTACATTTATAGATGTTCTCTCCAACCCCTCGAACCAATAGGACATCATGGTACTTAGATGCCTCTAAGACAAGCCAATTCCAAACAGCCATACCTCAGACCAATGGGTGGAATAGATCATCTTATCTCCTGCCCCAAAACCATATGTTAAACATCCTGGCTTCCTTGCAGAGGGTTCAAAGACTTTAGCAGAGAAATACTCATCAAACTGGTTTAAGACACATCCCCCCAAATCCTGTCATAAAATTACAAAGAGACAGTCGTAAAAGGGGGGGGGGTCAAACACGAATACCTCTAAATTACATTGGTTTGCCTAAATTATAAATAAAGACATACAAAACATTTATCAAGTTATATGCAAAATCCCACATCACAACACACTGTTACCAACTACCTAAAGATTGTTGCAGACCACGTATACTCCTTCATGGCAATGAGACTGCCACACAGCAAAAATTGTTCAGGAACGGTTTAGGGAACATAACAAAGTGTTCAAGGTGTTGACCTGGCCTCCAAATTCCCCAGATCTCAGTCTATTAAAGTTCTGGAAAGGGGTCTCTCTTTGAACGTCCTTTCCCAAGGTTTGCTTTTTGGGAGATTTTCCTTGTCTTCTTAGAGAGTCAAGGCTGTGGGGCTGTCAAAAGGTGGAGCCTGTTAAAGCCCAATGTGGCACTCCTAGTGTGAGTTTTGGCCTATACAAAAATAAATTGTATTATATTGTATTCTGGGGGAGATGATGAAAAAATCACGTCTAATCCATGGAGGCCACACCTCATATCTTACAGGATTTGAAGAATCTGCTGTTAACATCTTGGTGCCAGATACCACGGGACACCTTCAGAGGTCTTGGTGTGTCCATGCCTTGACAGGTCAGAGCTGTTTTGACGGCATGGGGGCACCTATGCAATGTTAGTCACAGGGGTGTAATGATGTGGCTGAATGGTGTATATAAGTATTGGACTTAAACTGAAGAGATGCTCACTCATTTAAAAGGCAAAATGACAGGATTGATGCTGTACAATGCAAATAGGTGCTATAGATATTTGTAGGGAAGTGTGATGCCTGGGTTGGTGGAATCTGGCACATTTGCCCCTTGAACAAGGTCATCAAAAGTCATAGATTGAGGTGTACTAGGGTGAATGAGGACACTCAAGCAGTGTCAAAAAACAAATAAAGTGTGGTTCTTCTTCCAAACAAGTACGTTAATATTCCAATAAAGTAAGTGTATCTGTGAGGATATAAACCAACAATAAATAAGTTAAATCCAAATAGAAAACAGTCAGACACTGAGTTCTTAATCTCCTGCCAGTCCCGAATGTCTTTCTCACTCTGTCTCTCCAGCTCACCTCTTCAGCTGAAACGCTGAAAGCTGTGGTCCTACTCTCCGACTCTCGCCCCTACCACCATCCTTCAGATTTACCCTCCTTAGCACCTACACTTTCCATTTCTTTTCCTCTTCCTACCCAGGCTACTTTATAATCCCATGGGCACACTGTTCTAGTTGGAACTGGCAGAGAGTGAAGGAGAGAACAGGAAGCTAATCTCATTTCTGGATGAGCACTTATGGGTTATCTCTTACACACAAAGCTCATCCCTTACGACCTAAAACAAAATCAAGCCTGTTTGAGTTACAGACTAGTTGGACTGAGTGGTTGGCTATTTCACACTACACAACAATCAAAGAATCCTCATTATGTATGATTTTTTTCCCCTCAGCTAGTGTAAAATCTCCTATATAGTGATAAGTGAACCCTGCTGAATTCTCTTTGCCTTGAGTTTTGGAAGGTTTGGGAATTTTGCTGAACTTGACAAACTGATTATAGTCAATGGGGAAGGAAAAACTAAACTAGTTTTAAGTGGATTATAATGGTGAAGTGTCAGCCAACTATGTTGGAGTGACTGTTGTGGCCAAAAATGTGACCTGATCTGTGAGGCATCAGTGCTAACTACAGTGCCACTGTGCCACCCAGAGAAAAAATATTGCAAGTTCACAATACTCCGAGCCCTTTCTCACACTCTGAGTATCATGCGCTCCTATCACTATGACTAACTAACCCCAACTGAGCCTGTGATGTAAGGTATCAGCGTTATATACTTTTTGGAGCTGTCCCTGTCACTACCCGATCTGCACCACATTATATGTTTAATCCAGCAGTGAACACACAACCTAATATATATATATATATATATATATATATATATA
>JANRMT010028174.1:29881598-29905715 GCA_026402145.1 Polypterus bichir lapradei
TATAAGTAACAAGCTGGATAAGTTTGCAGATGATACCAAGATAGGTGGATTAGCAGATAATTTGGAATCCATTATATCATCACAGAAGGACTTGGATAGCATACAGAATTGGCCAGATTTGTGGCAGATGAAATGTAATGTCAGTAAATGCAAAGTATTACACATAGGAAGTAAAAATGTTAGGTTTGAATACATAATTGGCGGTTGTAAAATCGAGAGTACACTTTATGAGAAGGATTTAGGAGTCATAGTGGACTCTAAGCTATCGATTTCCCGACAGTGTTCAGAAGCCATTAAGAAGGCTAACAGAATGTTATGATATATAGCACAATGTGTGGAGTACAAGTCCCAGGAGATTATGCTCAATCTTTATAACACACTGGTGAGGCCTCATCTGGAGTACTGGGTGCAGTTTTGGTCTCCAGGCTACAAAAAGGACATAGCAGCACTGGAAAAGATCCAGAGAAGAGCGACTAGGCTGATTCCAGGGCTACAGGGGTTGAATTATGAGGAAGGATTAAAAGAGCTGAGCCTATACAGTTTAAGCAAAAGAAGATAAAGAGGTGACATGATTGAAGTGTTTAAAATTATGAAGGGAATTAGTACAGTGGATCGAGACTGTTATTTTAAAATGAGTTCATCAAGAACACGGGAACACAGTTGGAAACTTGTTAAGAGTAAATTTCGCACAAACATTAGGAAGTTTTTCTTTACACAAAGAACGATAGACACTTGGAATACGCTACCAAGTAGTGTGGTAGACAGTAAGATGTTAGGGACTTTCAAAACTCGACTTGATGTTTTTTTGGAGGAAATAAGTGGATAGGACTGGCGAGCTTTGTTGGGCTGAATGGCCTGTTCTCGTCTAGAGTGTTCTAATGTTCTAATGAATCACTGCAGAACAATGAAGTATTTTCATAATATTCCCATTATGGTGAGCTAGTGTACCCCTCCAATGAAAATATTGGATTTTTTTGTTTAAACAAATCCATCTGGAGTAATGATCCGGTAGTGACATCATGCTTCTGTGTATATGCCATCAGTTATTCACACGTGAAAGTTTTGTGTGTGTGTAATGAAAATCGAGCAGCTAGCGCCCCATCCAACATGGCTGCTACAGCTCTGTGATGTTTCGCAAAGCATCATTGGGTGATAAAAAAAAATTCCCAAGCAGGCCGCATAGTGAATTGTAAGGAAAAAAATTAGTTGAACATGGTATGTAAATTCGGGCCTGGAGGGATACCCTGGTTATCAGTCTCTCTTTCCCAGGTGCGGAGGCAATGGTGACCTTAGGGCCCTTAAGGATCACCCTGCAGTTCCAGATTTCTGGTCCTGGAATCTGGTGTTGAGACTTCAACAGGTTTGGTTACCTGATGTAGGCCATTGTCTCACAGACCTGTATTTACTATCCATATTACTATGTGGCGCTCCAGCTGCCCCAACCCCGACACAAACAGGCAGAGACACAATTTCCCACACAATACACATTTATTTACAAGTAGGAAGCACTCTTGTCTCACTCCCTACAGCAGCACAATACAAAGCCGCACTAAATACACAGTTCCTTTCTGCCTCCACTCCTCCATGGAAAGCTTCATCCCTCTTTCCCCCGACTCTGGCTCTCCAAATGGAATGAGGTGGCTTCTTTTATGATACACCTGGGAGAGTTCAAGATGGCTCTTCAGGATTAGCTGGATCTACTCCCAGGTCTGATGGAAACTCAAAGTACCAAACAGGGCTGTACCAAACTCCAACTCCCAGTGTGCCCTGCAGGGATCCGTGGTGCCACAGCCGCCCAGGAGGGTTGACCCTCTAGTTTCCCGGGGAAGGTAGTGCTTTCTCCCCCAGTCATTCCATCCAGCTCGCGGCCCAGTTGAGTAATGGTTATGGCCGCCCATCACACCTGCTTAGCCCTTCAATGAAACCCCTAAGGTAACACCACCACACCTGAAATTCTGAGGTCAGAAAATGTAATAATCTAGACCAAAAGCATAATAAAAAAAGCTTAGCCTATTTTTTTTAAAGCACCAAAATACAAAGATAAAAGAGTAATGCAATCTATAAGTACTATTAAGAAAGATATTCTTACAACAGTTCAGCAAGATGACACAGGTCCAGACCTTCCTCTCCATCTTCAAGATGATTTGTATATTTTTACAAATTTCATTCTGTTTTTATAAAAAACAAAACTGCACAACATTGTCTTGATTCTCCTTTTTGTTACTTAACCATTCACCTTGGACTTTTACTTCCAAGATGGTGTGTTAATAATAAACAATTTGTTTTTGATATCTAACAACCCATAAAACACTTAATTAAATATACATTTGTTTAGATAGTTAATGCTTGCTTATTTCTATTAACATATATCAATCCTTACACTTGCTATATCTAAGCAGCACTACTATGATTTAAAATCTAATAATATTTAAAAGCATAATATCTGAGTAATAAAGTTTAGTTTTTCTTCAGTTTTTATTTCAATTTCAAAGCATTTATTGTCATTATATATACTGTCACACACATGTGCTTGGGAGACAACTTGAGGGCTTATCTAATGGTAATTCCACCCAGAGTCAGGGGTAGGCGCTGTTACCTAACATTTCTCCTCCTCTCTCCCTTGCAGATCAGATGGATGCCAGCAACAGTGATGTCACTTCCAGGTTACGATTCATTGGACTTGCCCATTCCGGTCTGGCTTCCTTTTAAGGGGTTCCAGCTTAATCTTTAGTCAGTCTAGCTGATAACTTGTGTCTAGAAAGATGTTTAGCTAATTTTGCAGCTTTTTTTTTGTGTCAAAATATATGAGGTTTGCCTTCAAGTTGCCCCATTTCTTTATTTTCCTCCAGAGTTTTATCTTACAATACATACAACGAAATTATGGGTGCTACTCCAGATAACTGCAAATTCAACACACAGCCACATTAACAACCAGAAAAATAATCTTATAATTTAAAATTTTAAAATATACATAAAAATTAAAAAATATTATGAAAAACTTTAAATATGTTGTGATAAAAAAAGTTCCCTGACAGAAGTTATAATATTGAATTACACTGGAAATAAGAAATCAACTTCCATATAGCCCTTCGAAAAAAATGTTTTTGAGTTTGTTTGAAGTATTGTCCAGGATTTGAAGAATCTTTCAAGATATTAGTAGTTCTGTTAAGACAAAGAGAGCTTAAAATATTCTCTAGTGAGGTCAATGGGCTGCATTAAAAACTCTCTGAAGAGTTACTGAGCAACTCGGATACACCACCAAGATACAGTATGGCAGCACACTCTCAATATAAGAACGGTAGAAGGATACCAGCGGCTTCTCTTCCAAGCTGTTTTTCTTAAATAATCTCCAGCTGTATAGCTGTTGCTGAGTCTTCTTAACTACTACAGTGGTGTTGGTGGTCCAAGAGAGGTTCTCAGAGATCTGGGCTTCCAGGAATCTAAAGTTTGAATCCCTTTCTACATAATCTCCATTGTTGAAAACTGTGGTCAGATCTGCACTGTTTCTCCTGAATTCAATGATCAATTCTTTTGATTTTAAAGTGGTCAGTGTCAGATAATTCACTGAACACTACACTGCCAGTCTCTGGACCTCATCTTACACAGAATGTAAATAAATGTAAACTAAAGTATTACACGTTGGATGAATAAATGTTAGGTTAGGTTTGAATAGAGAGTAGGAGGCCTGAAAATTGAACGTCCACCAGGCTTTATAACACACTCGTGAGGCCTCATCTGGAGTACTCAGTGCAGTTTTGGTCACCAGACTACAAAAAGGACATAGCAGAAATAGAAAAAGTCAAGAGAAGAGCAACTAGGCTGATTGCAGGGCTACAGGGGATGAGTTATGAAGAAAGATGAAAAGAGATGAGTCTTTTCAGTTTAAGCAAAAGAAGATTAAGAGGAGACATGATAGAAGTGTTTAAGTGTTTGCACATTTGTAGAAATAGAAGACAAGGTTGTCCTCTGTTCCCACTTTTCTTTCTTGGGGTCTCTTGTCATTGCTCTTCACAATCTGCACTGATGGCTACTCTTCCAAACATCCACCTTGGTAGCTTTGTTGTTTAAATAACTGCATTGAGATTCCCACCCTGGTTCAAAGCATCAGCATATTAAATTACCACCATGTTTTGCAGGAGGTCTCATTGTAATTATTCAAATAAATGTTGTTCCTTGTTTTAATTTTGTCAGTACCCTACTCTGACTTTTTTCCAATTCAAATCTTGGACCTTCCACCAAATGCCAACCCCCAACCATCCAGTACAGGACAGGTCTAAGGCATTGCCTGATCTACAGTTATATCACTGGATAGTTACCCTCTGTCCATTGTGTGTCTAGTTTATCACCAAACCCACTAACTTGGTACCCTATTAAATTCCATTCATGTTCTTCTTTCTCCAAATCCACTCTCCCTTTCTCCCAAGAAGTGAACACCCATTTCTGAAAATTCTTACTCCTGCATGATCTTTGTTTTTTACCCCTTTCAAAATTCCTTTTTGTATTGAGTCCTTTAGCATAGATGTTTGTTGTGTGTATTCCTTTGTGGGCACATTTGTGAATAAATAAACAAGGTGACATTTTTTAATGTTCCACTCTCTTGGCATTTAAGTCATCACAGTTGATTTTTTTCCATTTCTTCTACTAAGCCTGAATTTAGCCTATGTCATTATAAGTGACCTTTTAAAATCAAGAAACCACTGGGATTTCACTAATCTTTCCGTAATTCATGGTTATTTATCAAACCCCTTATGAATCTAAATAAATAAAGGTTATTTCTGAAACCTTAATGTGAATAGTTCTTTTCAGAACCATTAATGGCCATGCCATGAACCACTGGGCACCAAGCCTTGGTCCCTCCCTCTCTTCTATTGAAATGTATCAAATTAGGAAGCTCCAATACAATGTTAGTACAGTCATGACTTAGTAAAAATGTCCTGACTAACATTATCACACTTTAACCACAGACCTTCCAAAGAGATACAATAAATGAAAGTGAATTACATTGAAATGCTATCTAAGAGGTTGTATTACAATATGAATATTGTTAGTAATGTATTACTATTACTGTTTTTTAATAATTATTATTCATTTATGTAATGTATGTATTATGTTAATGTTAGGTTACTTGAGGTTAAGTTTGCTTAGGATAGGTTACATCAGGCCAGGTGTATACCTGATGTGTCACTGCGGCAACTGTTGTATCACGGCTAGGTTTTTACATCAGATACAGAGGTGCATCCCTTCCCCTTAATATACAGTCATATGGAAAAGTTTGGGAACCCTACTTTCAACAAAAAAGATAACAGTGGTATGTCTTTCATTTCCTAGGAACATCTGATTACTGGAGTGTTTTCCGAACAAAGGTTTTTAGTGAAGCAGTATTTAGTTGTATGAAATTAAATCAAATGTGAAAAACTGGCTGTGCAAAAATGTGGGTCCCCTTGTCATTTTGCTGATTTGAATGCCTGTCACTGCTCAATGCTGATTATTTGCATCACCAAATTGGTTGGATTAGCTCGTTAAGCCTTGAACTTCATAGACAGGTGTGTCCAATCATGAGTGGTAAAAGGTATTTAAGGTGGTCAATTGCAAGTTGTGCTTCCCTTTGACTCTCCTCTGAAGAGTGACAGACAGCATGGGAGCCTGAAAGCAACTCAAAAGATCTGAAAACAAAGATTGTTCAGTCTCATGGTTTAGGGGAAGGCCACAAAAAGCTCTCTCATAGGTTTAAACTGTCAGTTTCAACTGTAAGGAATGGAATCAGGAAATGGAAGGCCACAGGCACAGTTGCTGTTAAACCCAGCAGGTCTTGCAGGCCAAGAAAAATACAGGAGTGGCATATGCACAGGATTGTGAGAATGGTTACAGACAACCCACAGATCACCTCCAAAGACCTGCAGGTACATCTCACTGCAGATGGTGTATCTGTACATCGTTCTACAATTCAGCGTAATTTGTACAAAGAACATCTGTATAGCAGGGTAATGAGAAAGAAGCCCTTTCTGCACTCACGCCACAAACAGAGTCGCTTGTTGTGTGCAAATGCTCATTTAGACAAGCCAGATTCATTTTGGAACAAAGTGCTTTGGACTGATGAGACAAAAATTGAGTTATTTGGTCATAATAAAAAGTGCTTTGCAAGGCGGAAGAAGAACACCGCATTCCAAGAAAAACACCTGCTACCTGCTGTCAAATTTGGTGGCGGTTCCATCATGCTGTGGGCTGTGTGGCTAGTTGGGACTGGGGCCCTTGTTAAAATCGATGGTCAGATGAATTTAACCCAATATCAAAAAATTCTTCAGGATAATGTTCAAGCATCAGTCACAAATTTGAAGTTACGCAGGGGTTGAATATTCCAACAAGACAATGACCCAAAACACAGTTCGAAATCTACAAAGGCATTCATGCAGAGGGAGAAGTGCAATGTTCTGGAATGGCCGTCACAGTCACCTGACTTGAATATCATCGAAAACCTATGGGATGATTTGAAGCAGGCTGTCCATGCTCGGCAGTCATCAAATTGAACTGAACTGGAGAGATTTTGTATGGAAGAATGGTCAAAAATACCTCCATCCAGAATCCAGACACTCATCAAAGGCTATAGGAGGCGTCTAGAGGCTGTTATATTTGCAAAAGGAGGCTCAGCTAAGTATTGATGTCATATCTCTGTTGGCCTGCCCAAATGTATGCACCTGTCTAATTTTGTTATGATGCATATTGCATATTTTCTGTCAATCCAATAAACTTAATGTTACTGCTGAAATACTACTGTCTCCATAAGGCATGCCATATATTAAAAGGAAGTTGCTACTTTGAAAGCTCAGCTAATGATAAACAAAAATCCAAAGAATTAAGAGGGGTTCCCAAACATTTTCATATGACTGTATGTCAACATGCTTAACAACTAAATCGACTAGCAACACAGTTGTTGGAACTATGTGCTGTTTTCATGCGAGATATAAATGTAAATCTGGATTTATAAACGTGAAGGGGGACACGTACAACCAGATTAATGTTAGTAAATTTTGACGCTCAAAACTCCTTGGGGTACCCTACAATTCGATCTAATTTTAGTAAATTGGGATGGTCGAATCTCTGCTCAATTAATGCGCTGGTTGAACATGGCTTTGATACAGAGTTAAAAAGTTTCTTATAATATGCACCTCGCCAGTCAGGAAAGATTTTCATAGTCTTCTGCTGGACCACATGTCAAAAAGGTTAAAAACTTCTGCTCTAAATAACCACTTTGTCACCTGTGTTTTTAAGAGTATTGAAGACTGGATGACTTCAGCTTGGTTTTCCATTTTCTTCTTTTACTTTTTTTTTACTTTTCTTATTTCCATTAGGGACTTTTACACCTCACATCTTTCTTTTTCTGTTTTCTCCATTTACAGGGCCAGGTCAGATTACTGGGAAGAATTTTCCACATTACAGTATATTTTACATATTTCTCGAAAATATTGTTGGTCGATTAGTTTAATATGCTTTGCTATCTCATCTTAATTATAATAACATCTTATCATAAAAAAACAAACTGGATATTACATAAAAAAAGCCCCAGAGGTCAAACCCCTAGCTGTTACAAACAAAGACTTGCATGCAAACCGTGATAATTACTTCCCATGGGATGTTTCTTTACCACCAACCTCTCCCTAAACATACAACAATTAAATACATCCAGTAGAAGTCTTCATTAGCTGTTGAAGTTCTGTGTAACAAAGTGAGCTAAGTGGTAAGTACGAGCGTTCTCTTTCTGACAATGAAACCAAATGACATACAAGAGTACTTGGGAAATGGGCACTTAGAGGAGAGCTGCTTAAGGAAAAATGGGGAAAGTCAGCTGAAATTTTTAAAGTTAGAAAACAGCATTTTGGAAGTTAAGCCTTCATCAGGTATATATCTACCTGTATTAATCTTTGTGTTTAAGTTAATTTACAGTAATGTGTAGAAGTAAAAATGCAAACTGTATTTTATATTCCTTTGGTAAAATGACATTGTATTTTTTTTTTAATTAACTGTTTTTCGCTTCTGTGTAATTTTCAGCCTGATCTCTGTTATATTCAATATATTATTTTATTGTTACAAAGTCTACCATACAAGTCACAAATTTGAGGATGAGTATTTCATTACAGGGTTGCACATCAGTTCTGTGGTAGTGCTGCTGCCTTACAGTGAGAAGACCATGTTTCACATCCCATGTTGTCCCGTGGAGTTTACTTGTCCTCATTGGTTTCACATCATTGTCCAATGACATGTAGGTTAGGTGCATTGGTGATGCTAAATTGGCCCATGTGTGTTCACCCTGAGATGGACTGGCACCCTTTTCAGGAATTGTTTCTGTTTTTTGCCCTGTGTTTGCTGGGGATAGACACCCACATCCCTGCTCAGGATAAATTGGTTGTAAAATGATCACACACACCAAGAACGCACTAGGGCCAATTTAGCAATGCCAATTCACCTAACCTACATATCTTTAGAGGGAGGAAACTGAAGCAAAAGGAGAAAACCCACCCAGACACTGTGGGGAACATGCAAACTCCATGCAAGAGGACCTGGGACGTAAACCCTGAAATTCCACATGTATTTAGTAATTTTATCAAACATATTCAAGTGTGTACAGGTGTGATTTAAGATGATAGATTCCAACATTGCCTATATAAATCAGCAGATTATTTTGCATCCAGGTAAAATCTCTTATAATTTTTTTTTGTAATAACTATTATTAATTAACATACTTGTTCATTCATTTATTCAAATCTTCAGATTATTATTTCAATTTATTTCAAGTAATATTTATTTTTTTCTATTAATGTTGTAGGAACATATACAGTAATTGTAAACAAGAGTGGATGGATTGATGTAAATCAACCAATTTGTTTTTGACAACGCAGATAATTAGAAAGTTTGGTAAGGTTCCCACTTTTTATTTTCCTTTCCTTTCTCTGTCTTTAGGATTATGTCTAGGCAATTTACGTGCACTTGTTTTTAGAAATATAATAATACAATTTGTTGAAAAACACAAGGATTATACAAATATGATAGCTGCTTATGTCCTGGCATGAAAAACAAATGAGTTGGATGAACGTGCAAGAAAAAATTAGAGGCTAACTGTTCTTTATTAAAACATTAGAACAATCTGGCCATTCAGCCCAACAAAGCTCACCAGTCCTATCTGCTAAATTCTTCAAGTCAATTTTTGAGAGTCCCTAAAATCCTCCTGTCTACTGCTTAAACTAATTTTAAAGTCACCGCCTCGATCCACTGTACTAATTCCCTTCATCATTTTAAACACTTCAATCATGTCTCCTCTTAATCTTCTTTTGCTTAAACTGAAAAGACTCCGCTCCTTTAATCTTTCCTAATGACTAATTTTCTATAGCCCTGGAATCTGTGAACGACAAGCTCCAGCTTCCCCACAACCCTGCTTTAGGATAAGCTGGTTTAGAAAATGGATGGATGGCTGTTCAACCTCCTTTAATTCCTGCAAAGTATAGTAGGTTCTGTACTGAACATTATCAAAAGAGCAGCCATCAGGGAAGATTTGTGAAGAGCAATGACAAGAGACCACAAGAAAATTAAACTATAAAGGCTCAGGTCTTTTAATCTTTCCTCATAATTCATCCCCTGTAGCCCCTCAATCAGCCTAGTCGCTCTTCTCTTGACCTTTTCTAGCGCTGCTATGTCCTTTTTGTAGTCTGGTGACCCAAACTGCACCCAGTACTCCAGATGAGGCCTCACCAGTGTGTTATAAAGCCTGAGCAGAACCTCCTTGGACTTGTACTCCACACATCAAGGCGCTATATAACCTGGCATTCTGTTAGCCTTCTTAATGGCTTCTGAGAAGCCGTTCATTGAGAAGTTTTGTCATTTTTTTGTGTCTAGCTTATCACATCTGGAATTTTAGTGTGACATTACAATCAGCTCGATTGCAAAGCTGTGCATGAGAGTGGGCTACACTCTGCCGTTGGTACTCAAGGCTTTTTGTCTCAAACTATGTTAAAGCTTGTAAAAGCTGGACGTTTACCTGACATACCTTGTTTTACAGTAATAATTAAACATGAGAAAGCAGGTCCTTAATTCACTGAATACTAGAGTTCTATTTCATCTTGGCTCCAGTGAAATGTTTTATGTTATCAAGCTTTACAGGATGATGTCTGATGCTTATGTCATGGCTTGTGCTTCAAGTAATGAACTTTATTTGCAATTTATTGTATTTTTGTCAGTGCCACATGGCCCTTTGTGTCCATAGTGTGGTCTGATGTTCCTGAGCTTGATGTTTGACTCTCTGCTGCGTCTTCTGCCACTTCATATTGAAAACAATAACTCTTTTTGGCAGAAAAGTTTACGTACTGAAAATCCCCTTTTTGTGTGTGAATTCTTCTCCCAGGGTTGGATGTTAGAGCTAGTGCAGGGTATCTATACATGAGAAACTTCAATTCCAAAAAACAGTTCAATCTTGCTGTTCAGTGGCCAGGTCACCATCTTGCTCCAATGAGGCAGTTATGGTTTATGCACCTGATGAGAAGAGAAGGTGAACCTTGTCATAATTGGTCCCTTCCAATTACAGAACTACTGCCTGCTTAAAGTTACATAAGAGTGAAAAGAGTCCAGTTTGCAGTTACATACTTCAAAATAATGGTCCCTTTAGGTGACTTTTAAAGTGTATTCATGTATAATCCCTGGTGTGGGGCCGGTAGGCAGAAAAGGCCTTCTCATCAGACCTTCATGGAGCCAGTTACAAAGATTTATATTTCCTTTTTGAAAATAGAAATATTTTTGTAGATTTTGTGGCTAAATAAAACTGTTTGAAACTCGCAAAGTTACAGGCCAGAAACTGGTGGGCTTGATAATACTTGAAATCGGCATATATTAGCTAGTAGACAATACAATAAAGAGCTCCATTGTGATAAGTAAAAGAAAATGTTTTGATTGATGTTCACAAATGTGCTGGCAAGCCATTGCCAAACTGTAACAAAGATAGCATAAACGGTATGTTTAAATCAGGGGTGGGCAAAGTCGTTCAGTGGTTGCAGGTTTTTGTACCAACCCAATTGCTTAATTGGAAATCAATTGTTGCAAATAATTTCATTTCATGACTTTTTAAGTGCTTTAACACTGGTATGTCAAGTTTTTCTCTTCACTTTCCTTCCAAGTGTTTAATTAAACCAAACAGTGCACGATGAATCCACACAGGTGTAAATGGAAACAAGCTAAACGGAGAACTGCTAGTTTCTTTTTTCATTTGCTAATAAGGAGCAATTAAAAAACGAGAATATGTTTGTTTAAGACTAAAATAAGCAATAAGGGTTCAAAATCTTAACAAGCGAGACAATGCAAATGAAACTGAAGTGTTAACTTGAGCAATAAGTGCTTCTTATTAAGCAATTGGGTTGGAACAAAATCCAGCAGCCACTGCGGCCCTCTAGGAATGACTTTGCCCACCCCTGGTTTAAATCATCAGAAGGAGCTGAGGAAACGCTACCAGTGTCATCAATGGAGCAGATCAGGTGGGCTCTAGCTTTGTGGAAAGCTTAACAGAAAAGGCTTCTTCTTCTTATTCTTTTTGCCCTCCCTCATCTCCTATTCCCTTTGTATAAGATGTGCGACCTGCCAAATGAGGTAGAAACAATGGCAACACTTTTGTTTAGGTACTATTACTTATTATTTAGTCTTACGTAACAACACCTTAACAAGCACTACTTTTGATCTTCATGACACTCATAACATTAATTCATCTCTGTGCTGTGTGGCAAATGGACATGATGGTAACATTATGTCTAATAATATGAAGGATTCATGGGGTTTTCATATACTAAATATGTAACATCAAAAGAAATGTGTTTCAGTTAAGCCACCTCAGACCACGGCAAAGTGACTTTGTGTTAGTAGGTCACATTGCAGAGATGAATAAAGACGCCTTTGTTAAGATCATGTTACATAACAGTAAATGAATAATAGATGCATTTTTGCAGTACCTAAACTAAAGTCTTACTGAAGCAACAATTTGTGTCATTTGAACAGAAACAAGGAAATAAAAACACTGGAGTCCCCAAATGTTTCATTATTATTGTATTGTATTTTAACAAACATTGAGACAGAAAGACTGAGGCATACACTAGATTGCAGCTAAGCTCAACAACAGGCATGTTTAATAATGACAAATGGTCACCCTTTACCATATAATACTCTAGTCACATGTTTTCACTGCTATTACAACTTTTGCCTTAAAAGAGCAGTAAGATTAAGATTTCATACTTATATCATGGCATCTGAGAGTTGCATGTTGGTTGGACATGCAAGCAAGAATGTACTGCATTCTGTAGACTTGACAATACTTTGACTAATTCTACCATTGCTAGAGGTGGATGTGATTTTCCAAATGCAGTCACTTGGATTGACAGCATAATAAAGCTGAGGTGGAAATGCTTTGCAAGAGGAAGTCACTTTACCATTACACATTGAAAATAAAGTAAATGATAATAGCTTTCCAGGCAAGAGGACTATTTCTTTATTTTGTAGGCTAAGTCGATTTCCATTCTGTATGAAGGCTGGTAAGTTGTAAATTCAAATCATGGAAAAGGAAATACAAACGTACAACAAGCACAGCTGTGTATCCTTCATATATAGTATATAGTTACAGATATATACGGAAGCTTATTTCCGATTCTCAAAAAAAAAGTTATGATTGTCTTATTTTGCAAAGGTTTTGTGGTATTTTTCAAGAGAATTTCATTGCATTGTTTTGCAATAATTAAGTGATTTCACAAAGGTTTTTTGCCTGCTGCTGCCAGTAACATTGTGCACGTGTGAGGTTCAGTCAGAAGATGTTAAGCTCGCTTATAACATGCAATCACGTGTCAAGAACTGACCAAAAGTTATAGGTATACATATAGTTTTAATCAGGTTAAATTTTAGTAAGTTTAGTACAGATGTTTTAACAAAGGCAGAGTGGTAGTGCTGTGCTGCCATCCCTGCATATAGCTCCAGGTTCTGAATGACATTTGTATCCTCTCCCTGTGCATTTTTGGATTGATTGGTATCAGTGAAGGGGCTTAACTACATATGATTACCCTTTTTAACATTGAATACTGGAAATGTGTCAATAATACTTCTCAATTAAGAAAATACATTTAGTCATTTATGTGCTTTGACGAAATTAACATTTATCCCCAACTCAAGTACTCAAAAACTCAAGGTTGCACCTCCAGATCACACTGTTTCAAAATATCTACAACAAATAACTTCATTAAAACTAACCAATTAACCTTATTTATAGATTTCTGTTACTGGATTGCACATAACACATCTTCTTGTGATTGGCTATGTGATTGTGCCCTGCAAAGGACTGGTGTATTGTCTGCCACGTTTGTCCCTGGCCTTACACCAGTGCTGTTATAATGATTACTCACTGTGACCATAAACTGGACCAATTACATATAGCTCTCAGCTCATGCTATGACCCTTGTGACAAGAAGGGACACCAGACATCACAATGGTTTGAGGCAGCCACCCATATAATGTGTTTCTGGCTGCAAAAGTAAAAGAAGATTTGAGAGCGAGTAATGTTTCAAGACAGAGTCCAAAACAGAACTGAAATCCAGAGGAAGGAAGTGATGTCATCCTCTGGACCGGAAGTGATGTATCTCGAGCTGAGGCTGCGGCTCCTGGTGGGATTTCCCGGGAAAGGGGGCAGACGTGTTACTATTAGTCCTTAAGCCCTTCAGCTGCTCCTATTCACACATGCGTGATACCCTATAATGCCTATTCAGTTCTTGTCACTTGATTGCACTCTACACACGTGCTTAACCTCTTCCTCACTAGCTGTCACTAGACGACTGCAGCAAACACAGGCATGATGTTATAAACCACACCTGGCAACATCTTTGAAAAATAATGCAACACTATTATAAAATAACACAATATTTATTGTGAAAAAACACAATTCTTTTGTAGCTAGCAATATTTTTTGTGCAATTATGCAATATATTTGAGAAATAACACAATAAAAATTTGAATGCAAGGAATAAGTTTCTGTAGATATAAATATAGTGCAAAGAGTTACCAGCACTTAAATGGACACTAAAATGCACAGGATGATGAAAGACCAACAATAAAGAGAAACCCAAACCCATAGTTAATCTTAGTGTGTCACATTTATTATGCTGTTCAAACAAAAACAAAATACAGTTACAACATCCATCCATCCATTTTCTGCTGCTTAGCCTGGTCCAAGTCGCAGGTGCAGCATTCTAAGCAATGATGTCCAGACATCCCCTCTTCCCTGCCACCTCCTCTAACTCCTTCAGGGTGGACTCTCCACCATGTCCTGGGTCTCCTCCCAGTCGGACATACCTAAAGTACCTCCCCAGGGAGATGTCCAGAGCCAACTTAATCAAATGCCTGAACCACCTCAACTGGCTCTTTTCAATGCGGAGAAGCAGTGACCCTATTTTGAACTCCTCCAGAATGTCTGCACTTCTCACCCTATCTCTAAGGCAGTGCCCAGACATCCTGCAAAGGAAACTCATTTTTGCCACTTGTGTCCGCGATCTAGTTGTATTGATCACTACCCAAAGCTTGTGACCATAGGTGAGGGTAGAAATTTAGATTGATCACTAAATCTTCATCATGACTGACTGGTACAATTTCGGCAGAACAACAGATGCTTACTTCAATCTGCTTATCAATCTACCGTTCTCTTTGTCCCTCACTCATGATAATCCTGAGATACTTAAACTCCTCCACTTGATGCAGCACCCTTTTCCCAAACTGGAGAGGACACCTCCACTCTTTTCTGACTGAGAACCAGGACTCAGACTTGGAGGTGCTGATCCTCATCCCGGCTGCTTTATACTCAACTGCAAACTGCCCAAGTGTGTGTCTGAGGTCACAGTCCAATGAAGTCAACAGTACCATATCATCTTCAAAAAGCAGAGACGTGATTCTGGGGCCACTGAACTGGACCCCCTCCACTCCTTGGCTGCACTTTGAAATTCTGTCCATAAACATTGTGAACAGAATCAATGACACAGGGCACATTTACAACAATAAAATATAAATAGGCAAACAAATAAATAACTAAACTAAACAGAGTAACTGCTGCTGCCATATCACTGCAAATAGGGAATGGCATAAAAGCCAGTATAGTTTCTCCAGGCTAGCCAGAGGAAGCAGACAAGTTGCCAGTGAGAAAATTGGGATCCATTACAAAGGGTAAAGAGCTTGAATGTTGTCAAAAGAGACATTCTTTTGGAAAAAGTGTGCCCAGAAATACTGCAGTATAAGGGACTTGGCAATTATAGGATTTTGTTGACACAACCCTAGTGCTTCAAGTGGGTTGGTACTCATCAGCACTTCTATGTTTTGCTGTCCGGAGTACTGGGAGTTTTTCCATATGTACCAGCAGTTTTTGAAGTCAATTAGTCGTCACCAGTATGCAGTACCGGCTTATTTTTTTTTTCACTCTTCGGAGTGTGGTCACTTTTTCTTTCAGTGTGTACTTTTCACAACCTCTCGATATTAAAATGCCGCACATTTTAACTTACAGCTATCTCATGGAAATTGCAGCATGGATAGACCTCCTCCCTCAGTTTCCAACCTAAAACTCCTTTGTCTCCATTCATATATTTGTTGAAGATATTTGAGGGAGACACTAGAGGTTAGCTGAAGTAGCAGAAACACCTGCATTTCCACTTCTTTTTTTACGTTTCAGCTACTACAAGCCCCGTCCACAAAGTCCAAGAACTGTCCAGACTCTGGGCTAACAGACCACTTCTTGAAACACAAGTGAGCAAGTGGATAACCTCCCAGAGGTAAACGCAACTACTAAGGAGGTACTGAGGGATTTGGAAATTGTAGAGGGAGAAGTGCTGCTCAGATTAAATAACATGAAATCAAACAAGTCACCAGGCCCAGATAATATTTACCCTCGTGTTCTTAAGGAGGCTAGTGAGTACAGATATAAACCCTTGGCACATATTTTTAGGAAGTCACTGAGCACTGGAGAGATTCCGAAGGACTGGAAAATGGCAAATATCATCCCATTATATAAAAAGGGTGACAGGGCAGATCCAAGCAACTATAGGCCAGTAAGCTTAACATGCATCACAGGAAAATTAATGGAAGGAATTATTAAGGATAAGATTGAGCAACACATGGCAAGGACAGGAGTTATTCTGACCAGTCAGCATGGGGCCAGAAGAGGAAGGTCATGTTTTACTAACAGGCTGGAATTCTATGAGGAGGCAACAAAAGGATACGATCAAAGTGGAGCTTATGATATTATTTATCTGGACTTTCAGAAAGCATTTGAGAAGGTGCCACATGAGAGGTTGGGCATCAAGTTAAAAGAAGTGGGATTTCAGGGTGATGTTTTTGGATGGGTGCAGAATTGGCTCAGACACAGGAAGCAGAGGGTGATGGTGTGAGGAACCTCATCAGAACTGGCCGATGTTAAGAGTGGTGACCAGCAGGGGTCAGTGCTAGGGCCGCTGCTATTTTTAATATATATAAATGATTTAGATAGATAGATAGATAGATAGATAGATAGATAAGACTTTATTGTCTGTGCCCCAATGGGGTCACAGAAATTTCCCTTTTGACACGCTCATGAGACAAAACAGACCCAAAAAAAATACAAATATAAACAAACCATAAAAAAAAAACCTACTTCATCTGATTCAGAACAGATACTGCTGAGGGTACAAAAGATTTCTTGTATGCATTCTTCCGTGCCAATGGGGTTTTATTCCTCCTACCTAACGGCAGCAATCTAAAGAACGCATAAAGAGGATGAGAGACATCCTTCACAATCATAGTTGCCTTCCTCAACAGTGCACGGTTGTGCAGTTCAGAAAGGGGAGTTTGAGGTAATCCAATTATTTTGGAAGCCTGGTTTACTACACGACACAGTTTTGTTCTATGTTTAACGGTTAATAAGTTGTACCAAGATAAGTAATTAAAAGTGAGAACAGATTCAATAAGTGATCTATAAACCAGCGTTAAAACCTCCTTGCTAACATGAAAGGCTCTAAGTTGCCTTAGTAGATGGAGGCGCTGCTGTGCCTTCTTATATACAGCATCTACATGCTGCATAAAAGACAGACAGGTGTCAATCTCTGTCCCGAGATATTTAAAAGTCTGAACCTGCTCCACCAACTGACCCTGGATACTAAGTGGCTGGAACAGCAGTGATGGAGCCCGTCCTTTGGGGCCACAACACAATTCCTTAGTTTAGAAACATTTAACTCCAGTGAATTTTCTGCCAATAACTGAACCAGTCTCTGGACCTCCTGCTGATATGCAGAGAGGGCACAGGTATTTGTCATATGGGCCACCAGGGCCATGTCATCAGCATATTTATACAGTGTCATTGCTGCATTGCTGCATTGCTGCAGGAAACATTGTTTATGTAGACAGAAAAAAGAAAAGGGGATAGAACACATCCCTGAGGAAGGCCTGCATTTAAAACGGATGTGCTAGAACTTATACCATTTAAAAATACCTGCTGTGGTCTTTCTGTTAAAAAATTTTTTACCCATAAAATCAGCATGGGATGCACCTGAACGTCAGAGAGGCGGTATAGCAGAATATCTATCTGAACAGTATTAAAAGCAGAGGATAAATCCATGAATAAAATCCTTGTATGTGGATGTACCGAATCCATTTGTCTAGTAACAGTATCTAAAAGTGTGAGACATGCATCCTCCACTCCACGCTTTGCTTTATATGCAAACTGGAGTGGGTCAAGTTTGTCCGACAACATGCTGGAGAGATAATCACACAGTACTCTCTCCATACATTTACACAAGACAGATGTTACGGCTATTGGCCTATAGTCCTTTGGATCCTTGCAAGTAACAAGCTGGTTAAGTTTGCAGATGATACCAAGATAGATGGATTAGCAGATAATTTGGAATCTGTTATATCATTACAGAAGGACTTGGATAGCATACAGGCTTGGGCAGATTTGTGGCAGATGAAATTTAATGTCAGTAAATGTAAAGTATTACACATAGGAAGTAAAAATATTGGGTTTGAATACACAATGGGCGGTCGGAAAATCGAGAGTACACCTTATGAGAAGGATTTAGGAGTCATAGTGGACTCTAAGATATCGACTTCCTAACAGTGTTCAGAAGCCATTAAGAAGGCTAACAGAATGTTAGGATATATAGCACGATGTGTGGAGTACAAGTCCAAGGAGGTTATGCTCAACCTTTATAATGCACTGGTGAGGCCTCATCTTGAGTACTGTGTGCAGTTTTGGTCTCCAGGCTACAAAAAGGACATAGCAGCACTAGAAAAGGTCCAGAGAAGAGCGACTAGGCTGATTCCAGGACTACAGGGGTTGAATTATGAGGAAAGATTAAAAGAGCTGAGCCTTTACAGTTTAAGCAAAAGAAGATTAAGAGGTGACATGATTGAAGTGTTTAAAATTATGAAGGGAATTAGTCCAGTGGATCGAGACTTGTATTTTAAAATGAGTTCATCAAGAACACGTGGACACAGTTGGAAACTTGTTAAGGGTAAATTTCGCACAAACATTAGGAAGTTTTTCTTTACACAAAGAACAATACACACTTGGAATAAGCTACCAAGTAGTGTGGTAGACAGTAAGACTTGATGTTTTCTTGGAGGAAACAAGTGGATAGGACTGGCGAGCTTTGTTGGGCTGAATGGCCTGTTCTCGTCTAGAATGTTCTAATAACGAAATCATTAAATCACCCACACCCAATCTGTCTTCTTCTTTTATTTTTTCTTCTTCCTCTTCATCTTTTCCCACATCTACGTGGGGCTGATGTGCTTGATCATCCTTTCCATACAGCTCGATTCTTCATCTCCTCCTCAGTCAGAACCTTTTCCTTCAGATCTTCTTTTACTTTATCCATCCACCTCCACTTTGGCCTCCCTTACTTTCTCTTTTCCTATACATCCATTCCCATCACTTTTTGCCCACATATTCATCGTCCCTTCTCATCACATACCGCTTCAACCAATTTTCTTGTACTTTCTTAGATATCTCTCTCAATTTTGTGGTATCTCTTATTGTCTCATTTCTTATTCTGTCTTTTTTTGTACCTATACACATACATCTCAACATTCTCATTTCTTCCACATCAAACGTTTTCTCTTGCACTCCATTTACTGTACATGTCTCAGCTCCATACATCATGGCTGCTCTCACCACTGTCTTAAAACCTGACCTTTAACCTTTGCCTTAATCATTTGATCTCACAAAACTCCTTATAGCAATTCAATTCTTCTTCTTCCAAGGGTTCCATCCACATTACTCTATGGGCTACCACTGCATCTAATCCTCCATCTTGGGCTACCACTGATCCTGGATGTTTAAATGTACCCCCTTTTTTCAGTAGCTCTCTCTTCAGGTTAACTTCTTATTCCTGATCATCCTTAAACCTCAGATATTCTTTCTTCTTCTGATTTATTTTCAGTCCTCTGTCTTCCATAGTCTTCTCAGTTCTTCCAACTTTGTCTCTACTTCTTGTTACCGGTGCTACACAACACAATGTCTTCAGTAATTACCCAATCTGTGTAAATGGGACATTGATGCCTTGGCATAACA
Organism: Polypterus bichir lapradei; assembly: GCA_026402145.1. Classification (NCBI taxonomy): domain Eukaryota; kingdom Metazoa; phylum Chordata; class Cladistia; order Polypteriformes; family Polypteridae; genus Polypterus; species Polypterus bichir. Next base: position 29,901,184 of record JANRMT010028174.1, read on the forward strand.
CATTTTTGAAACACTGTACTGTAAATATATTGTAATGAGGAGCACTTTAAACAACTGTTTACATCACTGTATTCTAAGTGTTTATTTTCTTTTCATATTTCTCAGTTTCGACTTCATCACAGGCCATGTCTGGAGGAAACCAAACCAACATGCTAGTGACAGAATTTCTCATTACTGGATTTCCTGGACTTCGAGATCAAGAAAGTAGGAAAACATTATTTGCTATCTTCCTAACAGTCTACCTGTTCATCTTAGTTGGAAACATCATGTTAATCCTCATCTTTACATCAGATAGAACCCTACACACCCCCATGTACACACTGGTCTGTGGACTGGCTTTTTTAGACATTGCCATCACAACTAACACCGTGCCCAGTATGCTAGTTGTGTTTAGACTTGAATCTCGATCCACTCCTTTTGTGACCTGTTTCGTTCAGATTGTATTTTTTCAGGGTTTATTCTCGACAGAATGTTTCCTTCTTTGCTTAATGGCTTATGATCGTCACATAGCCATCTGTAATCCTCTGCACTATCCCAATTTAATGAATAATAGTCGTGTCTCCAAACTGATAGCTTGCTGCTGGCTGACTGGCTTTATTTGTGCCATAACTTGTGTCATCCTTACTGTCCAATTACCATTCTGTGGGTCCAATCAAATTAATCATTGTTTCTGTGACTTTGCTTCGGTTCTGCTTTTAGCCTGCGGGAATATTGAAATGACTGGCTTTGTGGTCTTGTCCATAGGCTTGAGTGTGCTGTTTATCCCTTTGATATTTATTCTCTTCTCTTACATGAGGATTATATATTCTGTGGTGCGAATCTCTACCACTGAAGGGCGACTTAAGGCCTTCTACACGTGTGGCACACATATGCTGGTGATATCGGTGTTCTTTTTAGTAGCTGGTGGGGTCTTCATTTCTGACCGAATTGCTGGTACATCTATGGACATGAGGATCATGGGACTGATAATTCAGAATGTCTTTCCAGCTCTAATGAATCCTATTATTTACTGCCTGAGGACGAAAGAAATCAGAAAAAGCTTTGAAAAAACTTTGAGGAAAATTAGAATTTTACCAAGTAGCTTGACGAATTAGGTTATTAGCAAACCTAAGTTCTTATGTTTCATACATTTATCATCAAGTCAATAACATTTCTAAATATGACTAATAATTATCAGTATGGGATAGGATTAAACATTTTTCCTTATATTTAGAAGTTGCTTTATCCAAGAAATTACAACAGCACAGTTTCATTAGCATTTTAAACCTCACAAACACAGGCTGACTTTGTATCCTTTGTGGGTTGTCTTGTTTATTCTACGTCTATGTAAGTATTTGATGGATATCTTAAGCTTAGCATGTAACGTACCTGCAGACAGGGGTTTACTTTTTTCTTTGTGACTGGTGTAAGCTGTGATTATTATAGAGGTTTTTTTTGTTGTTTGTTTAATATACTGTGCCTTTTCATGTAGTAATAAAATATTTGGTAAAACTTTAGTTTAAAGAACTGCAACATTCACCAATTACACATTCACTGTTATGTAGCAAGACCTTAACAAAGGCTTCTTTTGGTCTTCATAACACTTATAAAACACCAGCAGTTGAGTTATTCATCTCTGTGCTGTGTGGTATTGACATGCTGGTAAAACGACTTGTTAATATGAAGGATTTACAGGTTTTATACTACATATGTCTTAGTTAAGCCACCCCAGACAACCCCAAAGTCAAGTTTTGTTAGTAGGTTACAATACAGAAATGAAGAAACACTTTAGTGATGCTTTGTAAGTGTCATGAAGACCCACACAAGTGTAAGTTAAAGTCTGGAGGCACAGTAACTAGTGTTCACACTGCAAATGTTCTGGGGGGTTGCATTTGGAGATGGAAAAACGGGATGAATATTCTTTACTTCACTGAACGTGAAGGATTACATGTATTTGTAAAAAAGAAGAAAATGATCAAATGTTTCTGGTAAATTTTATGAAGGTTCCTATATGGACTGGCAGTAAGATTTAATAACAAATACTGGCCTGCGAAATGTGCATTTTTAAATTAAAATTAAGACATAGTAACACTCTTTGTAACACATTACATTTTATAATAAATAATCATATAGCATATTTAGTTACCTTTTTTGTAAGGAATAAGTAATGTAACTAAGTTACTTTTAAAAGTATTGCTCACCAACAGTTGGCATATGACGAACTTTAATACTGTAGCAACTCCATAACGACTACAGTGTATGCAGCGAGATGGAATAGGAGGGTGACAGCACAAATTTGTTATACAAAAGACGACCACCAGCAGGAGCGATTAGTAGTTGTGAGCAGCCATGAGCAGAATGAAAGGTGGAGTCCACCCAGAGAGGGGGAGGGCAGTGGTGAATCTGAAGCTGGACATTGATAACGTGGTTGAGTGCCACTTCACCCAAAAACTGTTGAGAATGATAGAAACGGAAGGGTAAGTGGTGTCTTCTGGATCAGCGAAAAGACAGAGAGAGTGAGGTCATGTGGAAGAGACTTGGTTTCGTCCATCGTGTTATAACAGTCCTTCTAACGGGAACCAACAGCGGCCAGCACAGCATGATAAAGGTGTTCCCCAAGGCCAGAACAGTGGAGAAGACTGTACGTAGTTCAATATACTTTTTCTTCAGAATAAGTTATATCCTGCACTATCCTTGGCTCCAGCTGGATATAGCGGGTTGGATAATGGATGGATTTTCTTCAGTTCCTGTAATTTAATGAATTATTCCACCCAAAAATTATATTTCTTATATGTTAGATTGTGCCAAAATTGGACATTCCTTACAAATACAATCTAGCCCTTATTAAGGTATTTTATACTCTTTGGTGAAAGTTGGATTAATTTGATTATCAGGAAAAGCTGATCACATAATGAATGACAACTCTTCTGTTATTTATAATTGGGAAATGAGTCATAGTAAGAGAATAATATTTCAGATATGATTCTAATAATGTGTGCTGTACCTCTCATTGTCATTACTTGTTGTATAGGGATTTATGCTCAAAGTGAATAATTTTAATTAAAAAAAAAAGAACTCTGACCCTCAGATGAGCCAAACACAATTTTTGGGCCAATTTAAATCCTAAAATTCTTGGCTTATCCGCAGGTATATATTGTATCTGTTTTTCTGTTTTGAAAGCCGTGTGAAAGACTTCTGGAATCAATGCATTAAATAGTGGGGCTAACTATTGTGGGCAAGATGAAACAAAACTCACCATTTTAGAACTATTATATTTGTGAGTGTTTTTGACTGTGCCTGTCCTGTGCAACTCAGCATTCTGCAACTATTCTTTCTAGTGCATTTACTATGGAGATGATTAGACAATATGATATTTTAACTTTTTACTATATTATCAGATTCAGTATAAGTAATTCCTATTTATTGATAAGATGTTCATCAACTTTTACTCTAACTGTTTTGGGATCTTTAGATGTACAAAGATATAGGGCATGTTACGGATAATACCATTTACCTATATGTTGATTGGTGCAAACTAATGAATTTCTTAACTGTGTTATGAAAATTATCTTTAGTAACTAACATTTTTAACGTATTATTCTGTCTGCATAGAGAACTTAGCTATTAATATGTGGGCTCCTTTGGGTCCATTGCTGTAGTAAAGGATGTCTATCTTGGAAACACTGTTAATGGTGATTTTCGTCATTATTTAGAAGAATTTACTTAATAGTCAAAGATAAACACAGAAATTAATTTTTACTCTTTTCATTTAGAAATCATGGAAACTGTTCAGCTTACTTATATAATAAAAGAGGTGTAATTTCAATGTCTACTTACACTCAAAGTTCAAGATACCATGTGTGACCACAAGGGGTCATTACTGTACCCCAAGTCCCAGACACAACCTCAACAATGCAAGTCCCAGTTAAAAGGTTTATTAACACAAATACCTTGCAAAAAGGCAAAAGTGACATAAAAACACACACACAATATGCTTCTTTTCTTTCTCTTTCTACTTTCTACTCCTGCCGGTAAGCTTTCTCCTCTTCCACCTGACTATGATTCTGTTGGATAAGGTCGAGTGGCTTCTTTTATTCTGGACCCAAGAGTACTTTCAGTGACAGGGCATAGCCTGATGGAAACACTTCCAGGTCAAACAGAAGCCCCACAAAGTAGGGATTTCTAAACCTAGTGACTCCCCCTCGTAGTCCCCACGGGTCCCAACAGGAATACTGCATTCAGGTCTGGGTATGGGACTCTTTACAGTGTAGCCAGAGTGAACCTGAAGAGAGGCAGCCAAGAAGCCAAGGCAGCATACAGAAGGAGGACAGAGGACCATCTGATGAGCAACAACACTAGGCAGGTGTGGCAGGGTGTCCAGCACATCACCGGCTACAAATCTACAGTAGCAACTCCACGGCCGCTGTGGGAGATGCTTCTCTGGCATAGGAGCTGAACATCTTCTTTGCCCGCTTTGAGGCAACACCAACAGTAGCTCTATCACATTGTTTTGTCCCCCTATCTGAGTAAGAGTCCCATACCCATCCTGGATA
>JANRMT010028174.1:29920715-29934960 GCA_026402145.1 Polypterus bichir lapradei
AACATTGTAATTTCTTCCGATAAATCTTCAATTCTCTCTCTGAAATACGTAATATCTTCGGCAGAATCCATTTCATCGGCAGTAGTAAGCATTTTTCTAATTGATTCTTGTGCTATCGATTCACCAATCAGTTACTAGAGGGCGTGTTAGAGCCCACCCTCTCAACTTTGACGAGTGAAAGTGACAGTTTTATTTCAAGTCGTATTTCATGACGGTTTGCAGGTATGTTACGGACAAAATGAAATAAATAAATAAGCAACAAAAAACATGTTTCGTGACACACTTATTTATTTATGCTCTCATTTCATGATACATTTATTTATTAAGGTTTCATTTCATGATACATTTATTTATTTATTTATGCTCACATTTCACAGTACTTTTATTTATTTACACATTTATCTATTTATTTAATTTTGTCCGAAATATTCCTCCATGCTCCCCATCTGACAATGCTGTTTTCACATAAAGACGTGCTATAGCTCAAATGTGATTTATTTGGAGACGCGCTATAGCTTGAATGTTATTTATATAGGGAAGAAAGTACAGTGTCAGGTGCTCATTCAGTGTAATAGGAACCATAGCACAGAGAGGTGTGTACACTGCAACAAGTACACATGTCGTAAATGTTGGAAGGGTGTGAGGGAATTGTTAATATTTGAATGGGATGATTTTATATAGCATGGATCGGAAATCAGCAGTTCTTAGCATTGCCCCACACAAGCTGTCGTATCAACCGCCTACTGTAACTTGCTTTATTTTTTCTTCACTTATAGTCTAGAATAAAAGTGCACTTGTTTTGTTATACTTGTAAACAACAGATGTTCCTGTGTTTGAGCGACCCGGGTATGCTCAAAAAAAATAGACGTGTAATACCACGAAAAGTGCACGCAGGCACAGCAGTTCGCAAAAACATTGGTACGAGAATGCAGTCACAAGTACGCTGCAGAGCTATAGCGCGTCTTCAGATTGGGGGGGCGGGAGGTAGGGAAGGATCTTGAACACGACTGAGAGAATGAAAAGTGAATAAAAAATAACTAACTTTTGCAAGTATCATAAATTACACTGGCTGTTACACACTGAAATCAAATGTATGTTTTTATTTTAAAATAGTAAGAATAAGAGCAGTTTACTTTTCAAAAGAGAATCGTGTAGGATCAAACTCATAACCTTTTGGTTACAAGTCAGCAGCTGATACCATTACACTACCATGGCAGTTGAGATATGTATGTGTCAATGTGGCATGTTAATGCTGCTTTTTTTCCTGCAGTTATATTTTTGAATAAAAGTATACTTGTTCTGTTATATTTGTACCTTTTGTAAAGCTGTTAATTTGATATTTGGACTTCAGGCTTCATACATTATATAGTTTATGCCTACATTTTGTCATTTACTACTACAATATCAAAAACGTTTCTGTTTTAAAAATGTGTTTACACGGATTACTGTAGAAACGGAACACACGTGAAATACGTGTATTCCAAATAATGATCTATTATTTCCACTCTAAAACTCCACTTCACTCCCAGATAATCAATCAAGGCATGAGCTGGGAGAAGTTTGTGCACTTTCTAAGTCGATGGGGTGATGGAATAGCCGGCTACTTGCCACTTTTCTTTATCAACACATTTAGATTAACAAAAGACGCTGGCGGAGAGGTGAGAACGGTTTTAAGAAGCGATTTAAAGTGGGACGGATCTAAGAGTTTTTTCGTAGGCTCTGGTAATTCTAGTGTTAATGGACTATTCGCGGTAAGTTCTGAAAACTCTGAGGTCTAAGTTTATAACTTGTTTTAATTTCACAAAGACGTTTATCGTGTGGTGATTGGTTATGTGCAGAAAGAAAAAGCAAGGATAGGAACTGGAGGTTTAGTACGTCAGATAGAGACAGCGCGCATGCAATAAAGAAAGCCCGCTCAGAAGAACATCCATTGAATTCTGCGTTCGTGTCTCTGTCCACCACATCACGAAGCCAACATTTACACGAGTGCGATACCCATTCATATATCCAGTTTTTTGGAGCCTCGTCACACCTGTCATAAAGTTCACTACACTGAACATACACCTGGGGACCCCGTAATGCAAGGGAGCAGCACTACAGCCGCGCCACCGTGCCCCCCGCCACCCGTGTTTAATACATGCTTTAATGCATTTCATCGTGAAGAAGATATCATGCACTGTATGTTAGTATTCTGAATGTTCATAGAGCAGGAATATCATGAAGTCAATGTGCGGCGATCGCTGTCTGCTGTCTGTGTGCAAGAGGAAGTCAGTTTAAGAAGCGCATAGAGATTAAAAACTGGGTCGGGAAACACTTAATAAAAAGCATTTAATGTGCTACATTAACTTATGACGGGGGGTTTGAGAAAATCTAATAAATTAAACATTCATTTTAAGATGAAGTTTAGTTTGCGACATTCTACTGACAAAATAAACTACTAGAATAAAGTAGAAATGTCGACTTTAATCTCGACATACAGTAAATGGCGAGAATAAAGTGGAAATGTCGAGAATAAAGTCAACATGTCGACTTTAATCTCGACGTAAATGGCGAGAATAAAGTGGAAATGTCGAGAATAAAGTCAACATGTCGACTTTAATCTCGACATTTTGATTTTTTTTTCTTCACTGTGTCCGTATTTTTTTTTTCACCGTGGCCCTAATACGCTTCCGTATCATCATGAGTTGTGTATTGAGTGATTTAACAAATCTGTTTTATTAATCGGTTTGTTGTTGTTTTTTTTACCACGTCATCTATTTATGAAACTACAGTATGTTGGCAATACAAGAACTGCCTGTACAGTATATTAAAGATACGGTATAGGGCTTCCTGACACTGCAGTTAACTGAAGCAGTCAATGCTCCATCTGGCGGGATTATACAGCATTGCAACCATCTTTTTAGAAAGCGCATGGGGGCGTTTATGGGGCGGGGCATCGTTAACTGCATCATCGCGGGGGATCACATTCCGTGCACGGATCGTGCATGGTCCTGTCATGGTCCTGTCATGGACCTGTCATGCTCCAGGCGGCTGTTTGACGTGGCTCCCACTGTACATTTACTGATGGTTGACAAAGTTACAGAAGGGAAGCATATGACAAAGACTTTTATCCAGGTGGGAATCTGAATCTACGCAGTCTGCCATTTTTCGTCCCCACGCTGAGAAGTTTTTCGGATTTTGCCGACACTTGCTTCAAAGGGTTTGGCTGTTGTCTAAGCCTTTTAATACTGTCTGTTTCACTTGCTGGTCTTCTCTGTCTCCAAACAAGGGCAGGTAGGGGCTGAACTCCTCCTCCACAAAATACAGAAATAATGCTTACATGCCGGTTCTCATTCTCCCAACAAGGAAAGAAGATTTTGTACTGACAGAGGACAAAAATACTGTTCTGTGTTTAAGCTGACTATACAATCCTCCAGTTGTCTTTGGCTATCTAGTCTATGCTTGGCTAGGAATTTTAAATGCTGAGCCCCTGTGTGCCAAACTTAGCATGCACATGTGAATGGAGACTTTACCAGTGGTGTTCAGGACAGTGACATAAAATATTAAAGAAAAATATATTATAACAGATGCGTGTTTGCTCTCCTCTGCACAGCTTCAAGTGCTGCTGTCTTTTTGTAGCATGTTAACCAAAATTGCACACAACACTTCAGATGAGGTCTCACAAGTGCATGATATATTCTAAGCATAACATCCCTTGATTTATATTCAGCAGTTTTTAAAACATAACATTTTATCTGTCTTTTAATCGCTTCAGCACCTTACTTAGATGATGAAAACATTGCGTCAATATAAACCCCTAAATCTTTTTCAGAGTTTGCTTCACGTAGGTCAGTGGCTCCTGTATTTTATTTATAGTTAACGTTCCTGTTGCACATGTATAGCACTTTGCAGTTTTCTACATTAGACTACGTTGTCCAAGTGTTCGCCCAGCTGTGAAGCTTGCTCATATCTTTCTGAACTGCTTTTGTTTACGCCTCAGTGTCTGCTGTTCGTCACATTTTAGTTTCATCTACAAATTTCACAAGTTTACTAACTACAGTATATGAAAACCTATGTCATTAAAATAGATCAGAAAAACTAACGGTCCAAGGACACACCTCGAGGGACTCCACAGATGCCATATTCGCTTGATATCTTTGTCTCTGATTAATCAACTTGTGATCCAATTTAGTAGGTTATTTCTGATGCCTACAACATCTAGTTCAGAATTAAATACTAAAAAGCCTTCATTGTGCTGGTTTATGGAACAAGTGATAGGTAGCAATATATGATTTTTAGGAGCACTTTAAACAAATAGTTACATCTGTATGTTCCAGTGCTTCTCATGTCCCTCTGTGACTGTTGGCTTTTGTTCCAACCAGTTACAAAATTAGTGAGCCATTTCCCCTTTAATTGATCTCATTTAATTAGCTAATCTTTTATTCTGTGCTTAGAAAAGCACAGCCGTATGATGTTTACATTTCTAAGACAGTGTTTGTATTTTGCTATAATTTTAAATAATTAACTCTTGTTAGCCGTCTTTGTATTAATTAGCCCTTTTTCTGTGTAGTTTCCTCCCTTAATTTTATTCTAATAATGACAATTTACAACAAGTAGAACAGAGAGCTGGACAAATACCACTGAATGCTGAAAGGCTGCAGTGTCAGACTAACTGTGGTGCTCATTAGTAAATAATGGATTGAATAACCACAACACCTGGGAATCGTGAGGTTGAAAATTTTTAAAAACATGTTTTTAAAAAAAATAAAACAAAAACATTAAATTAATTCAATGTAACATTCAGAAATGTTTGGTACATTCTAATAGAAATTTATCAATCATCATTTTTTTTTTTAAATTTCGACATTGACCCTGTGTTTGAGTAAGGAACATCAAGTCCAAAAGGATAAATGTTGGGGCGCCAAGCCAGCCTTCCCCGTTTAATCCAACGATACATCAAACAAAACAGGCACTGTATGGGGCGAATAGGAAACCAAATAAAACAAAGTTGGAAGGCGGTTAGTACACAGTGGATTAGATCCTTCAGTAAAGGCCAAGAGCTTCATCCTGCAGGGTGCTCTGATCACAGAGTGACGCCTCCTTCCTTATAGGAGGAAGATCAGAAGGGGCGGAGTCAGCTGCCCTCACCCTGTGTCTTCTCGGTACTGTGGAGAGAATGGAAGAGGACATGATTAGCACCATCACCCTACATCAAACAAATCAGGCACTGTATGGGGCGAATAGGAAACCAAATACAACAAAGTTGGAAGGCGGCTAGTACACAGTAGATTAGTTCCTTCAGTGAAGGCCACGAGACAAGAGCTCCGTCCTGCAGGATGCTCTGATCACAGAGTGACGCCTCCTTCCTGCGGCCCTGTGATTTATATGGAAGATCAGAAGGGGCGGAGTCAGCTGCCCTCACCCTGTGTCTTCTCGGTACTGTGGAGAGAATGGAAGAGGACATGATTAGCATCGTCACCCACCCCATACCAAAGTGTCATTACGTGCCTAAGATAATACACATGTGTGACAATCCCAAAACACAGACACTGGGAAATAACAGCTTGATCATATTTAGAGTAGCAGTCCCATTAAAATAAGGAGTCGGTTGGAACAAAAACCTGCAGTCAAATGAGCTCTGCAGGATTGAGTTTGGGAAACATTAATATATTCTAAGTATTTGCTTTCTTTTCATTTTTCAGTTTTGATTGCACCAAGGTCATGTCTGGAGAAAACCAAACCAACATGCCAGTGACAGAATTTCTCATTAACGGATTTCCTGGACTCCGAGACCAAGAAAGCAGGAAAATGTTATTTGCTGTCTTCCTGACAGTCTACCTGTTTATCCTAATGGGAAACATCTTGTTGATCCTCATCTTTTCATCAGACCGCACCCTACACACCCCCATGTACATACTGGTCTGTGGACTGGCTGTTTTAGACATTGCCATCACAACTAACACTGTGCCCAGCATGCTAGTTCTGTTTAGACTCGAATCTCGATCCACTCCCTTTGCAACCTGTTTCATTCAGATTGTGTTTTCTCAGGGTTTTTTTTCAACAGAATGCTTCCTTCTTTGCCTAATGGCTTATGACCGCTATATAGCCATCTGCAATCCACTCCACTACCCCAACTTAATGAATAACAGTCGCATCTCCAAGTTGATGACTTCTTGCTGGGTGTCTGGTTTTATTTCTGCTGCACCACCCGTTGTTCTCACGCTCAGGTTTCCTTTCTGTGGGTCCAACCAAATTAATCATTGCTTCTGTGACTTTGCTTCTGTTCTGCATTTAGCTTGTGGGGATGTTAAAATGACCAGCTTTGTGGTCTTGTCCATGGGCTTGAGCGTGCTGTTTATCCCTTTGATATTTATTCTGTTCTCTTACATGCGGATTATATATTCAGTGATGCAAATCTCTACCACTGTTGGACGACTTAAGGCTTTTTCCACATGTGGCACACATATGCTGGTCATATCCGTATTTTTCTTGGTAGCTGGTGGGGTCTTCACCTCTGATCGAATTCCTGGGACATCTGTGGACATGAGAATCATGGGACTGATAATCCAGAATGTCTTTCCAGCTCTAATGAATCCTGTTATTTACTGTCTGAGGACCAAAGAGATTAGAAATAGCTTTAAAAAAACTTTAAGGAAGAGTGGAATCTTATACTGCAGTGTGACCGTTTAAGTTGTTAACCAAAATATTTATCTGTGGTATTTAATAGTGATTGAAGGATTGCTTCTGCCTCATTCCTCTATAGCTCTTTCTTACTAAATATGATTAAGAATTCTCATTATTGAAATTTTTTCCTTATATTTGGGAATGTTGTTTCGTCTACATACTGTTATGGTTTGTGTTTGTTTTCAATTGTTAACTCTTTTCCTAGAGCTCTGTTATTTACATATTATGGCTTTTTTTAAGGGTCACTGAACCCATTTTTGGCATTATTGTTTGAATCAGAAATCATTTTCTTAGGATTACATAATTTTGGTCTTTCTGCACATCACCATTTTAAGCATTAGTTGCTAGGGCGTTGCAATGGAGGTACACATTGATGACAGGATAAAACGTCAGCACCATGCACTTCCTTCTTGTCATGTTTGGGGATCAGAGTTGTACAAAGAACAGCCAGAAAAATCATTTTAAGCAGACTTTATACCAGAACTTCAGGAAACAGTAATAGAACCTTTACTACACACAGAAAACGTGTCATCTTCTTCAGATGTTTAACTTCATGTTAAATGAAAAGAAGAAGACAGTTGCCTTCCTCAGAACTATAGAGTTGTAGAGAGGCAGGACTAGCAGTTCCATTGCATCGTCTACAAAATAGAAAAGCCAGATAATGTCTGAACAGAAAACACAGAAAATCACTTGGTTTAAAAGGTTTCTGTTATCATGAGATATGAGACTTACACAAACCTACATTAAATCCCACGCTTTCAAGCTGCTACCAGTTTGAAAGTGTGTTTACTATGTAATTGAATCAGCTGTAAAAAAGAAAGTGTAGCCCAGTCACTCACAATCTAACAAAATATCTGCACGGTTCTTGTTGGTGTCCATTCTTCTTATTCTTCTTCTTCTTCTTCTTTCCCTACTTCAATATGGGGTTGGTGTGCCTGATCATTCCTCTCCATACAGCTCAGTACAGCACCTTCTACTCAGACAGATATTTTTCCTTCAAATATTCTTTCACTTTAACCATCCACTTCCTCGTTAGCCTCACTTCAGTTTCTCTTCTCCTGTGCCTCCATTTTTATGACTCTTTTGTCTGTCTTCATCACATGTTCATACCACTTCAACACACTTACCTGTACTTTCTTAGAAACAGCATCTCTTTCACTTTTCTGGTACCTCTGATTGTCTCAGTACTTATTCCACACATCCATCTCAACATTCTCATTTCTGTCTCATCTAACTTCTTCTCCTGTGATCCCTTTACTGCTTATGTCTCATCTCCATACATAATTGCTGGTCTTATCACTCTCTTAAAAACCTTAATTTTAACCTTCACCTTAATTCTTTAATAAACTCATCCACCTTCGCCAACTCTACTCCCTGCATCCTCACCATTCCACTGACCTCCCTCTCATTCACACGCATGTATTCTGTCTTGTTCCTACTGACCTTCATTCCTCTCCTCTCTAGAGCATATCACCACCTCTCCAGGGTCTCCTCAACCTGCTCCCTACTATCGCTACAGATCACAATGTCATCAGCAAACATCATAGTCCAAGAGTACTCCTGTCTAATCTCATCTGTCAAACTGTCCATCACCATTGCAAAGAAGAAAGGGCTCAGAGCCGATCCCTAATGCAATTCCATCTTCACCTTGAATGCATCCGTCACTCCTACTGCAGACCTCACAACGGTCACACTTCCCTCGTACATATCTTGTACAATTCTTACGTACTTCTCTGCCACTCTCGACTACCTCGTACAATACCACGACTCCTCTCGAGGCACCCTGTCATATGCTTTTTCCTGGTTCTCAAAGACACCATACAACTCCTTCTGTCCTACTCTATATTTCTCCATCAAGACCCTTAGAGCAAACACTGCATCTGTGGTGCTCTTTCTTGGCATGAAACCATACTGCTGCTCACTAATCATCACCTTACTTCTTAACCTAGCTTCGACTACTTTTTCCTATAACTTCATGCTGTGGCTCATCAATTTTATCCCCCTGTAGTTACTACATTCCTGTACATTCCCCTTATTCTTAAATATCGGCACCAGTACACTTCTTCTCCACTTCTCAGGCATCCTCTCACTTTAAAGATTCCATTAAACAATCTGGTTAAGAAATCCACCCACTGCTATTTCTCCTAAACACCTCCATGCTTCCACAGGTATGTCATCTGGACCAACGGCTTGTCCTACAACTTACCCTCGATATTTAAATGCATCCACTCTTTTCAATAGCTCACCCTGCAGAGTAACTGATCATTAAACCTCACATATTCTGTATTCTTCTTATTTATCTTCAGTCCTCTATCATCCAAAGACCTTCTCCATTCTTCCAATTTCCTCTTCAGTTTCACTTTTCTGATGCTACACAACATGAGCAAAAAGCCTGCACCAGGAGGACTGGTCTTTTATCAAATGTCTCAACACATCCAAAACCAAATCAAAGAGGTAAGTTGCCTGTGTTTTTAGTGGTGTTTTCAGATCCTTTTTCTTCTGACTTCAACTTCTGTTTTGGTTTAGTGCTTAGAATTAAGGAAAGATGGGACAGATTCTCGGTAACAGTCTTTTTGCTGGTCAGTTTCCCCTTTGTTTTGGCAAAAATAAAAATGATTACACATTAGAAATTACAACTTTGAGACTTTTCTGACATTTCAATCTTTTCAAAGACAGATTATATTATTGGTGGGCTTTCTTGTTATTTATAGTAAAAAGTGTATTGAACTATCTGTGGAAACATACTTTATATGATGATAACAGGCTGTTTTGCCCTGATGCTACTGACACAGCTGTTACAGTAGCTTTGAACTCTTGGGACATTTCATTGGTGTTCATAGATGTTGTAAAAAGTTACAGCTAGCATTGCAAATGTCTGCAGCCTCATTGGATTGAGAAATTAGTCACATCTAAAATTCAGGACAAATAAAGAGTTTTTATTAGGGCTCACAGGAAAATACTGTATTTGGAAATACAGGACGTCTGATCGCCCTACCCAAATGCTTGGTCTAAAAGAATATTTAAGGTTGGTTTTGAAGTAGAAGTTCAAAGGTTGACATGCTCTGGCCTACCAATATGAAGACATTTCACCAACAATATGTCCACATTTACGTATGTATTTGCTTATTTGTACCCTTTGTAGAGGTGGTAGTTCAAAGCTGCACTTCAGTTCAGTGTGAGCAGCTCTTTAGGTAAGTAGATTGACAGACTGGAGGCTGTTTTTGAGACAAAAAATATATTTTTTATGTGATTTGTTTTTTAGTTTATCATTGACAAAGCAAACTCTACCTTTTCTAGGGAAACATAAACATGGCCATTGCTTGGGAAAGATTAGAATAAAAACTTCTAACATCTTGCACATTCAAATAGAGGCAAGATGTTAAATGTTGTACGAAAAGCAAATGTTGTGAGCCTCAAAGTCAAACCTCATATACTGTAATTGACTGGAAAGAAAATAGCAAACACGTTAGATGTCTTTTCAGACAGGAGTCAGGTGATCAACTGAAGCAAATAAGGTGGTGATGCCCTTTAAAGGAAACCAGACCAGAGTGGGCGGGACCAGGAAACGGTGACCCTGAAGTGCCAGATCATCTGACCTGTAAGAAAGAAAGAAGGAGAAGCATTAGGCAACAGCGCCAACCTTCAGCTCAGGGTGGAATTACCATTAGATAAGCCTTCAAGTTATCTCCCAAGAGTGTAGTATATATATATATTAAGCACTAAGAAAACCACTCTTTTGATATATACAATGTACATACAATCTGCATATAATTCAATTCTTAATGATAGGCCTTGGCTATTTAAATTAAATATATATTTGTGTGTATATTGCATTGTATGTTTTCCATGAATGTTATTTTGTATTCATATCTATATTATATTTATAAATGTTTACTGTGTCCTTTATCTCTCTAGGTAGTGTGGAATAAAATGTTTAGATTGAACTCACTAAAGGTTTTTCTAAAATGTTATAATCCATAAATACATCAGTTTTTGGATGTGTCTTGTTTTTCATTAATCTATAAATCAATTTGTGATAGCTGGAATTATGATAAGTGTTTCATTACCTCATATTATTTGTATGAAGGAAACAACCCCCATCTATCTGTCTATCTATTCATCCACTTACCTGCACAATTTGACTACAATTTGAAAAGCATCTCAGGAGAAAGGTCCATTTCAGAGCACACTGTATCACCAAGTCAATCGACAAGTGACAGCCTAAGATGCCTATGTCTTTATGATGTGGTAAGAAGAACCCAGAGGAAAATATGAAGAATGTGCAAACTCTGACACAGTTGGGTCAAACTGGAAATCAATGCTCATATTTATCACATGTCTGAGTAGGAAAACGGTCCTAACTGTCATAAAAACTTCAGAGTGTCAGAAATTTGGCGTTATTCTTAGGAATAGGAGTAATAGCATTTCATCATTTTTCCCAACCTCTTAAACCCTAAGTGGCCTGGTAACAATGACAAGGGCTTAAAAAACGAACTACACACATCACGCACAGACACAAACAATACCTTGTTTGAAAGTCACAGGTGTCTAATACAGACTCATATTGATCACATTGTTACAATATGTACAGTTGATTTGTAATATGACATGAAATCATATGTGTACTCTGTCATACATTGTCATAAACAATTAAAGCCAGCCTACCCTCACCTATGGTCATGAGCTATGGGTAGTGACCGAAAGAACGAGATCGCGAATACAAGCGGCTGAAATGAGTTTCCTCCGCAGGGTGTCTGGGCTTTCCCTTAAAGATAGGGTAAGGAGCTCAGTCATCCGGGAGGGGCTCAGAGTAGAGCCGCTGCTCCTCCGCATCGAGAGGAGTCAGATGAGGTGGCTCAGGCATCTGATCAAGATGCCTCCTGGACGCCTCCCTGGTGAGGTGTTCCGGGCACGTCCAACCGGGAGGAGGCCCCGGGGAAGACCCAGGACACGCTGGAGGGACTATGTCTCCTGGCTGGCCTGGGAACGCCTTGGGATTCTTCCGGAAGAGCTGGAAGAAGTGGCCGGGGAGAGGGAAGTCTGGGCCTCTCTGCTCAAGCTGCAGCCCCCTCAACCCGACCCCGGATAAGCGGAAGAGGATGGATGGATGGATGCTTGAAAAAAGGAAAGTTCCAAAGGTTAGAAAAATAAATGAAAATTTGTGATTTTGTGTGCGTGTGTGTGTATATGATAAATATATGTGTGTGTTTGTGTGTATGTGAGAAATTATTTATATTTTATCTATATATTTTACACGGTGGCACAGTGGGTAGCGCTCCTGCCTCGCAGTTAGGAGACCTGGGTTCGCTTCCCGGGTCCTCCCTGTGTGGAGTTTGCATGTTCTCTCTGTGTCTGCGTGGGTTTCCTCCCACAGTCCAAAGATGTGCAGGTTAGGTGCATTGCCGAGTCTAAATTGTTCCTAGCATGTGCTTGGTGTGTGTGTGTGTGTGCGCTCTGCGGTGGGCTGGCGCCCTGCTCGGGGTTTGTTTCCTGCCTTCCTCCCTGTATTGGCTAGGATTGGCTCCAGCAGATCCCCGTGACCCTGTAGTTAGGATATAGCGGGTTAGATAATGGATGGATGGATAAATATTTTATATTGTTTATTAATTATGTTTATATTTTGGTTATCCCTGCTAAGAAAGGTACTAGAGGTAGGAGTGGTGAACATAGTGACAAATGCTGTAACTATTTCTTTGTGCTATCAACACAGGTACAGTTGACAGGTCTGGGAATACCTCAGAGGTGAAAAACCTCACCTGGCGTTGCTTGAACCCTATGTTTTTTTTGCATCAATTTTTGAGTGAAGGAATGTTATACAGTTAAGTCCATAAATATTTGGACAAAGACAACATTTTTCTAATTTTGGTTCTGTACATTACCTTAATGAATTTTAAATGAAACAACTCAGATGCAGTTGAAGTGCAGACTTTCAGCTTTAATTCAGTGGGTTGAACAAAATGATTGCATAAAAATGTGAGGCAACTAAAGTATTTTTTTTAACACAATCCCTTCATTTCAGGGGCTCAAAAGTAATTGGACAAATTAAATAACTGGAAATGAAATGTTCATTTCTAATACTTGGTTGAAAAGCCTTTGCTGGCAATGCCAGCCTGAAGTCTTGAACTCCTGGACATCACCAGATGCTGGGTTTCCTCCTTTTTAATGCTCTGCCAGGCCTTTACTGCAGCGGCTTTCAGTTGCTGTTTGTTTGTGGGCCTTTCTGTCCCAAGTTTAGTCTTCAACAAGTGAAATGCACGCTCAATTGGGTTAAGATCAGGTGACTGACTTGGCCATTCAAGAATTTTCCACTTCTTTGCTTTATAAGCTCCTGGGTTGCTTTGGCTGTATGTTTTGGGTCATTGTCCATCTGTATCATGAAATGCCCACCGCCCAATCAATTTGACTGCATTTAGCTGGATTTGAGCAGACAGTATGTCTCTGAACACCTCAGAATTCATTCGGCTGCTTCTGTCCTGTGTCACATAATCAATAAACACTAGTGTCCCAGTGCCACTGGCAGCCATGCACGCCCAAGCCATCACACTGCCTCCACCGTGTTTTACAGATGATGTGGTATGCTTTGGACAATGAGCTGTTCCACGCCTTCTCCATACTTTTTTCTTGCCATCATTCTGGTAGAGGTTGATCTTGGTTTCATCTGTCCAAAGAATGTTTTTTCCAGAACTGTGCTGGCTTTTTTTGATGTTCTTTAGCAAAGTCCAATCTAGCATTTCTATTCTTGAGGCTTATGAGTGGCTTGCACCTTGCAGTGCACCCTCTGTATTTACTTTCATGCAGTCTTCTCTTTCTGGTAGACTTGGATATCGATACGCCGACCCCCTGGAGAGTGTTGTTCACTTGGTTGGCTGTTGTGGAGGAGTTTCTCTTCACCATGGAAATGATTCTGTGATCATCCACCACTGTTGTCTTCCGTGGACGTCCAGGTCTTTTTGCGTTGCTGAGTTCACCAGTGCTTGCTTTCTTTCTCAGGATGTACCAAACTGTAGATTTTGCTACTTGTAATATTGTAACAATTTCTTGGATATGTTTTTTCTGTTTTCGCAGCTTAAGGATGGTTTCTTTCACCTGCATGGAGAGCTCCTTTGACCGCATGTTGCCTGTTCACAGCAAAATCTTCCACATGCAAGCACCACACCTCAAATTAACTCCAGGCTTTTTATCTGCTTAATTGATAATGACATCACGACGGACTTGAACACACCTGCCCATAAAATAGCCTTTGAGTCAATTGTCCAATTACTTTTGAGCCTCTGAAATGAAGGGATTGTGTTAAAAAATGCTTTAGTTGCCTCACATTTTTATGCAATTGTTTTGTTCACCTCACTCAATTAAAGCTGAAAGTCTGCACTTCAACTGCATCTGAGTTGTTTCATTTAAAATTCCATGTGATAATGTATAGAACCAAAATGAGAAAAAAATTGTCTCTGTCCAAATATTTATGGACTTAACTGTATGTCAAGTTTTAATGAAAAAACTACTGCTAACTTCACCAGGATTTAGGAGAGCTCATGAGTTGTAATTGAGTAGGTACTTAATGGAGGGAGAGGGAGAGAGAAGCCAT
>JANRMT010028174.1:29967144-29983967 GCA_026402145.1 Polypterus bichir lapradei
GCTAGAGTAAGGAACAAGTAAGTAACTAATCTTTATTTAACCATATTTGAAAATTCTCATTTTGTTTCACTTTTTATTATCTATTTGCCTTTATTGTACTCTTTCACACTCAACTGGTTTTAGGCATTTTCATAATTGTATACATTTGGAACCTAAACAGAGCAATATTCATTTTAATACAAGGGTAATATGAATTCATTGTCCAAAATGACAGTAAGTATTGAGGTATATTTTCATTGTTCCAGTTTGCTTTGTGTCCAGTCAGGAGATGATTAGTTTCTGTGTTTCACAGGCCAGTTAGTTCATTTGTGTTTCAAACAGAATATTTTAAACAAACCAGAAGTAACAACAAATGCCCCATGGGTGTGCCAAGGACTTCATTTATTAAGGAAAAATGTTTTTTTTTTCCTCTGGAAAAATCACAATGAAGATTTGACAGGAGCTGCACTTGTACACTGGGACATTTGCAACGATTATGTGGTTTACCAAGCAGAGCTTGGTGTGCAGAATGTCCATTAGAAGAGAACATGAAAAGGTATTACTATGCATTCTATAAAAGGACACATTTCATCTGGTGACTCGAAGGCAAGCACTGCTCATGACACCCAGTGATGTCCCTTAATTTCCTTCAGACAGTACACATATTGTGTGAAATTAATTTCACTGTATGATGTTGAGCATTTCCTCTCCAACAGCCTGACGTCACATCTATTTAGCTTATTTCAAATCACATCTGTTGTCTTTAGGCCTGTAATGATTTGTTAATTTGGAATGTTTGATTCAAATTTACTAAACGTTAATGCACCTCCAGTGTTCACTATTGCTCTGTAAGACTACAGGGTTTGACTGTCGGTCACAAAGGAAACTCATCTCTCGCCAACTCTGTATGGGGTTTGTTTGATTGACCCGGTCACAAGTGAATCCATTCATTTTTTTTTACGCGTTCAGCTGCTATGCAGTCCGATTGTGGGAGAAAAAAAGAGGCTGTAAGGCAAAATCAGAACTGATAGGATTGACAGGCAGTGGTGCAAGTTGTTTTATGCAAGCTCGTATGCATGTGGGGATTTGTTTTTAAACTGAGACCAGTAACGGCGTACTGCACGATAACGTGCAGTGAATAAACTTGACTTATAGTTTTCATACTTTTTCTCTGTAAGATTAGCATTCATTTCCTTAGAGGTTAATGCGCTTGCTGCTACCTGGGCGGCTCTTGTTTTCTCCACTCTAGCGGCCCGCTTCTTCTCTTCTTCCGTCGGTATCTTTTTGTGTTAAAACTGATTAAGTCAGTGTTTATGTTGCAATTATTTAGTATGTTTTCCGTAATTTTTCACTTAAGCTGGCACTTAAGTCTTTAATCTGCCTCAAGAATGATTTTAGATATGGAGAGGTAGGGGAAGTGACGGCGAAGGTAGTATGGCTGAGAATGGCACCTATATGCATGCGCCGCACGGCCACCCTGCTGCCTACTGCCGAGAGTTGATTTCACAATAAAATAAAATAAAAAGAGTAATAAAAATCATCACCCTAAAAGCGGATAGTAGAGGTAACGTAGTATATGTGTACCAAATTTCAGGTCAATAGGTCAAATGGTTTTTGAGCTACAGGTGATTTAAAACAGACAGCCACGGTAGCGTTTTATATAAGAAGATGACCAAATTGCCAGTAAAAATGTTTCCCATAATGTACAATATTTCCTATACTTAGATTGGTCCTGTGTCAGATCATATGTACAGTATACTTCACACAGACCGCTCCAGGGCTTGCTTGGTACCTCATTAAGACCACCTCTTTCAAACGGTCTTGGTATGGTTGTTTTGGTCCACACCAGAGTGAGACACATTAGTCTAAACGAACCGGACTACAGGGACGATTGTTACGGATTTAAAAAAAATGCATCAAACAAAATACCTTAAGATAATCTGTTTTCTATCCTGTTTATTCAGTTTAGGGTTGCTGAGAGCAGGTACTCATCTCAGCAGTATTACACACAACATGGAAAACCATCCCAGAAGTCTGCACAAAGACCTTATAGGGTTCAATCATACACACACCTACACTCGACTATGGTGGCCTGTGGGAAATGTGATATCCTTAACAATTTATTTCAATGATCTTTCTTTTCAGCTTTTATGGATGTAAGCTTTATCAGTTAACACAGTGCTTCTCAAACTCGTTCCTGGGGGTCCACTGTGCCTGCAGGTTTTTGTTCCAGCCAGATTCATAATCTTTGACAACACCTGATAACGCTGATCTCATTTAATTAGCTGCCATTTTTTTCTCTCATTCTACATTCAGAAAAGCACCGCAGCATGATTTTTACATTTATAAGACATGTAGAAATATTCCTGCTTTTGCTATAGATTTAAATGCTTAACTTTTTTTTGTTGATTTCATTATATTTTGCACTTTCTCTGTGCAGTTTTCCCCCTTCGTTGTATCTTATTATTGACAATTAAAAACAAGCAGAGCAGATATCCAGGCAAAGGCTGCAACTACTTTAGTGTCAAGCCCATTAATCAGTAAATAATGGATTAATTAAACAATTATAATACCTGGAAAAGTAGAATGAAAATCAAAATGAAAATATTGTTAAAAAGAAAAAAAAATAGATTGTTCCCATACTGTATATCTGCTTGGCACATATATAAAATAATTATATTTTACCAAACTTAGTTTTTTTTATTTCTATATTGTTCCCAAAACACAGAACATGAGGAAATAGCAGTTCACTTCATTAGCCCAGGAGTCCAATTAACATTAGAATTACCAAAGCTACGAAAAAACTCGTAAATTTTGCCACTCTCAACGCTAGTGTTTAGATCTAGACAGTGTATGTGCCCAAAAAAGAAGTCTAACTGCATTCTTGTACCATTGCTCGTGTACTGAAGTGTAAGCATCCATTTTTTGTGGCATTACACGTGTAATTTGTGAGCATGCCCTTGTTGATCAAACAGAGGAATCTCGGCAGTCTATTTGTGACTTTACGCTTTAGGAAGATAAGTAAATAAATGAAGGTAAATAACATTCGATCTGGCTTTTATATAAATAACATATAAATGTTTCTTATGTAAAGACCATCACAAAACATAATCACAAAAAGGAGTTTGCACGATATGTTGGCAAGCTCTGTAAGCCGTGCTGTTTCGTTGGAGGACAGGTGTGGGGCAGACTGACTGGCAGGATGATGCCGGACTTTGTCCTATATCCAAACAGTGCCATCTTTTGCCTTTACACCTTGTGCAGCTGCGTTGTTCTTATATGTGAGTGGATATTTCTTGGAGTGCTTCTGTTCTCTTTCTCTGATCTGAGTTCATTTCTGTTATAGCAGAGAAAACAGCAGTGTCAGATTGGGGTAAGCATGAACGCGACTGAGAGAATAAAACTGAATAACAAAAAATGCTAACCTTTACAAGTACCATACATACATTTACACTGGATGTTACAGACTCAAATCAAATGTATGTTTTTATTGTATAATAGTAACGATAAGAGAAGCTCACTACTCAAAGCATTTATTTTGGGACACGTGAAGACTCAAACCCGCAACCTCTTGAATGGGAGTCAGCAGTTCTTATCACTATACTACAACCCCAAATCAGAAAAAGTTGGGACAGTGTGGAAAATGTGAATAAAAAAAATAAAGCAGTAATTTACAAATTTCCCTTAACTTTTATTTCATTGCAGACAGTATGAACACAAGATAATCCATGTTTTTTTTGGTCAACATCATTTGATTTTAAATAAACATCCATTCTTGCCATTCAGGCTTGCAACACATTCCAAAAAAAGTTGGGATCGGGGCAATTTTGGGGTAGTAATGAGGTATAATAACTAAATAATGATGTGATTTGAAACTGGTGATGTTAACAGGTGATTGCAATCATGATTCGGTACAAAAGCAGCATCGAGGAAAGGCCTACTCCTTTAGGAGCAAAGATGGGCAGAGGATAGCCAGTTTGCCACCAAGTGTGGGCAAAAATCTTTGAAATGATGAAGAAAAACGTTTCTCAAAGACAGATAGGAAGAGATTTGGGCATTTCTCCCTCTACAGTGCATAACATAGTGAAAAGAATCAGGGAATCTGGAGAAATTACCGTGCGCAAAGGCCAAGGGCGCAAACCCTAAACTGAATGGCCGTGATTTCTGAGCCCTCAGACGGCACTGCATTAAAAACCGTCATTCATCAATAAATTATATAACTGCGTGGGCTCAGGACTACTTCAGGAAGTCACTCTCAAGCACTACAGTACGTAGTTACATTAGGAAATGCCAGCTAAAACTGTACTGTGCTAAAAGGAAGCCCTACATAAATAGTGTCCAGAAGCGCCGTCGACTTCTCTGGGCTTGGAGGCATCTGGGATGGTCCATTGTGCAGTGGAAATGTGTATTGTGGTCAGACGAATCGGTTTTTCACATCTTTTTAGGAAGAAATGGACGCTGTGTGCTGCGGACCAAAGAGGAAAAGGACCATCCAGACTGTTACCAGATACAAGTCCAAAAGCCAGGGTCTGTCATGGTATGGGGTTGTGTCAGTGCCTTCGGCAAATGTAACTTGCACTTCTGCGATGGCACCATCAATGCTGAGAAGTATATCTCAGTTTTGGAGGAACAAATGCTGCCTTTAAGACGACGTCTTTTCCAGGGACGCCCATGCTTATTTTAGCAAGACAATGCCAAACCACATACTGCGCGCATAACAAAGGCATGGCTGCGTAAGAAGAGGGTGCGGATGCTTTACTGGCCTGCCTGCAGCCCTGATTTGTCTCCTATAGAGAATGTTTGGCGCATTTTGAAACGAAAAATGCATCAACGAAGAACCCGTACTGTTGCGCACCTAAAACGTTGTTTGCAGGAAGAATGGGACAAACTAACACCTGCAACACTTAGTCACTTGATTTCTTCAATGCCTAAACATCTTTTAAGTGTTGTTAAAAGACAGGGGAACTGTAAAAAGTGGTAAATGCTGTACTGTCCCAAGTTTTTTTGAAATGTGTTGCAAGCCTGAATGGCAAGAATGGATATTTATTTACAAATCAAATGATGTTGACAAAAAAAAAACATGAATTATTTTGTGCTCATACTGTCTGCAATGAAAAAAAATTTGAGGAGAATTTATAACTTGCTTTTTTCTTTTTTTATTCACATTTTCCACACTGTCCCAACTTTTTCTGATTTGGGGTTGTACCAAAGAAGTCACGACAACTAGCCACACATTCTCCTGATTTCTTTTTCTTCGGTTATAGTCTTGAATAAAAGTGCACTTGTTCTGTTATATTTGCACCTTTTGTGAAAGTAATTATTTGATATTTGGACTTCATGTGAAAATTTTGTCATTAGTACTAAAACATGGAAAAAGTTTGTCTTTTAGGTATGTGTTCAACATTTCTGTCATCCTACACTTACATAGACAGTAGATCTTTGTAGACACTGAACACACATGAAATGCATGTGTCCCAAATAACAATATATTATTTACACCAGGCATGTCAGACTCACTACCACTGGTGGGCCGCTTCGACTGCCATGCGAATACTATTACACTATTATACAAAGTTACTGTAGCTTTCTTTCCAATACTGAAAACATTAAAAAATGTAACACTTAAAGTTTAAAGTTTAAAGAAAAGCAATTTATTTCCATACACTCTCTGTACAACAGCGTACAATTAGAGTCTTAGCCTCTTATCTAGGTCCTTATATTATTATATTATATTCATTGCTTATATAGGAGTTTTACAGTGTGAGATCTATTTCTTTTGTCCCGACACTTGGCATCTCTTGTTAGTAACCAGTTTGTTAATATCAGGCTTGAAATCTTGTGCAGCTGCAACTTTTATGAGGGATGAAAGGTGCTCGACAGTAAGTCTTGAGTGATGTGGGGTTTTGGTAGCTTTCATTAACGAAAACAATTGCTCACAAAGGTAAGTGCTTCCGAACATAGACAGTACTCTTGATGCCAACTTACGGATCTACACATATGAGGGTGGCAGGTAAGCATACAAGCCTGGCACACCAACTTCGTTGCATTTTGCCTTTAGAATAGAATCTGACTGCAGTTCAATCAGTTCCATTTGGATATTCTAAGGCGCATTCTCAACGTTGTAAGAGTACTGTATGGTGACGTAAACATCGCAAAGTCTTGTTCATGTGAACTGAAATCACGAAAACGCTCACTGAATTCATTGCTCAGTAATTCAAGTTGGAAAACAAATCCTCTAAAAATCAAATTTTACTTTACTAAGTTTACTTCAATGTTTATATTGTAAAATAAGCCGATATGCAAAAAGCCACCTTACCTACACTAATTTTACAAACTCAAAATCACAAAAATATGTTAATAAACAACTCACTAATTTCTCGCGTCCACTTCAGATCTTCAGCTGTAGTCTGCACTGTTCTTTACAATACTAGCACAAAATTACATAAAACTTGAGCAAAAAATGTGAAAATATGCGGGCTATTACTACTCGTGATGGTCAGTTCTGCCCAGTAGCCAGTCTCAGCAGCCCAGCCAGTAGTGTAGCCTAGCAGGGGCGGCTCTAGGCTCGTGGCGGCCCTGGCAGAGAAAGAATCGGTGGCCCCTTCGCCCACCAATGTCAATATGGTATCTTATGCACGGCGGATGGCCACGTCTGTTGCGGACACTGGATAGCCGCCTCGTGCTCATGACACGCTTCTATATGCGCGTGTTTGTAACTTGAAAACCAAGTGGCGGCCCATGATATTCTCATTACGGCAGAACGTTATAATGCTACATATAGCTTACTGCTCCAACTCTAGTGACATTAGTAAATACAGCGTACTAATTGACAAGAAACACAATGTTTTTCAGCCATATTGCCGTCAGCTATGTCGTTATTTTCTCTTTCTATTTTATATTCAATATATATTGGCATGGTGGCCCTGTGCAGGTGCACAGTTTGCACATGCCTAAGGCCGCCCCTTCTCATTAAGTAACACCGAAGATACAGAATGATTCAATCACAAACAATAGTTATCATTTTGTAGAAGTTTCTGTTGCACAGATTTCTGTTGCGGGCCGCATGTGGCCCGGGGGCCGCATGTTTGACATGCCTGATTACACTATACAGTTCTAGGTACATGACTCCCTGATAAAAAAGGTTTCCGTTGGGAGAGGTTTTTACCATTTCTGTAGCAGCGGGGGGGATGGTATAGTAGGCTGCTTGCTGCTTGGGTTTATCGACATATTTACAGAACAAAAGATGCTGAATGGAGAGGTGCGAGCAGATTTAAGGTGGGCCAGATTTCAGTTTTTTCATAAGCTTTTGTATTTCTATTGGTAAAAACAGAAGCTGTTTGGAACAAAAACCTGCAGCCACAGTGGGTCCCCAGGACCAAGTTTGGGAAGTACTGAGTTAACATATTTTTAGATTTTTATAATGTGTGAATTAACCACTTAATCATTTTGATAAGATAAGAACTGGATTGCACAAGTTGATTAAACAGAATTGCTTCACACCTACCTAGCTATACAAGTACCAAATGTTGAAATCAAACAATGAATACTATCTGATTCATCAGAAATACAAAACACATAAAAGGGGATTGCTCACCATCTCAAGGGTACAGTCACACCAAAGATTAGCTTTACACACTGAAGTAAAGCACAGGAACACAGCCACTAAGAGACCTCCATGCCATGAATCATCCAAGCTACTGAAGTGTTGCCACAAGAGCTATAAGCCACCTGAACATTCAGTCAACACTGTCTATGAAAGTTGATAAACGTTAAGGTTGTATGTTGTGATCGTCACACTCATTTGCTTTTCTTCCAATTTTGGCATATCAAGTAATGCTAAAGACTAACGAGTGAATAAAATATTTAAATTGTTGCTCTATTCTGCTGACCCAGGAATAGATATAAAAAGGGGCACCTCCTAGTGAGAAGGGTCATAGTAATGGATAATCCTGGGTGTAATCAGACCATAGTTTTTGGTTCAAGTTCATTGTGGCTGTGGGCTGTGTCTCCTTTCAAATAGGTAAGTACAGAAATTGAGCATAGATGGTGAGAAGATGACATATACAGTAACTGTGGGTCTACAGTAAAAGAGATTGCACAGTGAGACAAGGGATTTATGTTTTGGAGAGGTTGCCCTAAAACCTTTCCACAACAAAAGCAGTGTCAAAATCAGAGTCTTCATGTAAATCAGCACAAATGTTTTTGGAATATGGGAGGAAAAGTGCAACACCTGGAAAAACACCCACATAGGCAAGGTAACTCTCAACCTGTATTCTATGGGGATTTATTGTGGAATAATTAAAATGTATACAGATTAATTCAGGTTTAAAAAGTATAAACATGGCTTTACTTATATGTTGAAAATTCTATATAACATGTTTGAGACTTTGGCTGTATGGCGACATAATGACTTATACTTTAATGTAATTTGTGGTTAGTTCCCTCTATACAGTCTGTATGTTCTACTCATGCTTCTCTTGTTACTCTGCTTTCCAAAAAACATGAATGTTAGTTTAGGTGACAATTTAATATGATCCACAGTTTAAATATAACCAATTGTTAGTGTCCTGTGTAGATGGTGGTCTTTGAGTCTTGTAAAGTCATGTCTGTATACGCTGTCGATCTCCAAAAAGTCTGTAATAGAAAAAGTGGGCTCTAAAACTAGAAGGATGGATTTTAATGTTAAAAACATCAATTTACTGTATGATGCTAACAACCGTGTATTAGAACAGTAAATGTTGAGTTAGTCCACTCTTACCATAGTCTTATATTCCAAGCTACTCTGTAAAAGTTTGTAATAAATGTTTGGGTAATGGTGTAACTCATAACTAGTCACAGTATTGTTTATCTGTTTTATTTATCACAGAATCGACTGAGTTGACAACAACAGAATGAATCAAAGTGGTTTGCCTGTCCAAGAATTTGTTCTTGCTGGATTTCCCGGATTTGGAGATGAAGAAAGCAGGAGGACGTTCTTTGCCATCTTTCTAACCGCATATCTCTTTATTCTCCTTTGGAATTTCCTCCTTATTTTTATATTCTCATCAGACAAAAGTCTGCACACCCCTATGTATGTATTAGTTTGTGGCCTTGCTATTTTAGACATTGTTTTAGCAACTAACATAATCCCGGGTATTCTAGTTCTCTTTAGGTTTGGCTCCAGGTCTGTTTCCTTTAGCGCTTGCTTCACACAAATGTTTTTTTTTTTAAGTCTCTTTTTCTCAGAGTCTTTTCTCTTGGGGCTCATGGCATATGACCGATACGTAGCCATTTGTCATCCTCTTCACTACCCAAATTTAATGGACAACACTCGTATCTTGAAACTGATGGTGGGTTGCTGGTTAGCGGCCTGTCTTTTTTCAACTATTATTGTAGCTCTCACGCTCAGATTTCCATTCTGCGGCCCTAATAAAATTGTACAGTGTGTTTGTGATTTCTCTTCTGTGCTCAGTTTAGCCTGTGGCAATATTCTGGCCACTAGTTATATTGGATTAACTATAGCTCTGAGTGTCTTGGTTTTTCCCATGATGTATATTGTATTTTCATACGTGAGGATCATATCTTCAGTTCTCAAGATTGCCACCTCCGAGGGACGCATGAAAGCTTTCTATACCTGTGGAACACACATGCTGGTCATTTCCATTTTCTACTTTGTTGCCAGTGGAGTCATCATCTCCTACAGAATTCCTGGTACATCCGTGGACATGAGAATTATTGGCTCATTATTTCATAATATTTTCCCCACTCTGACAAACCCAGTAATTTACTGTCTACGGACAAAAGAGATCAGAGACAGTCTTTTTAAAACTCTGAAAAGAAGCAGAATTTTGCCTAAAAGTTTATAAACAGCTAACCTTATGTGTGCATCCACTCCCAGAGTTATGACATGTATTTCAGGGTTGATGAATCACGCATTAAACAATTTCTGTTTACAATACTGTGTATTATTATTAATGCCTTCATCTGAATAATTCATTTTAAATTGTAAATATACACTTTCTGGATGTGTAATATTTCTCCCAGTCATTTTGTATATTCATATTTACATTTAAAACCTTTGTTTTCTCATACACTATAATTCCTTTACCACAATGACGCACTAGGCGAGCCCCAGCACAGAACACCACTCACCTCTCAGAGCTTTGCTTTTAATTATCATTTATATACAATGGATTCAGAAAGTTTGACCCATATACACTCTTAATTGTGTTGTAGATTTAATTTTAAAGGGACAAATTTCAGTCTACACTCAATTACCCATAATGACAAAGTGAAAACGTTTTCAGAAAGGTTTGCAAATGTATTAAAAATGAAAAACTCAGATCTCTCATTCATATAAGTGTTCAAATCTTTTGATGTGGCAGTTTTGCTCAAGTGCATCCTGTTGGCTTTAATTCTCCTTGAGATGTGTCTGGGGTGTGATTGGAGTCCACCAGTGGCATATACTGATTTGATTGGACATCATTTAGAAAGGCACACATATGTGTATTTAAGGTCCCACCAAAAAACAAATTGAGCCATAAACTCCAAGGAACTTTCTATAATCCTCTGCAATCAAACGGTGGTAAGCCAAGATCAGAGCAAGTGTATAAAACCATTTCTGAAGCTCTAAGTGTTTCTGGGAGCATAATGCCCACAATAATTGTTAAATGGAAGAATTTTGGAACCAGAAGGACTTCTCCTTGACTTGGCCTCCAAACTAAACTGGGTAACCAAGCAAGAAGGGCCTTGAGCTGGCAGATGCCAAAGAACCCAATGGTCGCTGTAACAGAACTTAAGAAGCCTTCTGATGAAATGGGATAAACTTCTCAACAGCACTGCATCAATCTGGTGTTTATGGTAGAGTGGCTAGATGGAAGCTGCTTTTTAGTAACTGACGTGTAACAGTCTACTTGGAGTTTCTAAAAGGGCATTTAAAGGACTATGGTCTGGTGAGAGAAATACTAAACTCTTTTGGCAAAATTCTAAATGTTATTTCTGGCGAAGACCAGACACTGCTCATCATCTGCACACTACTGTTCTTACGGTGAAGCATGGAGGTGGCAGCATGTTATGGGGGTGCCCCTCAATGATAGGGACTGGGAGACTGGCCATTATTGATGGAAGGATTAATGCAGCCAGATACATAGAGGTTCTTGAACAAAACCTTCTCCACAGTGCACTTAACCTCAGACTGGGGTGACAGTTCGCCTGTCAGCACAACAATCACCTGAAGTATACCACGAAGACAAAGCTGAAGTGGCTTTAGGGCTGATTTATACTTCACGCTCAGAACGCATACGTGCCCGCATCATGGCTGCCACGTGTTCCCAGCATTCATTTCACGCGTCCTCTGAGCAGGTCCTCAGAAATTAACACGACGCGTGCACGAGTTGCAGTACCAGCAAAAAGTCGGGGGGCGCAGTGTGCTAAAAGTCAGAATGTGACGTCAGAGTCTCTGTTTACTATCTACATGTGACAGAAAGCCTCTATGCAGATCCTACGGGGATCGATGTGCGTGCTTCACTGTTTGATGAATGGTTCGATGTGGTGAAGCAAAATGCCGACATACAGATGCATTCGTGGTGCTTTTATATTCAAGCGTCGCATATTCCCGATTGTAATGACACGATGCATTTTAAAAGTCTCACATAATATCTTTGTGCCGTCTTTTTTTTTTTTTTTTTTTTGCAACTTCGCAATAGCAACATAATGTATAGTGCTGTATTTGAGCCACTGAGAAAAAAATAAAGGACATGGTGAAAACGTGTATTTTGTAATTAAAGTGGAAATTTCGACTTTAATCTTGAATTGTCCACTTTAACCTCGTAGTTTACTTTATCATTAAAGCAGACGGTCGTAAATGTCATCCCAGTTTTTAATCGCTGCGAGCTTCTTGGACCTGACTGCTGCGGCAAGCAGCAATAGATCACCACACAGAACAAATTAAATGTACGATATTCCAACTCTCTGCAAATTTAGAATCTTTAGATTCATACTTGATATCACTTTCATGATAAAATGCATTAAAGTGTGTATGTTACATTTTACATATAATTTAGTTTAAATAATGAATACTGTTAATAATTACACACATGGGGGTGACACGGCGGCGGAGCGATAGCACTGCTGTCTTGCAGGGAGTTATGTTGCCGGTATTTCCTGCTTGTATTCCACACTGTGCTCCGGTTTCCTTCCAAAGATATGCAGATTTGGGGATCTGGTGCCGCTAAAATGACGCTAGTGTATGTGTGTGTGCTTGTATTCACCTTGCGATGAGCTGAGACCTCGTCCAGGGATTGTTTCTCAGTCGTGCCCAGTGCTTGCTGGAATGGACACATCCCTGGATTTATGGATCTAATCAATAAACATCCTTTTAAGAGATATTGCAGTAAGGTGTTATCAGAATTTAATAGGAGTTTTAGGAAATTCACAACACAGAGAAGCTGAACATGTTCTCACCGTGATAATATCTGGCACTGCCACCTGGTGGATTCCTCCGGATTTACGTAAAGTGCGCGCACAAGTATAAACACTACAACGCTTGCATAGCAGGAGCGTCCTCTGCAGCATGCATCGCGTGAAGTATAACTCCGGCCTTAATGGTCTCAGAGTGTGCCTTTCTAAATGATGTCAAATCAATTTGGTTTGCATCAGGTGGACTCCAAAACATCTCAATGAAAATGAAAGCCAAGCAAGAGGCAACTGACCATAACTTGGAGTGCCACACAAGAGGGTCTGGATACTTAAGGAAATGAGAGATTTCAGGTTTTGATTTTGAATAAATTTTAGTCCTTTCTGAGAACATGTTTTCACTTTGTAAGTTATTATTAGTTATTGAGTGTAGATTGATGGACAAAAATGGCAAAAGTATCCATTTACATTACAAATTCATTTAAAATTGCAAGTTTATTAAAAAATCAAAACCTGCAATATCTCATTTTTATAGGTATTCAGAGCCTTCTCTGTGGCACTCCAAACTGTGCTCAGGTGAATCCTGTTTGCTGTAATTCTCCTTGAGATGTGTCTCGAACATTATTGAAGTCCACCTGTGTCAAACCGAATTGAATGGACATTGTTTGGAAAGGAACACACCTGTGTAAAGAAAGTCCCACAATTCATACTGCATGTTGGGACAAAAACAAAGGTAAGGAACTCTCTGTGATCAAATTGGGTTGAGGCATAGATCAGGGCATGGGTTTAAAACCATTTCTAAAGATTTAAGTGTTAACCCCCATCACAATCACGTAAAGCAGCAGAGATCCCAAGTGCAGCCCAATCTTTACCTAAAACTCCCTATTTCTATCCACTGTTCTGACATCAATTTGTGTCAAAAATTGTGGCACAAATTGTCCTCCATTATCTCGGTGAAGATCATAGCATCGTCAGTAAAGTAAAGTCAAGATCAGTGAATCTTTCTTCACCAACAGATGCCCCAAAGCCTCTGGACCCCACGACTCTGCCCAACACCCAGTCCATACAAGCATTAAACAGGGTAGGAGCAAGAACACACCCCTGACGAACCCCAGAATCAACTGGGAAGAACACAGAGGTTCTGCTCTACTCTGCATAGCACTCACAGTTCCAGTGTACAGGCCAGCCATGACATCCAGCAACTTCAGGGGAATCCCACGAAATCTCAGGATGTCCCATAGGGCAGCTCAATCAACTGAGTCAAATGTTTTACGAAAACTTGTAAAGGCTGCAAAGAAACTCTGCCGATATTCCCATTTATGCTTGATGAGAACCCTCAGTGCCAGGATGTGGTCAATGGTAGACTTCTTAGGCGTAAAACTAGACTTTTCTGGTTGCTGGAAGGTGAGCAAATGATTACAGATCTTATTGAGGATGACCCTAGCAAGGACCTTATCTGGCACCGAGAGCAGTGTTATCCCTTTTTTGTCGCTGCAATCCAGGTGATCATCCTTCCCTTTCCAGACAGGGATTCTAGTCGTTTAGTCGTCTAGTCCCGTTTTCTAGTCAGCCCTAAATGGAAGCAAAGATTACTTGCAATGCCAGGGTGACAGACTTACAACCAGCCTGTAAACCATGAATACCACAGATCCCTGCAAACTTTCCTACTCTCAACTGGTTCATCACTTTTGCAATCTTAGTGAGTCTGGGTTGTTCAGAGCAAATTGGAGGATCATCACCAAGAGCTGTGGACCCAGAGATGTGCAATGTCCTAGTCAGAGGATCAGCTTTAAACAGCTGCTCAAAGTAGCCAGCCCAGTGGGTCACAACTGCAACGTCATCCTTAAAGACCGTTCCATCAACTGCCTTGACTGTGACTCTCCAAGGAACAGATTCAGATGAGAGTAATGCTTTGATTTCTCTGTAAGCAGGACATGGGTCACTAGACCAGAGACGGTGAGTCACTTGCTCACAGATAACAAATGCTTCCTTATTTTCCCTCAGAGCCTTTGCAGCCGTCCTTCTCAGTTCCTGGTACAGACTGGAATTGCTATCAAGCCATGATCTGCAACTACTCTTGATAATATCCATGGTGCCTTGTGAGATGAAACACCTTCTTCTGGGAACACTGAAAACACCAACACAACCCTCAGCAGCATTCAGGGTCTTGTCATGGAAGGTCTCCTACATCACATTAGGATTGGCAATTGCACCAAAGTCTACAAGTTCATCACACAAACTCTGTGCAATCTCATTAGAAACATCCTGATCTTGGAGTCAGGTCAAGTCCAGCCTCATTCTCCTAGTATGTGGTAGTCTACTGGACCTAAGCTGGCTCTTTAGAGTAGCAACAACAAGTCTGTAGTCAAAATTCACAAACTGGGCACTTCTGTAAACCCTGCAGTTTTGTAGGAGACTCCAGCATCTGCCCACACAGACGTGATTGATTTTCTTCACCGCACCACCTGTATTGGAGTTCCAAGTCCAATGATATGGCTCATTGAAGTCACCCTTGACTGTTACCTTGAGGGCACCCATTAACCACTTAGCTAAGTTGCTAATAGAATGTCTCCCTCACCAAGACATTACTTAACACGGTCAGAGCATACACTGAGACAACAGACAAGACTCTATATAGCATGTGTAATAAAGGTGCTATATATGCGCCTGACCCGACACAGACTGACACTAAAGGCAGGTATAAAAACCAATAAAAATGTATTTTTCTTCACCTGTGGGGCAGGTCTTCCGCGTGTCCCAGAGGCAGTATAAAGTCCCAAAACCACCAAAACACACACTACTCTTTGCACCACCAGTCCTCCCAGCAAGCGTTGTCCTCCTCCTCCCGACTCAGACTCCTGGAGTGGTCGCTGCTGGCCCCTTTTATAGTTCACCCGGAAGTGCTTATGGTGCTTGACCACCTGCCTCTGATTGCACCTCCGGGTGTGGCTGAACTACTATGGCCCAGACTGGCCCAGGAACCCCTGCAGCGCCTCCTGGTTGCCACCCTAGATCCCAACAGGGCTGTGGAGAACTCCATCTCCCATGGAGCCCTGCATGTATCTGTGGTACCACAGTCACCCAGGGGGGCTGCCACCAAGTGGTGCAGGGGAGGTACTGTGCAGCACATACTTGCTCCCCTTGCACATACACAGTAGGGGCGTCCCAGCCGGGCATGGGCCCCGGCTGTGCGTCACAGATGGTATTATCCGCTTGTCATCCAGATAGATAAGATTTCCTTACACTGTGGTTGAACAGGCAAACACGAAAGTGCAATTTTCAGCAACGTCCGATTTTACAAATGTAATGAGAGAAGTCAGCTGCACACACATTGCTATTGCAACGGGGCCAGACAAGTTACATCAGCCAGGGATGAATCACTAAAAGAATGAGTTGACATTACATCATATATAGATGGAAAACCTATTTAAAAGGCAGCTCCACACAGTCACAGGTGCTTTTTCTAACTAGTGCAGCAAAAGGCAAGCAGTCCTTTTAAGGATAGTGAGTCACCTCAAAGTAAAGAGCAGAGAATCAATCCATTTTTCGTACTCAGCACCATCACTACGCTATTAAGGCGTCTTCATAAAATGAATTATGCTTATCTAAATAGAAAGCATTTCCACTCCATTAATGTGCTGCTCCGTGGTGCACAGAAAGTGTGTCACAGTGTGCAAGCATTAAGTATGCTTCATAATGTGGCAAACAATCGTGTCTTGCCTGTACCTGAAGAGATGCAGTATTAAAAACCTGACCCACCAAATGATCAGCCAAAGCAGACAGCATTACAACTTCATTTGAATGTAATTAGCAGAAAGTAAAAACGATAATCCGACGCAGCATTTATTTTTAACGAATTTAGTTAAATTATGGTCAATATCACATAGTACAGCCCTTGTATTCCTTAGTTCATCGGCTACATCTCTTACAGCACCCACTATTCCATTTTGTGCCTCCAGAACAGCATCTGTCAGCACACAACCAGATGGTCACCTAGTGGTTTCCAAGACAGAGGTGTGTGCATAGCCTGCACCCAAAGATGTGCTTGGCACAGCAGCACCATCACCGCATAGATTCATGTCCTCGGCACAGGGGTCAGTGTTTGTAATATTGTCTGAAACAGAATAAACAGACGGTGAGCTGCGACTTGCCTTTTCACATCGACTTTGATATCTGACCACTTCTTTTTTATTTCAGGCACTGTGCGACTTTCAGAACTTGAACTTTCAAGTGTGTCTGCCATGCTGTATCACTCCTTTTGGTGCTCATACCACTGCGCGGAACTTGACGTACGCTCAGTTTTATTCAGCTGAACTTTTTTGTGCGTAGGCACATTTCCAGTTTTGCCTGTACACCATGTGTTTGTGTGAATTCTACGCACAGCATTATACATGAGGCCCAAGGTCTTTAAGGCTATGGCAGTTAACCTATACCTGGTAAAGCCCCACCAC
>JANRMT010028174.1:29983977-30018293 GCA_026402145.1 Polypterus bichir lapradei
CTTGGAGAATCACCACTGATCATCTTCTGGTGGGGATGATCCCTCTTCGAAAATCACTAACAATCTTCATCTGGGGAGATTGTCTTCCCCTTGGAAGCAGTGACACATCACAAAGCTCTCGCAAACTATTTGCAGCCCTTTCGCATTCAGTACTATTGTAATTCACCACTCGGAGTGATCCAAATTCACAAATCACATAACTCAAAATGGTTTATGAAACAATACATTAAAGACTTTATGGCCAGCATTACTTCCAGACCTCTCACTCCTTAGCCTGGGCAAGAGAGACAGATAACCTGGGTGTCCCAAAAGACTCAACACAAGATAGCTTGCACAAAATTCTGAATGCAGCTTCGTTCCTTTCACCTGATGCTTTCCCTGCATTTGCCCAGCAACAAAGATCTCATCTGTTGTTCCTCATGACATGAAAGTAAAGTGCATTTTGTAGAGTTTCTGCTGATCGCTGACTTTTCTCTAGCGCTGTCTGAACTTTATTACCTGCTCTTATAGTCTGACTGCTCTATTTGATGCATACTCTAATGGCTTGCTCTTTTACTTGTATACTAGAATCAGCACACTTCAAGAATATGTTATGCTCTTTATGCTATGTTCATAATGCTCATTGTTTGAAAATTGTTGTACGTTACTAAAAATGAACACAATTATGTATTCACATAAATACATTACATTGAGTATGAGAATAAATTGATTAATATTGCTACATTACAAAGGAAGGTACAGACTAATTAGCTAGAGTAACAAATTAAAGTTTAATTGAAAAGAAAAATCAGTAAAAACAAGCTCCAAGTACAGTGTGTCAAACATATAATCAAGTATAACATATCGACACACAAACATACAAATGACTATGGTGAAAGTTTACACCTTTTTACAATTTTGACAAAGCTGTCTCTAATCTCTTTGTTTCTCAGGCAGTATACAACAGGGTTTAGTAAGGGTGGAATTATGGTCTGTAGTGCTGCTGTTATTATGCGCACATCTTCAGAAGTTCCCGGGATCCGATATGAAATATAAACACCCACAGCAATGAAATAAAAGATAAAAATTACTATGAGGTGTGTCCCGCAGGTAGAGAAAGCCTTGGCACGTCCTTCAGAACTGGCAATTTTGAGCACAGATGTGATGATGCGGATGTAGGAAAACAGAATATAAGCCAAGGAAATGAACATAACAGACATCCCAATGGTCAAAGTCACAATGCTGTTAACAGAAATGTCAGCACATGCCAGTCTGATCACAGAGCCAATGTCACAATAGATATGCATAACTTTATTAGGACCACAAAAGGGTAACCTGAGAGCCAAGATGAATGGGATAATGAGTATAATGAATCCTCCCAGCCAACACAGAGTGATCTGCTTTAGAATTACTTTGTTGGTCATAATGGTGGGGTACAGAAGGGGATTACAAATGGCCACAAATCTGTCATATGCCATCAGCATAAGGAGAAGGGACTGTGAACTACCTAAAGAATGGAAAAGAAAGAATTGAGCAAAACAAGCAGCAAACGATATCACTCTGTTGTCAAACATTAAAATGGCCACTATACTTGGAACTGTGACAGATGAAAACGTAATGTCTAAAACTGCCAGAGTACAAATCAGAGCATACATGGGGTTGTGCAGCTTTTCGTCCAGTATGAATGTGCCAAAGATGCTGAGGTTCCCCAGGCAAATGAAAAGGTAGGCAATCAAGAATATTACAGAAAACAGAAATCTGCTTTCATGATCCTGAAATCCTGGAAAGCCAACAATAATGAACTGTTGAACTGATGACGTCATCAGGCTTGCATTTGTCATGATGACCTCAAAAGTCTTCTGTGGATTAAAAAAAATCATTTACATGGTCAATTTCACCTTTTTTTTTGTTCAATTATTTATTGCATGTGAGCATTTCCAAATTAGTTAAATTAAACATAATTGTACAGAACATTTCTATTAGATACTATACCCTGACAATGCATTATCCCACAACCACCCCATATGCCCCAACCCATTCTGAGTTGGGAAGCACTGAATTAACAGTAACATTAATAAGCAGCAGACATTAAAAATATTACTTTAATACAGTTCATAGGATGGTATGGTAGCATTATGGTTAGAACTCCTGTATTATGGATCTGGCGTGCTGGGTTCAAGTTTCATTTACCATGTGCTGAATCTGCAAGTGTTCATCCAGGTTTTCCATTTTTTCTCCCACATTACTAAACATAGGGGGTTTTAATACTGGCCCCTTTCTTATTTTAAGTCTGGGTGTATGTGAATGGGCACTGTGATTGACTGGCACCCTGTTGAATGCTTCTTATTGCTTTGTGCCCAGCAGGATAAGTGTTGGCGCACTGTGACCCTTAATTGAATCAGTATAATGTCATCTCATATTATCATGTCATGTACTTCTAAACTATATGTCCCCAAAAAAAAAAATATTACGCATTAAATGATCAATGTTAAAAAAATTTTAAAAGGTGTTTTACAGCTTAGGTCTGTTGGTGGTAAATGAAGGGCTAATGCCATGTTGGCCAATTTTTCTGTTTAATGAGCACTATAAATAAGCTAGCTAAAAAGTGATCTCATACATAGGGATGGTGTTTGTTCATTCATTCAGTTTTCAAACCTGCTTATTCCAAATCAGGGATATGGGAAACTGTAGTCATTCTCTGTAGAATCTGTGAAAACACAGGAACCAGAATTATATTGGGTGACAATCACAATCAAAAGACATACAGTTGATCACCCATACGTCAAATGCAATTTGCACATTTTTGGGATAATTGAAAACCACGCTTCCTAAAAAAAGGCCAACAGAAACAGGAAAAGTGTAAATGTCACACAGAGCCACAATTTTGAAGACACAAAACAGAAGCACATATCAATGCTCCACTGAAGGTCAAACCTGATGTTATGCATATCAAGACCTACTGGGAAAAGACGATTTCATTAGATTCATTAAAGGCTTTTAAAACTGCAGTTTCTTACTATCACATCTCAGACTTAGTTTTTGCTAATGCTTATAAGTAATACCCTCAAGTATTTGGTGACTTTGGCATTTTGCAAGGACTTGTTTGCCTCAATGACATATAGAACTGTGTTGGATATGTGTGATCTGATAGAGTCACCCATGGTAAACCTGTGTAAAGAGTGAGTATGAGAAAAACCAATCCATAAATGACCTGTGACAGTCTCGATTTAAAACTAAAGTCGAACAGAGTAACCAGACCCAAACCTTGCAGTGGAACCTGGCAGTCATGTTTGCTGATGAGAGTCTGATGGCCGGATGATCCGCTTGTGGTATAGCGGATCTACGGCTTAGAAGAAAAGGCCAGGTTTTAAATAAATAATCGCTGTACTCGCGTCTTATAGAGGGGGCGTGGTAGTGTGGCTGATGCTGTTCTCGGACAAACGTGGTATAGGCATTTCCTCACTTAAGTACACAGGCGAGGAATCGTCCGTATCCATAATTTTTTAATGCTAGGAGCTGCTAATTGCCACACCTGTGCCACGTTCCCATTATATATAGTATAAGCGCAAGTGCAGAGGGAGAAGAAAGATTGTATGAGAGACCGGACATTAGAAGAAGAAAGCTGGAAGCTGAAAGACGGTGTGTGAGTGAGTGAGCGGGGGCAAGCTTGATGATAAGAGCAGGCAGCTGTGAGGAAAGCCCCTCAGGAGTTTTAGGCCGACACTCGGGGCAGCAAGAAGTTGGCGCTCCTGCTGAGCGCTTTAGAGGAGCAGGAGTGACCGGAAGGAGGTTGGCTCGCTGCATAAGGCTGCGGAAGGTAGCAGGAGACGGAGGCTTGGGAGGTGGAAGCCCTAGCATGAGTGCCCTGGTCTCTGGGAACCCAAGTCTTGCTCTGGGGGAGCTAAACAAAGCCAGGGATCGGGAAGTTTCCAGACCAGCAGTAGGAGAAGGTCAGCTGCAGATAGGGTGACTCCCCTGGTGCATGGCCCGGATGGGAGAAGCAGGGGAGCCACCAGCTGAAGATGGCACCTGGTTTTGGTTTATAAAGGTCTGCTTCCAGCCAGTATTTTAACCTCGTTTTTAAAGGATTTATTTATTGGATTTTAGCCTCCACAATTTCACTGTTTTTAATGGATTATTTATTTAATGATGCACTGCACTTTTATTAGTTCACAGTTTTGGTTTTATTTGTTTGTAATAAAAGCACTTTTGCACCTTTCCTCTTGCTTCGTTGTGGTATCCTCATTGTCCAGCTCATCCAGTTACATTACCAATGGTGTCAGGTTCAAAAAGACTCCCGAAAGTAAAGTGGGAGAGTGAAGAAGAACCTACATCGTCACACCACCTGCTTGGCTCAGTATGAAAAAGTTACAAGGAGCAGCTGTGTCAGCTTACCAACTGTGAGGTGATCGGAGGAAATTGGAGGAGTGAGACAAATCGATGAATGCTGCAAACCGTACCAGGAAAAACAAATAGTTAAAATGAATAAGGTAATGCTTGAATGAATGAAGTTAACACATTAACTTTTAGAAAAGGTGATGCATCATTTTAATTTAAAAAAATGTATAAAGCTGCAAGAAGATTCCTGTGATCCTGTAATAGAAAACACAAGTTCAATAAACAGATGGGCAGTTGAAAAATGGCGTTTCTTTCCAGTTTTAAGTTGTGTAAGACTTAATGATTATAAAGAGCTTTAAGTCCTTATCAAAATATGTGCATGGAAAATTTTTCATCAAACAAATGTTATGCCAACTGGCAACCTGTTATGTTAAGGGTCTTTTGATGCACTGTGCTCACAGAATCAGGTATAAAATGAGGCATGTGTAACTTACTGTACCTGCATTATTACTCTGCTTACACAACAAAGGAACTGCAAAAATGGCTAGTATTAATATTGATACATAAGTAATTACTGAGTGATTATTATGTAAATGCATTTTTCACATGAGGCACCCAATGAAAAGTGCTGCATTTCATTTCAATTTATCGATTCTCTACACCAGGGGTCTCCAAGACGTCACTCGCGAGCTACCGGTAGCTTGCAACCCCTTTCCAAGTAGCTCGCCAAAAGGTTAATGAATCTTGCATAAATTTGAAAACTTGACTAGTCAAATTAGGGGGTGGGCGATCTTTCCAAAAAATCACATCACGATCCTTTTAACGCAAAAATCACGATCCACAATCTGAATTGCAATCTATCTTTTCAATGTGGCATACACTTAAGAGAATATCCGGACTCAAACTCATGAAGACCTAAGTAACATTTTATTTTAAATTTTAAAGTTGAATTCAATTGTTCTCTCATTCGCTAGCTAAGCGGAGTTAAGGAACACGCCCCGAATCTGGCGAGTGAGTGAGGAAGGCCCCTCTCCTCGGAGGGCGTCTCACTTGGATTCATGCAAATAAATCGGTACTGCAAATGAACTATGATACATAGCGAATGAGAGAAGTCGCAAAATCAACCGGAATATTCAAGCAAATTATAGAAAACAACCCCGATCTAAATCCATTAAGTAGTTCTCTCGTGAAAAGCAGACAGACAGACAGACAGACATTGGATTTTGTATATTAGTAAACCTTCAAAATAATGTGCAGTTAAAGTCTCAACAACATTCTCAGCATTTCTGGAGCTTAGCAGAGCCAGATAACTATAAGAATCTTCACCAAGCAGCTCTGAAAATGTCTGCTTTGTTTGGGTCTCCATACCTCTGTGAGTCTGACATGAATGTCAAGAAATCAAAGTTCAGAACAAGACTGAGAGACGAACATTGAAATGACTCCAGAAGAGCGAACCTGAGTGGCTCCACTCCACCAGACACCTGCCTCTCTAGTTGACTCCATGCAGTGCCAGTCATCTGACTAACTAAAAAACACATCACACATGCAACTGGACCTGTGAATAAAGTGACACAGTGACATGGATCTGTGTATTTGGAATTGCATTGATTTGTTTTGACACCAGTCATGTTTTAATTCAATAGTGTGAGATACACTAGAACATGCATACAGACATTCAAAATGCACTTGCAGGTGAATGAAATATTTTTTTGTGATATTTTAATGCAAAATGTGAGT
Organism: Polypterus bichir lapradei; assembly: GCA_026402145.1. Lineage (NCBI taxonomy): Eukaryota > Metazoa > Chordata > Cladistia > Polypteriformes > Polypteridae > Polypterus > Polypterus bichir. The sequence continues at coordinate 29,990,032 of JANRMT010028174.1, forward strand.
TGTGGACACCAAGATTTTGTAAATGTTTTCAGGCAAAACAAGCTTATTCAGTTTGTTTGGGTTGAAATAAGCTACGAGAACTTTAGAAAACATGAGTAGCCCTCGGCCATTTTCGTTTTGTAAAAGTAGAAAGAAAAAAGGTTGGAGACCCCTCTGCTCTACACTATGCCAGAGAGACTTCATAAATCAATATTAGGCAATCACATCAGCCTGCTAGAGTGGAAGATGAAATTTGATCTTTGTGTATTTGTGTCATCTTAAAACACTTACAGAAAGGTTTACAAAAGTTTACAACAACTAGATGGCTGCAAATTTACTAAAGTATACTAAAGTATACTTTTGCTATAAATAACAGTTAAAATACTTTGGAAACACATTCCAGCACCCCTTTATCCCAAGTTAACTTTAAGGCAATATACTATTTTTATTATTCATAACCAGCTGTTGATCTACAGTGCAACAGACATTACTACTGCGATGTAACTCAAGACACTTTTTAAAGAAGTAGAAAATTAGGAAATAAAATATGAAATGGGATGTTTTTATTTGTGTGATCGAAAACACACGTGATCATAAACAGTATGGTCGAACGGTAGTTAAATCTTGGTTCAAGGATGAGATGCTGAGATACCAACTGGGTTGCCCCATTTAATTATTTTAGAAAACAAAATAAACGCATGATGGCACTGCAAAATAGAAAATACAATACTGCTGCTCGTCTGAGCGGGTCTTTGCTTTCTGTGGAGATCCATCTTTTAGGTTAGCTTGACTCAAAGTGAGACACCTCCCTCTGGGGATGCCTGGCTTTATAGGACCTGTCCCAGAAGGGGTGGAGCCAGTTTCCAACTCCAGGTGTTTTCCCTGAGTTATGATGGCAGAGACAAGTGACAAGGTTAGCAGCAGTGCCACCTCTCAATTTGAAGTGGTACTGTATACCTCAGCCTTGTCTGGAAGGCGACCCACTGATGCGCACGCCTGACAACAGTAATAATGTCTCTTTAGGCTAGGATGAACATATACTGTATTAAGAGGAACTTAAGTGCTGCCCAAAGTCCAGTAAAAAATGCTAGGGTAAATTAATATGTATAATCTTAAATTATGTATATGGACAACCTTCTATATATAGTGACCAGATGGGGGCGCTCCAGCCACCCAAATGCAACACAAGCAGACGCCAGGCACAAGTTTTGCACACAGCACATATTTTTATTCATGCGAAGAAGCAAATTTTCTTTGCTTCCCACAGCAGCACAGTACAAAGCACCAATACAGTACAATCAAGCACAGTACTTTGTCTTCTTTCTCTTTCTATCTCTTTATCTTTCATTCCTCTTCACCTCCACTCCTCCTCCAGCAAGCTTTGTCCACTTCTGCCACTGGAGTAGTGGCAGCTGGCTCCTTTTATACAGAACTCGGAAGTGCTCTAGATGTCTGGTGATCTTATTCCGGCAGCAGTGGGAGTGTTGCAACAAAAAGTTCAGCTCTTCCTGCACCACGCCCTGGTGGCACCCATAGAACCCAACAGGCCTGGGCCAAACTCCATCTCCCACTGATCCCTATGGGAGCCTGAGGCACTGCTACAACCCAGGCGGCTGCCCATTTAGCACTCCGGGGGAAGTAATGCCCTGAATATGCTTTCTCCCCCGATCTTTCCATAAGCTTTGCATCCTGGCCGGGCAAGGGTCCTGGCCATCTGTGACAATATATATTTATATATATGTATGTGTATGTGATAAAATACCTGCCAAATAATACAAGAGTACACTACACATGTTTCGCCGTAATTGGGGCTCATCATTTATTATTTGGCAGGTAATCTGTGATCTGCTTCTCTATATACTGTATACTGTAGGTCACTGTAGGGAGAGTTCAAGAAAATTGCAATACAAATTTTTTCAAAATTTTTTTCCCCACCTCAGCGTACTTCTGAAAACTAAAATATGAAATAATTTTTCACATGCATCATTTTCATTGTATTATTTGTAGAATATTTTCTTTTAATTTAGCACCCTTAAAATACACTTCTTCGTTTTACAGTTATTTTTAATTTAGTTTGTAAATATATATAGAATACTTAGTTTTTACTTTAAAAAACTTATATTTCTTATTTTTAAAATTATGTTTACTTTAGTTTGTGAAAATTATTGTATCCTTTTTAGTTAATATAGCTTAAATGCATTTTTTCTTTTTAATAGTGATATTGAATAACCTTAGCAAAATTTTAAATACATATATTTATTACTTAATATAACTCACAATACATTTACTTTTTATATTTAAATTTAGTTTGTAAATATTTGTGATGGTCTTTTTTCTTATATTGCTAGCATGGCTTAAAAAACACACACACAGTATCTTCTATCTACATGTACATTTATTTAGTATGTAGTTATTTACATTGTACTTACTCTTTTGCTTGATTTCATGGAAATTTGAATTCTTTGTATCTTTATCCTTGATTTAATGTGAGTGCCATCCTCCTGTTTTAAAAACTTAACATAACTCCAATCATGGAGCGAAACAGGTCGTAACAGAGACGTGCAGATTAACAGCACACATCTTCTGAATATGCAGTTGTCTTTGTGTTTAAAGTGTTCGGCTCTATTTCAGTTTTATATCAAGTGCTTTGACATTCACTAAGAGGTTCAATTATCGACTTTAGAAAAAACGCTGAATCTGACACTCTGGGGAGTTGGCTTGTGGTCTCCCCGAAGAAAACTCAGCTGAATGTAAACTCATTACAAACAAATTATGGCTTGTAATTAGACCTTCCAGAGCGGCGCACTACTAAGGCGAATGCATGAAAAAATAGAAGCTTCACAGAGTCTTGCTTTGGTAACCGTAACACAGTGCAGTGTGCCATGAACGCTTATTTCTGACATTGCTTTTTATTTGTCATTTTGAAACTCACAGTTTACATTTACATTTATTTGCTTAGCAAAATAAAGCAATTTACAAAAGAGGTAAACATAATCGAGTAACATTAGGACCAGGCCTGTTTATTCAGCAAGTGTAATAGGACAGGTAACAAAACTTGATTGCAACAAGTGAACAGATGTAATAATTAATAATTTACAATCATAGATTACAATCGATACTGCAATTAAACTTAAAGAACAATTAATCGACAATTGGACAGATATTCACAGAACAGATAGGTCTTCAACTGCTTTTTAAATACATTGAGAGAGTTAATAGTTCGGATGGAGGTGGACAGGAAAAGAGTCTGGATTGTCTGGATGGAAACCTGATACCACACAGAGGCAGCATCATTAGACGCTGCTCCCTGGCAGACCTGAGTGGGCGAGCTGGCATATAACACTTCACCAGTGTCTCCATATACTCAGGTGCTGCCCATTGATTACTCTGTCTGATTACCTGCCAGGTAACGCTTGTGGATGGTCGGCCAGTCGGCAAACATCCACCATGTTCACTTAGTTGTGAGAAGCAAAGGTGTGTACACCTGACAAGCCCCAATGAGGGCGAAACACTTGGCGTGTACTCTTTGTATTATTTGACATATACTATGATCTGCTTCTCTCTATATACTGTAGGTCACTGTAGGAAGAGTTCAGGAAAACTGCAATACAAATTTTTTTCCAAGATTCTCAATTTTCTGAACTTTTTTCCCCACCTCAGGGTACTTCTGCAAACTCAAATATGAAATAATTGCTCACATGCTTTATTTTCATTGTAGTATTTATAGAATATTTTATTTTAATTTAGCACTTAAAATAAGTTTCTTCTTTTACAGCTTTTTTTGCAAAGCATCAGGGGTTTGAATTTAATGTGTGCTGCTACAGGGAGCCAATGTAGCAACTTGAAGAGAGCCGTGAAATGTGTCCGTCTCAGCTGGTTAAATACAAGACGGGCTGCTGCATTCTGGATCATCTTTAGTGGCTTGATAGCACATACAGGTACTCCTGCCTGCAGAGAGGTGCAGTAGTCCAGTTGTGACAAGACCAAAACCTGGACCAGAAGTTGTGTTACATGCTCTGTCAGACAAGCTCTGATCCTCCAGATGTTGTACAGTGCAAACCTGCATGAATGAGAAACAGTAGAAAAAGATAGCTGCTCATTCATTACCACCCCAAGGTTGCGAACTGACTTGGTGGGTGTTAGCGACAGTGAGCCAAGCTGTACAGAGATGGGGAATTAAATAGACTGGCTGGCTGAGATCACAAGAAGCTCTGTTTTTGCCAGGTTGAGCTGTAAAGTGGTGGTCCTTCATCCAGGTTGAAATATCAGTCAGATAAGCAGAGACTCTAGCTGAAATCATGTTGTCCTCTGGAGGCAATGACAGATACAGCTGTGTATCATCACCATAGCACTGATAAGAGAAACCATGGGATTGGACGATGGAGCCCAGTGAGGTGGTGTACAGAAAGAAAAGTAGAGAACCCAGCATCGATCCTTGGGGCACACCTGTGCATGTCTGATGTGTCTCACCAGGACACGCTGTAGGATAGGCTCAAAATCTAAGGTTCAAACCATCTGTGAGCAGTTCCAGTGATGCCAGGAATTAGAGGAGGTGGCAAGAAGGATATCGTGGTTGACTGAGTCAAAGTCAAAAGAGAGGTCTAGCAGGATCAGGACCAATGACATGTTGGTAGCTCTAGCAAGTTGTAGCTGGTCATCCACAGTCAGTAGAGCCGTCTCAGTCGAATGGTTTCTCTTGAAGCTGGACTGGTTGGTATCGAGCAATTCGTTCTGTACAAGGAAAGAAGAGGCCTGGTTAGAAACAACACATTGGTCTCATCTGCTACGGGAGATAGGCGTCTGAGGCGGAACTCCGTTAGCAGCTGTGATATTTTTTCAGTTTATTTTTCAGAATTCCGAGGTATCCTGTACTTACTCAACCCAGGGGTTCAATTACAGTAAACACAAGCATATATAAGCATGAGTGACAGACTCCAAAAGAAACACAAAAGTCAGCTAAAGCTTCATCCAAATCTAAACAGACATCAAGTTCAAGCTTAAGGTACATTCTGCCAGAGACTGACCTGGAACAGATAGGCGAGAGCACAGATTTCCCAGGACTTGCTGATGCTGCTGCATCATCCCCAGCCGAGAGCGAAAGTGGGAGTGAATGTGGAAGTGATTCGGGCCGGGATAATTTGCCAATTCCAGAAGGCTCAGTGAAACTGAAAATGGCCTTACCTTCCGTGTTGTCATCTACCCCTCGCAAGCCATTAACATCAGCTGCAACTGGGCATGCCCTTTCACCTTCAGAGTTTGTGGAAGACCGAAATGATATGTCCAAGCTGAAGGTAATGATCGCTGCAACTGCCACCGCTCAAGACATAAAGGAGCTCAAGGATAATATAAAGAAGGACATAAGTGATATAAGGAATGAAATAAAGGGCATACACAAGATAAACGAGAAGCCGTTTCAGGATATTAAAGACCAGGAAACCCATTTAAGTAATCACTTTCAGGCAGCCTTTAAAGGTATGCTACAAAAGATTGAGGAACAAATACAGGAAAATGTGTCTAAATTTGAGAATAAGCTTAGAGCACTTGGTGCTCAGTTTGAAGACGTTAAGCAGACGTTCACGACTTGTATTGAAATAGCAGAACAACTGGCATCTACCATTGACGAAAAAGCAACGGCTACAAATTCTGAATGCAAAGTGCTTGGAGACAGACTAGCTGCACTGGAAGGAATAATATAATAATAACATATAATAATAATAATATATAATAATAAGGAATAATATCAGAATCAAAGGTCTCCCTGAAAGTCGCAAATGTCCCAACACAGTGAAATTCGTAGCTGAACTATTCTCTAAAATAATTGGAGAAGATTTCCAATCAGACACTGAGAAAGCTGCAGTTAACCGCATATGTGGATCAAATACCTCATCGTGCGCTTTGAAAAACTACAGTTTAAACTACTTTGGCTGGGAACCATACCCAGGTGGGACGCCAGGAAGGACTGGGAGAGGGATTATACCTACCCCGGGCCATGAGAGGACAGCTGCCCTGGTTGCTATGGGGGTCATGGGAACCGAGCTGGGAAGCTCAACCCTATAGGGCCTCTTCGGAGAGAGGAGAGAAGGCGGCCCGAAGAGGACCATTGAGAGGCCCGAGAGACAAAGGGTGTATGGTGCTGGAGCACTGTGCGTTGTGCGGGACTTATAAATTTGTATATAGTGTAAATCAGGCATGTCAAACTCACTACCATTGGTGGGCCGCTTCGACTGCCATATGTGCGTCAGCGGGCCGCGCTGTAACAAATACTATTATACAAAGTTACTGTAGCTTTCTTTCCAATACTGAAAACTTGAAAAATGTAACACTTAAAGTTTAAAGAAAAGCAATTTATTTCCATACACTCTCCGTACAACAGTGTACAATTAGAGTCTTATCCTCTTAGCTAGGTCCTTATATTATTATATTATATTCATTGCTTATATAGGAGTCTTACAGTGTCTTACAGTGTGAGATCTATTTCTTTTGTCCCGACACTTGACATCTCTTGTTAGTAACCAGAGTAAAGGGGATTGTGGAAGAGAGGAGAAAAAGAGAGTGAAGGCAGGGTGGAATGGGCGGAGAAGAATGTCAGGAGAGATTTGTGACAGACGGGTATCAGCAAGAGTGAAATGGAAGGTCAGCAGGACGGTAGTGAGACCATCTTGTTATATTCTGGTGGCACTGACCAGAAACCAGGAGACAGAGTTGGAGGTGGCAGAGTTAAAGATGTTAGGATTTGCATTAGGTGTGACGAGGATGGACAGATTAGAAATGAGGACATTAGAGGGTCAGCTCAAGTTGGAAGGTTATTCATCCGGGTATTCTATTTTTATTCTCACATTACTAAATAACTCCAATACTAGCCCTTTTGTTATTCTAAATGTGGTTGTATGGCACCCTGTTGAATGCTTCTTATTGCTTTGTGCCCAGTGGTATAGCGTTGGCTCACCATGACCCTTAATTGAATCAGATTAATGTCATTTCATATTATCATGTCATTTATTCCAAACTACATGTCCCAAAGTAAAGATGTTACCACATTAAATGATCAATGTTTTTAATTTTTGAAAAGGTGTTTTACAGCTTAGGCCTGTTGGAATGAAGGGCTAATGTCGTGTTGACCAATTTTTCTGCTCACTGAGTGCTATAAAAATTCTAGCTAAAAAGTGATCTCATATGTAAGGATGGTGTTTGTTTATTTATTCAGTTTTCAAACCTGCTTATTCCAAGTCAGGGCTATGGGAAACTGTAGCCATTCTCTATCGAATCTGGGAAAACACAGGAACCAGAATTACTGTATACTGGGTGACAATCACAATCAAAAGACATACAATTGATCACCCATACGTCAAATGTAATCTGCACATTTTGGGATATCATTGAAAACCACACTACCTAAAAAAAAGGCCAACAGACACAGGTAAAGTGTAAATATCATATAGAGCCATGATTTTAAACACATAAAACAGAAGCACATATCAATGCTCCACTGAAGGTCAAACCTCAAATCTGATGTTATGCATATCAAGACCTACTGGGAAAAGACAATTTCATTAGATTCATTAAAGGCTTTTAAAAGTGCAATTTTTACTGTCACATTTCTGACTTATTATTTTTTTTGCAAAAGTACCCTCTTGTATTTTGTTACTTTGGCATTGTGCAACGGCTTGTTTAGTTGGATATATGTGATCTAACAGGGTCACCCTTGGTAAGCTTGTGTGAAGGGTGAGCATGAGAAAGAGCAATCCATAGATGCCTTGTTACAGTCTTGATTAAAAACTGAAGTCAAACAGAGTAACCAGACCCAAACCTGCAGTGGAACCTGGCAGTCATGTTTGCTGATGAGAGCCTGGTGGCTGGATGACCCACCTGCGTGGCTCAGTATGAAAAAGTTACAAGGGGCAGCTGTGTCAGCTTACGAACTGTGAAGTGATGGTCTTTGTTTCTTATATTGGTAGTATGGCTTAAAAAACAGTATCTTCTATCTACATATACATTTATTTAGTATGTAGTTATTTACATTGTACTTACTCTTTTGCTTGATGTTATGGAAAATGTTATTCTTTGTATCTTTATCCTTAATTTAATGTGATTGCCATCCTCCTGTTTAAAAACTTAACATCACTCCAATCATGGAGTGAAACAGGTGGTAACAGATTCTGAATATGCAGTTGTCTTTGTGTTTAAAGTGTTCGGCTCTATTTCAGTTTTTATCAACTGCTTTGAGATTCATTAAGAGGTTCAATTAGTGACTTTAGAAAAAACGCTTAATCTGACACTTTGGGGAGTTGGCTTGTGGTCACCCCGAAGAAAACTCAGCTGAATGTAAACTCATTACAATCAAATTATGGGCTTGTAATTAGACCTCCCAGAGCGGCGCACTACTATGGTGACTGCAACAAATAAATAGTAAATCTTGCTTTGGTAATCGTAACACAGCGCAGTGTGCCCGGAACACTTATTCCTGGCATTGCATTTTTTTATCATTTTGAAACTCACAGATTACATTTACATCTATTTGCTTGGCAGACGCTTTTATCCAAAGCAATTTACAAAAGAGGTAAATATAATTGAGTAACATTAGTCTCAGGCCTGCTTGTTCAGCAAGGGAAATAGTATGGGTAACAAAAGTTGATTGCCACAAGTGAACAGATGTAATAATTAATAACTTACAATCATAGATTACGATCAATACAGCAATTAAACTTAAACAAAAAATTCATTGACAATATAAAACATCTCAGAGCAAAGTTTTTTTTTTTTCTTTTCAATTGGACAGATACAGATATTCACAGAACAGATGGGTCTTCAGTTGCTTCTTAAATACTTTGAGAGAGTTAGTAGTTTGGAGGAGGGCAGGAAAAGCGTCTGGATTTTCTGGATTGAAACTCGATACCACGCAGAGGCAGCATCACTAGACGCTGCTCCCTGGCAGACCTGAGTGGGTGAGCTGGCATATAGCACTTCACCAGTTGTTTCAATACTCAGGTGCTGCCCATTGATTACTCTGCCTGGTTACCTACCAGGTAATGCTTGTAGTTGGTCGGCCAGTCGGCAATCATTCGCCACATCCTCTCAATTGTGAGAAGCAAAGGTACGTACACCAGATGAGCCCCAATTAGGGCGAAACAGTGTTGTGTACTCTTTGTATTATTTGGCAGGCACTGTGTCACATATCTACGATCTGCTTCTCTCTATATACTGTAGGTCACTGTAGGGAGAGTTCAAGAAAATTGCAATAGAAATTTTTTTCCAAGATTCTTAATTTTCTGAACTTCTGAAAAGTAAAATATGAAATAATGTTTCATATGTGTCATTCTCATTGTCATATTTATATAATATTTTGTTTTTATTTAGCACTCTTAAAATATATTTCTTCTTTATACTGTTTTTTTTACGAAACATCATTGAACTTAATGTTTGTGACATGTGCCCAGCTCAGCTAGTTAAATGCAAGATGGGCTGTTGCATTCTGGATCATCTGCAGTGGTTTGACAGCCCATGCGGGTACTCCTGCCAGCAGAGAGCTGCAATACTCCAGACGTGACAAGACCAAAGCCTGGACAAGAATTTGTGTTGCATGCTCTGTCACATTGTTGTCGCTACTCGGTTTGAACCACTGTCGCTCTTCCCTCTGGAAGAAATAGATGGTGTCATGGATGGCCGGGGCCCTTGCCCAGCCAGGACACCTCTGCTGTGGAAGGACCGGGGGAGCCAGTGTGGACAGAACACTACCTCCTCTGAAACACTAGATGACAGCCCACCCGGGTGGCAGCCGTACCTTGGATTCCTGCAGGGCCTCATGGGAGATGAAGTCCGATGCAGCACTGTTGGGGCGCAGCAGCTGTTCCTGAGCCTGTGTGGGCGATTCATCCACTACATCTGGAGGTGCTGCCAGAAGTAAGGCAATGAATACCTGAAGCACTTCTGGGTGCCTTATGTAAGGGACCAGTGGACAGTACTCAGTGAGCCAGAGTCAGGTGGAAGGTGGACGAAGCTTGCCGAGGAGGAGTGGAGGAGTAAAGAGAAGAGAAAGTATTATTGTATTGTGTGCTTTTGTGTTTTTGGAACTGAGTTGTGCCTGTGGGAAACGGGGAAGGCGTTTCCCACATGGTGAAGAAAAATAAAAGCATGTTTTGCTTTTATAAGTGTGCCTTTAGCGTCTGTCTGTGTCAGGTTTGGGTGGCTGGCACGCCCCCTAGAGTTGCCACAAAGATCATTTGAAACCTCCAACGTCTGATATTGATACCTCTCAGCTTGATATATTTGACGTTCTTGTACTTAGTATTTTGACTATTGTCAATACCTGTCTTGATATGGAGTCTGTTCCAGATTATTTTAAACATGCTGTTGTATGACCTTTGATTAAAAAGCAAAATTTGAATCTTACAGTTCCTTCAAATTTTAGACTTATATCTGCATTGTCATTTCTCTCAAAGATCCAGGAGGAAAATGTTCTTCAGATCCGGAACTTTTTGGAGAGAAGTGGCATTGGCAAAATATCCCAGTCTGGCTTTAAAGTGCATCACAACACTGAATCTGCTCTTTCAAAGCTATTTAGTGACTTCATATTAATAGCTGATTCTGTGGATTATGCCCTTTTTAGTCTCTTTGAATTTACTGTAGCTTTTGACATGGTGGACCACGACATCTTTATTACCCATCTTTAGCAAGGTATTGGTATACATGATACTGGCCCTGCCTGGTTCAGGTCCTGTCTGAAAGGAAGTTTCTCTGTATGCCTTTGAGACATCTCCTCCTCCTCTGCACTTCTCACTTGTGAGATTCTTGAAGGGTTCAATATTGGTGCCATGTTGTTCTTATTGAAAAAGCTTCCTTTAGATAGATAGCTATTTGAACAAAGAAAACAATTAAAAAGAAAAAACTTCTGCATTGGCAGTCCCAGTGAGGCACTATACAGGCATATCGCTGTTGGTATAAAAAGAGGCCCCGGTCACGTTTCTTGACACTTTTCTGCTGAATGATTCATTGGCTGAAAGTCCTCAGTGTTGGTGTGTCAAAGAGAAGAACTGCAGCAGTTTCAAGAGAAACCAAACATACTTTAAAGACCAATAACATAAATAAAAGGCAATTAAACTAAGTGTGCCATTTGCAGCGTATGTGAAATAATAACCACTTAATAAAAATAACTGCAATCATTAATTTACATCAGATTAAAATGAGTGTTACTGTCACTATTGTAACTATTATTCACATCAGGCACATGACAAGGGTGTTAAATCTGTGGAAGTAAATAGAGAGTAATGATAATGAAAGGTCATATGTGAAGCAACTCTCAGCAACTCATGGGTGGACAATGATCTACGTACCACCTGGGTGTGCACCCTAGCATATGCAAGAAAAAAGTAATGTGTTGTACCAAATTCACCCCTCCACCCCCACCACCCATGCATGCATGCCACCAAAGCCAAGAGGTATTATTTTATCTTTATTAATGTATCTAAGTGGTACTGATTAATTCTGTCATACGATTAGGAGCGCCAACAGCTGTCATCAGATCATATTTATTTATATTTTGTGTGTTACCCCAACCAAATGGCCATGGAGATCAAATACATTGTGTGTTAGGCTTTGAGTGTTAGGCAATATTATTCGACTGTAGGTGCAACAGGATTTTAAGATGTTTATATCACTCCTACTAAAATAATGCCCCCACCCCGCCAAACTCCAGACTGGAAGGTCAGAATTGCTTCAGATTTCATCTGCTATCACCAACTAACCTGTAGATTATGTCGTAGAAATCTCACCCCTAATGGGCGGCACGGTGGCGCAGTGGTAGTGCTGCTGCCTCACAGTTAGGAGACCTGGGTTTGCTTCCCGGGTCCTCCCTGCGTGGAGTTTGCATGTTCTCCCTGTGTCTGCGTGGGTTTTCTCCGGGCACTCCGGTTTCCTCACACAGTCCAAAGACATGCAGGTTAGGTGGATTGGCGATTCTAAATTGGCCTTGGTGTGTGGATGTGTTTGTGTGTGTCCTGTGGTGGGTTGGCACCCTGCCCAGGATTGGTTCCTGCCCTGTGTTGGCTGGGATTGGCTACAGCAGACCCCTGTGTTCGGATTCAGCGGGTTTGAAAATGGATGGATGGAAATCTCACTCCTACCTAAATGTACCCGTGTTTCAGCTATGGCCATGACATTTCTAACATCTTGCCCTCTCGTAGATTATATCGATACCCATCCATCTGATGTATAAGTGACTGTTGTTTTAAATCTCTGAGACCACCCCCCATTTTATTTTGACATTTGATTTGCATAGAGTGTAAATATATGTGTGTGACACCCTGGAGCCAGTGGGGGTCTAAATCTCTTAATACTATAACTCCTTTTCTCAATCTAAATATATAATATAATATAATATAATATAATATAATATAATATAATATAATATAATATAATATAATATTATATAATATATATATATATATATGGCTGTTTGTTTGTCTGTACAGGATTTTAAATCACCTGTAGCTTGCAAACATATATTACGTGACATCTCCTATCCGCTTTCGGGGTGATGATTGACCTCCAAGGTTATTCCTCTTTTTATTTTCTTGTAGAATCAATTCTCAGCAGCAGCCAGCAGGGTGGCCGTGTGGCGCATGCGTACAAGCACCATTCTCATCCCTACCACCTTCACTGTCACTTCCCCTACCTCTTCATATCTTAAATCATTCTTGAGGCAGATTGAAGACTTAAGTGCGAGCTTAAGTGAAAAATTAAAGAAAACGTACTAAGTAAACGCAAAAAGATGCTGACAGAAGAAGAGAAGAAGCAGGCCTTTAGGGTGGAGAAAAGAAGAGCTGCTCAGGAAGCAGAAAGCGCATCAACCTTTGAGCAAACGAAAGCGAAACGTACAGAGAAAAAGTATGAAAACTATGAATGCTCAAGTCAAGTGTATTTACTGCACGTTATTGTGCAGTGTGCTGTTACTCGTTATGTAGATAATATAGAGAGTTAATACTTATCATTTATTATGCTCCCAGCTTTTCCTAATAACCAAATGAACCCAAAAGTTACCAAAGAGTATAAAATACCTAGTCAGAAGCAGGATAATATTCATTAAGAATTCCTCATCGCAGTGCAAACTTCACAGCAGAGCCAAGGTATTATAAAATACATGGTGTGAGAGATCTCACACGAGATCAGGAGAACTTGTGAAGATACCTCCATCACTCTTCGGTAACTAGCAGCACCTTTTAATGTGCACTATTCAAACTGGTGGTTTCTTAATTAGAGGCACTGAAGCTGCATCTTTTTATTGAAGACTAGCTGAAATACCCAGAGTTGTCTGAGAAAAACATAGTTAAAAAAAACACAACTTTAAAAATAAAAATAAATTAACAAACAATGAAGACTCACTAATGTGCTTGTCTTGCAGTCTTGTATATGTTATCATCCAGTTGATGCTCGGAACCAGCCAACTCTATTTAATTTGAAAAGCAACAGGGGTGCGGTGGTGCTTAAACATAAAGAATGCTGGCAGTCGCCTGGTATATACTAACTGTGTAAGTCCGTGCTGTTAAAAGCACAGGATCCTAGAAAGTATTGAAATCATCAGAACTACTCTGGGCATCTCTCTGCTATGAAGATTCATGTTGCCAACGTGCTTGCATCATTTGTGCATTAGCTGCTAAGCGACTCTCTTTTTTCGGAGGTTTTCTTTTGCCAGGTGTACTGGCCTCGCTTGCGTATCCTTGCCATTGGAGCCTTCACCCTGACTGTACGTCTCACTTCTGGGCCGGACAGACAGACACACACTTGCACACGTAGAACTCTATTTAATTTCAAAAGTGACAGGAGCGCGGTGGTGCTGCTCAAACATAAATAATGCTGGCAGTCACCTCCATTGCACCCTCTGGTGGGCGTTCCGAGTGTCAACTGAATGATAACATGCATACAAGACCGTAAGATCACCCCCCACCCTACCCAAAAGGGATTGGGTTGGTTCTGATTTCACCTGACAGTATTTTTAGTCGACCAATGAGAAACATGTGTACCAAGTTTCATGAAAATCGCTCCAGCCGTTTGGAAGTGATGTTGGAACATACATACACACATTGACTTTTATATATATAGATTAACAGTTAAAATGTATGTTATTCTTTTTCTTTATTTACACAATATACTGTAAATATTTGTGGATTTTGTGTCTTTTTCTGTAGCATTGAGTTAAATATATTTGATTTAGTATCATGTTAAACTTCAGTCCAACTGTAAATATAAAATATTTTATTGGCATATTTGTGCTTTTTCAAGTCCATAGCAATCTGTCTGATGCATAAAGAATTTATTTTGTAACAGTACCTGCTGTACTAAGCTGGTTATACCTGATCACAAATTGGTCTAAGTTAGTACGAAACCTTATTTCCCCTTCTCTGACTCCAAAAAGCACCCTGCAGCTACCTTAGTCTTAGTCTTGGTCTGCTGCTAGTCCGTAGCTCTGAGGCCCCCTGCTGCAGTGCTAAACCTGAAAGTTAGTCTTGTTACTGTAAATATGTAATAAGACCAGACCAGGACAGGATCATTCCCATCTCAGAGCAAACTACAACTGACCCAATATGTTCACTGCACATAATGTACCGCTGGCTTTGACTCCTGTTAACCTCTGAAGCTTCTGCTTTTGACTCATGATTTGCCTTAATGTGCAACTTGCCACCAAGGAATAAGGCAATAACACTGAGCTCTTTGGTTTGTTAACATTTATTAACAGGCTGACTGCTCAGAAACAAAACACAAGACATGAATTTCAAGTTCTGTCTATACAATCCTTCCTCTCACAGTTATACACAATGAATTCTGGCGCACTATGCTAATTTTAAAATGGCTGCTAGTTTCCTTAGAGCATTAAAAACATACATAATCATGCACCACTCATCAGCACAAAACATCTGCAGGAAAAAAAGAAAATAGTATACCAATACAAAGAAAGTAATCATACAACCCCAATTCCAATGAAGTTGGGACGTTGTGTAAAACGTAAATAAAAACAGAATACAATGATTTGCAAATCCTTTTCAACTTATATTCAATTGAATACACTACAAAGACAAGATATTGAATGTTCAAACTGATAAACTTTATTGTTGTTTTGCAAATCTTCACTCATTTTGAATTTGATGCCTGCAACACGTTCCCAAAAAGCTGAGACAGGGGCATGTTTACCACTGTGCTATATCACCTTTCCTTTTAACAACACTCAATAAGCGTTTGGGAACTGAGGACACTAATTGTTGAAGCTGTGTAGGTGGAATTCTTTCCCATTCTTGCTTGATGTACAACTTCAGTTGCTCAACAGTCCGGGGTCTCCATTGTCGTATTTTGCGCTTCATAATGCGCCACACATTTTCAATGGGAGACAGGTCTGGACTACAGGCACGCCAGTCTAGTACCCGCACTCTTTTACTACGAAGCCACGCTGTTGTAACACATGCAGAATGTGGCTTCGCATTGTCCTGCTGAAATATGCAGGGACGTCCTTGAAAAAGATGTTGCTTGGATGGCAGCATATGTTGCTCCAAAACCTGTATGTACCTTTCAGCATTATTGGTGCCTTCACAGATGTGCAAGTTACCCATGCCATGGGCACTAGCATATCCCCATACCATCACAGATGCTGGCTTTTGAACTTTGCGCTGATAACAATCCGGATGGTCCTTTTCCTCTTTGGCTCGGAGGACACGATGTCCATGATTTCCAAAAACAATTAGAAATGTGGACTCGTCAGACCACAGCACACTTTTCCACTTTGCGTCAGTCCATTGCAGATCAGCTCGGGCCCAGAGAAGCCGGCGGCGTTTCTGGGTGTTGTTGATATATGGCTTTCGCTTTGCATGGTAGAGTTTTAACTTGCACTTGTAGATGTAGCGACGAACTGTGTTAACTGACTAAGGTTTTCTGAATTATTCCTGAGCCCACGTGGTAATATCCTTTACATAATGATGTCGGTTTTTAATGCAGTGCCGCCTGAGGGATCGAAGGTCACGGGCATCCAGTGTTGGTATTCGGCCTTGCCGCTTACGTGCAGAGATTTCTCCAGATTCTCTGAATCTTTTGATGATATTATGGACAGTAGATGATGAAATCCCTAGATTCCTTGCAATTGTACGTTGAGAAATGCTGTTCTTAAACTGATGGACTATTTGCCCACGCAGTTGTTCACAAAGTGGTGAACCTCGCCCCATACTTGCTTGTGAACGAATGAGCCTTTTGGGGATGCTCCTTTTATACCCAATCATGACAAACACCTGTTTCCAATTAACCTGTTCACCTATGGAATGTTTTTTGACCATTCCTCAACTTTCCCAGTCTTTTGCTGCCCCTCTCCCTGCTTTTTTGGAACGTGTTACAGGCATCAAATTCAAAATAAGTGAAGATTTGCAAAACAACAATAAGGTTTATCAGTTTGAACATTAGATATCTTGTCTTCGTAGTGTATTCATTTTAATATAGGTTGAAAAGGATTTGCAAATCATTGTATTCTGTTTTTATTTACGTTTTACACAACGTCCCAAATTCATTGGAATTGGGGTTGTACTTGAAATGTCAAGAAACAATACACACAGCAGCCATGCCAGCTGCACTCCAGAAGATAAGTCATCTACCAGAAGCTAAGCATGTTTGAGCCCAGCCAATACATGGGTGGAAGACCATTTGGGAAAAGCTTGGGTTGCTGCTGGAATAGGTGTTGGTGGAACCAGCATGGGGCGCTTACCGTGTGGTCTGAATGTGGATCTCAATGACCCATTGCACTGACGGGGTCACTGTGCTGTAAAATGATGCCATCCTTCAGATGAGACATAAAATTGAGGTCCTGACTCTCTGTGTTCATAAAAGATCCTTGGGGATCCTTTATAAAGAATAGGGTTTACCCTGATGTCCAGGCTAAATTGCCCACCATGGACTAGTCATTCTGCTCCCTTAATCATCCCCTGTCTCTAATTGGCCACTTCACCACCAAACAGCTAATATGTGGCAAGTGTACTGGCACATAAATGGCTGCCGTTGCATCATCCAGGTGGATACTTCACATTAGCAGTGGTTGAAGAAGCTCCCCACCAAAGTCCTTTGAGTAGTAAGAAAAGCACTATATAAATGTAAAGAATTATTATTATTATGATTAAACCTGAATTTTTTAGCACACAACCAAAATTAATATAAAACAATTAAAACACTTTAAAACAACAGCTGATCATATTACAATTACTGATCATTCATCCATTATCCAACCCGTTATATCCTAACTACAGGGTCACGGGGGTCTGCTGGAGCCAATCCCAGCCAACACAGGGCGCAAGGCAGGAAACAAACCCTGGGCAGGCCGCCAGCCCACCACAGATTACTGATCATATTATTGTTAAAAAAAAAAAAAATTCAAGTAATTTAAAACAATTGAATTAATTCCAGTATATATAGAGCTCAGCATGTTTACCTTCATTCACAGTTTTACTCAATGAACTCTGAGAGAGGCTCACAATGATGACTTCAGATTAGGGAAATACAGCAGGGACACAACAGGAAAACTTAACAACATAAGGAATATTATTAGGGTTTTGTGAAGTTCTACATGGTTAATTTAAACACCTGTTACATAAAGACAAAGGCGAAGCCCAGAAATACTAAATACAATATTCAAATAACAAGAGCTGAAGTTCAAAAGCAGAAAATCCAACAGGTGAATATGTTCAGAATCAACAACTAGACTAAAAATGAAGCACTAAGAACACTGCTATGAGAGCTAATGCCATCGCTTTGTGGCTGAGGCAGCAGGTGCCCTGTGTAGGGCTATAACGTAATCCATTATTGACCGTCTGACATCTAGAGGGCAAAATGAGAGAGAAGCCATAAAAACAGGTTGAGATCAAAACTTAGGATACAGAGTTGATCACCGGGGCATAAATAACAAAACAAAACTCAAAAAAATTAAAAAACTCAGAAAGTTCATTGCTATCTAAATACTGTAACTAATACAATTTGCGAGGTGTTTTTATTGTCTTTATCTTGAATCTTGAATGTTAGCAGTACTGTGGACGACTTCAATAGTTGCGCTGGTGACATCTCAAACAGCACCTATGTCTACCATGAGACCAGGAATGACAACATTGCCAGCACCAAGATAGGAAACCGTAGTGACATTGTGACAAAACAAAAACATAATACTAAAATAGATCAAAATAAAATATAATGTGCCCAAATGAATCCTTGAAACCAAAAACTTAGATTCATAACAAAAGTGATCAGGGATATTTTTCACTTCACATTTTAAGTACTGATTTCAAGTAACAATTATTTTTGTCAGTTACAGGATGTAAAATGAAACTAAATAAATGTGTTACATGCAAATTGAAAGATAAATCAGGTATCATACATTTCATTCTTTATTAACCCCACACTGAAATTCTTCCAAAACCAAAAAATTCTCCCCTTTTGTTGTTACACTAAGGAGAAATCTCTCCTGTACCTCAAACATTATTCAGACCATGCCTATAACTATTTTATTAAGTAACGCTGTAATTAGGGCTGCAATATACTTTCATTATATTAACTTTTAATAAAGTAGGACATTTAAGGACAGTACTTATTATCAGTATTTTAGATTTCATGTTTAGAATTGATTTAGACCACTTTGCACAGATCTGTTTGCACTTTGACATTAGGAAGAGCCTTTTTCTGCTGATCAATGTCAAAAAAGACAACTTAAAGCAAACCCACTGTGGTTCAATTTTGTAAGATAAACAAATGTGAGAATGTTCAAGGCTGTGAATAATTTTTATATGCATTCTGCACATCTCTATTAAAGGTTTCAAATGTATCCACAGAACATTGGGTATTTCTGCTATCAGTAGTAGTGATGAGTGCACCCCATGAAATGAATCTGGGAAAATCACAGAATTGACGTCACTTGGAAAGAAGGAGCTGATGTAGTTTTGATTAGATTATAAAGGTGTAATGGCCTTTTAAGTGTTCCCGGAGACTAGGGAAGCATTTGCCAACTGTGCTGGACCAGTGGTGGTCAAAAATACAATATAAGCTGTGGGGCAGCAGTGCTAACCACTGCACCACTATGCCAATAACAACATACAACAAATAGCGACAAACTACATATTTGATTGTATTATTCTCATTTAATCATTTAGCATTGTACTTTTCTTTGTGCTTAAAATAAATGAGAAGAAACTTTTAAAAATGTATTTGATCTAGATTTTTTTTTTATTTTTCTGGTCTAAAAGGTTCAGTTGTGGAATGGGTGTCAATCTTGGGGTTTCAATGAGGGGTTAAACAGAGTTAGGGCCATGAATTAGCCTAACGTGCTAAAGTCACACGAAAATCTGAAGCCATTAAGAAGGCTAACAGAATGTTAGATTACTTGGTGCCCTGATGTGTGGAGTACAAGTCACAGGAGGTTCTGCTCAAGCTTTATAACACACTGGTGAGGCCTCATGTGGAGTCCTGGGTGGTTTGGGTCTCCAGGCTATACAAAGGACATAACAGCACTAGAAAATGTCCAGAAGAGAGTGACTCATGGCTACAGGGGATGAGTTATGAGGAAAGATTAAAGGAGCTGAGCCTTTACAGTTTAAGCAAATGGAGATTAAGAGATGACATGATTGAAGTGTTTAAAACTATGAAGGGAATTAGTGCAGTAGATCTTTTCTACCTTAAAATGAGTCTAACAAGAACACAGGGACACTGAAGGAAACATGTTAAGGGTACATTTTGTGCAAATATTAAGATTTTTTTCTTCACATGGAGAACCATAGACACATGAAATAAATTACCAAGTAGTGGGGTAGGCATGAGGACTTTAGGGACCTTTAGATATTGACGATGTTATTTTGGAGGAATTAAGTGGATAGGACTGGCAAGCTTTGTTGGGCAAAATGGACTTTTCTTATCTAGATCTTTCCAATGTTCTAATGTGCTTGTCTGGAAATGTATAGAGAACCTTAATGGCCCTAAGGCCACCGTTACTTTCAGATCTCTCACTTCTTAATCTGGGCAAGGGAGATGGATATCCTGGGTATCTCCTAACACCCGGCTGTAAGCACCACTTATTGCATCACCCATTCAAATGCCTTGTGTAAATCTGTCGTGCTGCTTCTTTCCTTTCGCCTGATGCTTTCCCTGAACCTACCTGTCCAAGAGGGTTACATCTGTTCTACCCCATGCCAGACATGAAACCAAACTGCATTTTGTTGACTTTCAGCTAATCGCTGATTCTTTTCTCTAGTGCTGTCTAACCTTCATTACCCTGTCTAGTGGCTGGACTGCGCCACACATTCTGATGGATTGCTGTTTTCTTTGTATACTAGAATTAGCACATCTATTTTCCAACATACAGCAATCATTTATTCGAATTATACTAAATTTGAAATACTCCTTGTTTGGAAATTGTTGCACACTACTAAAAATGGAGAGAATTATGTATTCACATGAGTACGCTACATTGACTATGAGAACAAATTATGATTAACACTGAAATGTTTCAGATGAAGGTGCAAACTCTAGGGTAGTAAATTAAATTTTAATTGAAAAGAAAATTCAGTAAAAACAAGCTCCAGGTTGTATATTCAGAATGAACACATTCACAAACGTCACCTTCCAACACATCATAACAGAAATATGACTATGGTGATATCCAGCCATCCATTATCCAACCCGCTATATCCTAACTACAGGGTCATGGGGGTCTGCTGGAGCCAATCCCAGCCAACACAGGGCGCAAGGCAGGAAACAAACTCCGGGCAGGACGCCAGCCAATTGCAGACTATGGTGATATTTTACACCGTTTTACAATTTTAATAAAACTGTCTCTAATCTCTTTATTTCTCAGGCAGTATATAACAGGGTTCAGCAATGGTGGAATTATGGTCTGCAGTGCGGCTGCCATTATGCGCATATCTTCAGAAGTTCCTGGGATCCGATATGAAATAAAAACACCAGCAGCCGTGAAAATAAAGATAAAAATTACCACCAGGTGTGTCCCGCAGGTAGAGAAAGCCTTGGTGCGTCCTTCAGAGCTGGCAATTTTGAGCACAGATGTAATGATCCGTATGTAGGAATACACAATATAAGCCAAAGAAATGAACATAACAGACAGCCCGATGGTCAAACTCAAATAGCTGTTAACTGAAATGTCAGCACAAGCCAGTCGGACCACTGAGCTGAGGTCACAATAGACATGCATAACTTTATTAGGACCACAGAAGGGCAGCCTGAGAGCTAAAATGAGTGGAACAATAATTATAATGAATCCTCCAAGCCAACACCAAGTGATCTGCTTTAGAATGACTCTGTTGGTCATAATGGTGGGGTACAGAAGTGGGTTACAGATGGCCACAAATCTGTCATATGCCATTAGCATTAACAGAAGGGACTGTGAACTTCCAACAGAATGGAAAAGAAAAAGCTGAGCAAAGCAAGCAGCAAATGATATCACCCTGAAGTCAAACATTAAAATGGCCAGTAGTTTTGGGACTGTGATAGATGAAAAAGTAATGTCTAAAACTGAGAGAGTACAAATTAGCGCATACATGGGCTTGTGCAAGTTTTCATCCAGCATAAATGTGCCAAAGATGCTGAGGTTCCCAAGGCAAATTAAAAGGTAGGCAATCAAGAATATGACAGAAAAGAGAAGTTTGCTTTCGTTATCCTGGAATCCTGGAAAGCCAACGACGATGAACTGCTGAACTGACTGCACTGTTAGACTTGCATTCGTCATGATGACTTCAGGTTTTCTGTGAAACAAAAAAATGTTCATAGTCACCATTTTTTTTTCATCAATTGTTTATCTAATATTTCCAAATTAGTAAATTAAACAAAATTATACACATTTATAATTGAAACCATACCTTGATGACATATTCTCCCATAATCCTAATTTGCGACTAAACTTACAATGGCATTAATGAGCAGCAGACATTAAAAATATTACTTTAACACAGTTCATAGGATGGTAGAGTAGCAAGAACTTGTATATTATGAATCCTGCATGCTCGGTTGAAGTTCCATTGACCATATGACGTTTCCACCATATGCTTTATCTGCAAGTGTTCCTCCAGGTATTCCATCTTTTTTCTAACTTTACTAAATACTGTTACCTTTGTTATATTGAGTGTGAGTGTATGTGAATGGGCACCGTGATTGACTGGCAGCCTGTGGAATGCTTCTTGTTGCTTTGAGCTCAACTGGATATCAGGTACTTCAAAACCATATGTCCCAAAGTAAAGATGTCATGAATGAAATGATCACTGTTAAAGATTTTTAAGAAGGTATTTTACAGCTTAGGCCTGGTGGAGGTGAATGAAGGGCTAATGAAGTGTTGGCCATTTTTTCTACTCAATGAGTGATATTAAAAAGCTAATTAAAAAGTGATCTTTTACCTAGGGATGGTGTTTGTTCATTCATTCAGTTTTCAGACCTGCTTATTCCAAATCAGGAATATAGGAAACTGTAGAATCTGGGAAAACACAGGAACCAACATTATACAGGATAACAATCTATCAAAAGACTCACACTTGATCACCCATACTTCAAACGTAATTTGCACATTTTTGGGATCTCGTTAAAAACCAGACTGCTCAGAAAAAAGGCTGGCAGACACAATTAACATAAAGCAGAAGCACATGTCACTGCACCACTGAAGCTCAGACCTGTTCCTTTATGAATATTCATGATGTTATTCAATGAGTTACCAGTTTAATAATGAATTTGTAATTCATATCACTCCTTCATCAAGAAACTATTTTTTTTTTGTCCCGTGAGATGTTTTTATTTTTCTTCCCATCTCTTTTTTGTTTCATACCCATGTCGCTGAAGGGGCTCTGTAGAAAAGCACGGAGGAAGAGTAACAACAATTTAAAAAAAAAAAAAAATCTTTTTTCTGTATAGACAGAATGCCCAGTGAGAACTGGGTGGTCTTCTGGCCTGGGACCCCTGCAGATTTTGTTTTTATTCTTTCTCCAGCTTAACTTTTTTTTTGACCCACTCTGGCCAGCTGAGGGCGGAGTGGTGGCTCTGAGGTTAGGGATCTGCAGCGGTAATCAAAAGGTTTCCAGTTTGAATCCCATAAACACCACTCTATTGGGCTCTTGAGCGAGGCCCTTAACCTGCAATTGCTCCGTCCTGGGTATGACGTTAATTTGCATTCAGCAGGACCTCCAACTTACAGGGAAAATTTTGGGGTTTGGTGGCAGGATTGGCACTCTAGCCACCATAAAAAAACTCATACTATTCCAGTGTGGTGCTGAGGTGTCACCCGCTGCACTAGGGTCCCAATCCAGGTGGTCTGTTGTGTGGTGGGTGCACCTCTCTCTCTGTGACCAATTGACCTTATCATCTGATTACCATTTAGAGACGTAAAAAAATTCTATATTTAAAGACTCAACTTCTCTTAATTATATATCTATCTTATACACGTGTGAATTATTTATTTTTTGTATATTATTTATGCATATTTTTCTCCTCTAATTTTAATTTGTTTTTCTTTGCGTGTAACAACTTCTTTTTGCATGTAACTACTTCCTTAACATAAAAAGAGCTGCATCCTAGGTAGGAAAATGTGCTACAGAAATAAATGTTGTGTAGAGTATTTGTTTAGCAACATTTAACCATTTGTTCTTATGACCATTACTGTCACATTTCAGACCTAATTTTTTGCAAACATTTATCCCCCCTGGGATTGTGACTTTTGCATTGTGGAAGAGCTAGTTTGCCTCAATGATCTTTACAGCTGTGTTGGAGATGTGTGATCTGATCGAGTCACCCATGGTAAACTGGTGTAAAGGGTGAGGATGAGAAAAAGCAATCCATAAATGACTCATGAAAGTCTCGTTTAAGTTAAAACTGAAGTCAAACGGAGTAACAAGACTCACACCTTGCAGTGGAGCCTGGGAGTGGTGTTTGCTGATGACTGCCTGGTGGCCAGCTGACCCACCTGGTTGGCTTAGTATGAAGAAGTTAAGAGGAGCTGCTGTGTCTGCTTACCACCCTGCAAGGTGAAGGATGAAAGTTAGATTAGTGAGACAAATCAAGGAATGCTGCAACCCGTACCAGAAAAGAAATGAATAAGGTAATGTACGATTGAATGAAGTTGACACATTTACTTTTAAAAACATTGCTGCACCATTTTAATTAAAACAGTGTATAAAAATCTGTGACCCTGTAATAGAAAACACTTTTGGAAGAAACATTCCAGCTCCCCTTTATCTTAAGTATCATTTCTGGCAATATGCAATTTTCATTCATTATTCATGACCACCTGCTGCTCGACAGTGGAACAGACATTAATTACTACAGTGGTGTAACAAAAGACACTGTTTAAAGAAGTAGAAAATTAGGAATAAGATATGAAATAGTATGTTATTAATTGTGTTATCAAATACACATGTGACCATAGACAGTGCGGTTGAACGGCTTTGAAACCTAGGTTCAAGGATGAGATGGGAACTAAAAATAAATATATAAATAAGATGTATTATTATTATTATTATTATTATTATTATTATGGTGGGATACCAACTGGTTTGAACTGTTTAATTATTATAACAGTAAACAAAATAAACGCATGATAACACTGTAAAATAAAAAATACAGACGTTTGCCTTCTTTCTGACAATGCAGTTGCTTGGTTGAGTGAGTTCCTTGGATTTTCGTGGAGTTTTTCGGTTAGCTTGAAGTGAGACGCCTCCCTCCGGGGAATCCTGGCTTTATATGGGATCTGGCCCAAAAGGGAAGGAGCCAGTTGCCCTTACTGGCCGTTTTCTTGAAGCTGTGAATGCAGAAATAGGTAACAGTGTTATCAACAGTTCCACATCTCGATTCGGGGTAGTACTACATACAACCTCAACTGAGCCCAAAAGACGACCCACTGATTCAGATGCCTGACAGCAATAATAAAGCCTCTTTAGGCAGGGATATATACTGTATATATATATATATCTATACTAATAAACGGCAAAGCCCTCACTGACTCACTCACTCACTGACTGACTGACTGACTGACTGACTGACTCATCACTAATTCTCCAACTTCCCGTGTAGGTAGAAGGCTGAAATTTGGCAGGCTCATTCCTTACAGCTTCCTTACAAAAGTTGGGCAGGTTTCATTTCGAAATTCTACGTGTAATGGTCATAACTGGAAGCTGTTTTTCTCCATTTACTGTAATGGAGATGAGCTTGAAACCCGTGGGGGCGGAGTTTCGTGTGACATCATCACGCCTCCCACGTAATCACGCATTACGTAGAAAACCAGGAAGAGGCCCAAAATGCGCTGAAGAAAACATGCATTATATAATTGAGAAGGCAGCGAAACAATAAGAAGCGAGCGAGTGACATATACAACCATATTCATGAGTTCTGCTACTTCGGAAACAAAGCACGATGTAAACCTAAACTTTAAATTAAGTTCTTAGACAGGCTGCCGCTGGCCTTTGTAATTTAGTGCCTGCCCATATAAGGCCGTCCGTCAGCGGCAATCCAATAGCAAACTGCCACGGGTAAATATTCACGGGTGAAGGACTGTGCTTCTGCAGAGGAAGATGAGATGGTCAGGGTGGTGTTTGGCACAAACTCAGCGAAACTGCGAGAGAAAGTTTTAAGTGCCGGGACTTCGGTAACATTAGATACAGCCATGGACATAGCACGACATGGCAGCAGCACAGCTGGGGAACTTCGATGCATGTACACCGAGTGGCTCACGTGAACTGACGCAGTGCACAGACAAAAAGCAACAGTTCCGAAGAGCGCTGAACAAAAACCGAATTACACAATTGAAAAGGCAGCAAAAAAATATGAAGCGTCTGATACATACAAGCATATTCATAAATGCAGCTACTGTGGAAACAAAGCACACGGTGGAAAAAGTCAATGTCCCGCTAAAGGAAGACAGTGTAAAAAAAAAAAACCCGTGCATGCAGTGTGTCAGGTCTCAGATAAAGAAGAAGACGAGCTGTTTATTGATGCAGTAAGAAACGAATCGATGAATGAAACCTGTCTTCTTTACAACGATTGACAAACACGGAATGTAACTTGAACACAACACATCCTACAAATACGAACCTGATTGAAAGAAATAATGATAATCAAATCCTTGATGACAGCAACACTCAGTAAAACTCACAAAACAATTACTGTATGTTGACAGTCATGTTACGTTATTTTTAAAATGTTCCCTTTTCTTTTTCATAGCTTCTTTAACACACTACGTCTCCGCTGCAATACGCGGGTATATATATATGTATATATATACCCTGATCTACATACTCGAATAATGGATACTTTATTCGCCATCAATGATTGTTTTGGTAAAGCCATACTCAGTGTATTCATTAGATGAACAGTAAAAAAGTAAGAGCGAGGGGAGGATGACTTATTGAGACACGCAGGCAAAACCACAATAGCACGCGGGCTCGATGTACGAAAAAATATATCTTTTCAAGTTCTATTTAGTCCATATGTGTCAAACTCAAGGCCCGCAGGCCACATCCGGCCCGGCGTGTAATTATATCCGGCCCGCAAGATCATTTTATATACTGTATTATGGTTATTAATGGCCCGGGTGTATGAAGCGCTGGTAACACAATAAACTACAGATCCCATAATGCAGCGCTTCAGCTGCCTTGCCGAACACTTACCGCGTTAATCAAGTCTAGCTTATGATGGTGCAAGTTATTGCGAAGCTAGCCCACACGATGCTGAAGAGAAAAGTTGATTCTGAAAATAGAGCCTTTAAAAACCGATGGGAGGTAAACTCGTGTGTCTCATTTGTGGAGCTAATGTGGCTGTAATTACAGAATTTAATCTTTACAACGACTGACAAACACAGAATGTAACTTGAACACAACACATCATACAAATACGACCCTGATTGAAACAAATAATGATAATCGAATCCTTGATCACAGCAACACTCAATAACACTCACAAAAAATTACTGTATATTGACAATCATGTTAACGTTATTTCTAAAATGTTCCCTTTTCTTTTTCATAGCTTCCTTAACACACTACGTCTCCGCTGCGAATATATATATATACCTCGATCTACATACTCTCAAATACTGTAGATAAGCCACACACCATGGCGCAATTGTAGAGGCTTTGCCTCTATCGCCTACGTCCGAGGTTCGATTCCCGAGAGTGGATGTACTGAGTATGTACGCGCGCTTCTCGGTTCATTTTAACCTCGCATCTCCTTGGTTTGAGACGTATGACAAAATATGCGGTTAACGCAGAATCATGTTACGTTATTTTTAAAATATTTCCTATTCTTAGCACAAGCACAGCTGAGAAGCTTCGATGCATGTACTCCATAACAAAAAATAACGCATTTAATCACACTTTCAATTCCAAGCAAAGGGGAACTTTTGTCAATGCATGATTTCCTGGTACATCGATTACACTGATGCACACATCACAGCTACACAAATGTTACAGTCGGATGAAGCGCGTTCCTACGACTGATCGGAGGAAAATTTAATTTCAAAAAACTACCTGAGCGAAGCCTTGATAAAAGCATGGTTTTGTGCACAGTGAAAAGCAAGCAAAATTAGATGCATTACAGAAAGTGGACTTTGTGGCTCTTACTGGGGATCATTGGACTTCTGTGACCGTTAGTAATTCTAATTACATCTAATTACAAAATGTTCAATGATCACACTGTTTTAGCCTAATGTACAAAATAATTTTGGCTAAGGTTACTCAGAGTTTAAAGATTAAGTTGGTCAAATTACCTTTTATGTTTCTGACTTATTTTTTTAAGAAGAAAAACTGCACTTTATGTTGAAATTTTGGTTATTATTATTTAAAGACAATACCATTCTGAAAATGTACTTAAAGTACTTAAACTACCACTTTATTTTTAAGTCTGCCCAATTTTAACCAGGGATGATATTTTTGTTTCTGTTTTGAATTCAAATTTTTTTTTCAGAAATTAAAAGAGCTTGAGTTTACAATATTCATGTCCATGTCTATTATTTGATTCTGTCGCCCACTAAAACCCTTTTAAATTAAAAAAACACATTTGCGATTTGGGGCAAATTTACGTGTGCGATTACATACGATTAATCAAGATTAATTATTACACAGCCTCTAATTAATTGGATTAATTTTTTTAATCGAGTCCCACCCCTAATATATATATGTAGATATGTATGTAGATTTGTATATATATATATATGTGTATATACAGTATATATGTAGATATGTATATGTGTATATATGTATATATATGTGTTTGTGTGTATATATATATGTGTATATATGTATATATAT